>CAMTDV010000020.1:89839919-90439919 GCA_947069175.1 Scalesia atractyloides | reverse complement strand
GGGTGTCTGGGTGTCACTTCGTTGCTCCTAAGACACATGGGTTTATTTTTCCCCTTGTTTCGGGATGCTTTGTTGCGGATCACGGGTTTTGGTCTGAATTTAGAAAAGATTCTTTTAGGATAGGGTTTGTGGTGGTTGAGAGAACGTCTGATGCTACACGTCGTATGACATATGTCCTGTCACCTTGTCTTTTTTCCTTTTTGTAGAGACATTTGGGGCCCGTGCCCCGCTTAATCATTGTCTGCATTTCCCGCGTGACGTGGCATCCGTTCATTGATTTCCAAAAGCACTCGAGTGGGAACGTCCTTTCATTGCATTAAACGTGATTGGTATAAAAGGGGAACACAAAATTTTGGGGTCATTTCATTCTCTTCAACAAATGCGTTTAATGTGATGAGAATGAAATGACGAAGAAATGCGGTGGGAAGAACATAGAAACTTCATTTTCTTCTTTGAGCTTTTCATCGTTCTAAACATGGCTTCTTATTTAGACCCAGAACAAGCGACGAAGAAATGTGGTCAGAAGACCGCCCCAGCATTGAAGGTTTCATAGATTCCTATAAATGGAAATTTGAGGCTTTTGTGTTCTTTGCCAAAATCATGAGTTCTCACAGGAGTGTGATACGGGTAAAATGTAACATCCGTCAAAAACGGATTTTACCAAACCCGCTCCGTTTATTAACCGAACAGTCAGTTAAAAATTTCGTTGCGAATTAAATGCCTAAAATAATTTTAAACGATACATAATCAATTATTATACGGGAATATATAATTAGTTTTTGAAAAACTGTCAAAAATAAGAAAATAAAAATACTTTGGTTCTGTCGGTTTCGAACCCGGGTCAGTACCGGTCAGCAAAGTCTTAACACTCAACACATAAACCACTGCGCCACTGATGTTCTCTGTTAATTATTAAGATCATTAAATTCATATCATGACTTTCCGAATTCAAAACCGGCGCCCAAATGCAGTCGTCGGAAATTCCGGCGATCTCGCCAATAATTTAACGAATCCTTCCGTTATAACGTAAACTTTAAACCTATATCGGTTATAACTGACGTCTGAGTCCGCGACACCATCTATAACCCCGAGAAATTCAAACCAACGAATCAAGTTGAAAATCAGACCAAGTTCATCGATAACCTGCACTATAAATACCCCATCGAACCTCTGCAAACATTTTCGCTCAAAACCGCACCCTTTCTCGGCGAAAACTCACTCGCCGGAATTCTTCTGCTCATCGCCGGAAAACCGAGTCCTTAACTTCTAAGCCTTACTAAACCCTCTGAACCTATACCGAAGTCACCCACATACTTTGTAAGCTTTCTGAAGACTCTCTGCTGCAAGACACTCGTCGCCGGAAGTGATTGCTGTCGCCGGAGTTACGCCGGAGAAACAGAGGAATCCAATCGGTATACCTCACGCCTAATTTCTTCATTCTTTTTATTTAATATCACTTGTATTTAATCATCAGACACTAAAGAAACCGATTAAAACCTTAAACCAGTCGGATTTCCGATGCTGGTTAAAACTGACGAAGAAGATGAAGTTCGGTAAACATATAAGTATAATTAAAATCAAGTTATTACTCGGGTTAGACACACAGTCCAGCGGTGGACTGTGTGCACATTAAACACTCAAAGGTCTCGAGTTCGAATCTTGTTCCACACACGCTGCCTTAATAAAAATGCCTTTTTGTTAACCGAACCGGAAGCACCACTGTTGTATGTTAAGTATATTAATAATCGGAATAATAACCAAGTTAAACACACAGTCCAGTGGTGGACTGTGTGTATGTTTATCAAAGCGTACGAGTTCGAGTCCGGTCTACTACATCGACCCGGACAATTATTCAAACTTTTTAATATGGCATAAATGAAAATGATTAGTTTGTATTTAAGAATAATAAAAATAAGTTTAGTTAACAAGTTGGACACACAGTCCAGCGGTGGACTGTGTGTTTGCATAAGCCACAGGTCCCGGGTTCGAGACCTGTGGAGCGCACCGATTCTTTGATTTAAAATCGTTTTTAAAAATAAAGGATTTTCTGTTTAACCTAATTATATATAAATGTAATTAAAAACAGAAATATTTCGGGTTAAACACGTAGCTCAGTTGGTAGAGCTGCGTGCACGCGTACGGGAGGTCTCGGGTTCGAGCCTCACTCAGCGCACAATTATACAAGCGAACCGGTCAACAGTCACTGTTACAGTCAAAGTCAACGGTCAACGGTCAAAAAAGTCAACTTTTTCATTATTTTTATTTATTTATTTTAATTAAAAATACTTAAAAATAACATTTTTAAGGTTAGAAAATAGCCTTAAACTCACAAAAATACACCCAACAATCCTACTAAAATGGATTAATAAAATCCGTTTACTTACCAAACCATAATGCTATCTATCTAGGTTAATTTCACTCGTGGTTAAAACCACTTCGCGTGCATTCAACATCGTCAACCGAACGCACCCACTGTGAGTGAATCTTACAACTCCCCTTTTTAATTACACGTTTTGGGGTGTGTCATGTGTCTCAAATAATTAACTCGTTTATTTAAATTTGTGCCATACCATATCGTGACCTAAACTTAGATTGTTTATATTGTTGTGATTACTTATTTCATTTTGTCAAATTATATGAAATTCATTCATTAAGCCCATTAGTTCCTCGTGGGAGACGAGTTGAACAACGCGTGCCTCAAAACCAATTCACCATTGTTCATGTGTATATCATTGAGTTTATATTGTTTGTATTTTTGTCTTTCATATTATCATGTTTATGCAATTCATTCATTAGGCCCATCAGTTCCTCGTGAGAGACGAGTAGAGCAACGCGTGCCTCTAAACGTTCCATTATTGTTCACGTGTGCTTTATTTAATGTCTAATCATTGTTGAATAAGTTTACATCTATTTTTACTCATGTGTGGTTGTGCACTCATTTCATAATCAATTAAATAAACTTGTTCAAATGTTTTCCATAGGATTCACTCGCCAACTTTATGTTGATCCAAAAACCTTTTTACACATGATACAGGTGAACAGGTTGAAGCAAGGAAAACATAGGAAATGCCTTAGAAGAGAATAAAGAAGCTTAGATTGATAGTTAGAACATGTTGTAATCCTTATTGTAAACTTCCATTAAATTGTATTAATGAATATGAAACGTATAATAAATGTCATGAGCTTTGATGATAACCCAATCATGCCCCGATCACCTTTTCCGCTGCGGGTCGGGGTGTGATAGATTGGTATCAGAGCCATGACTATAGGGATATAGGATAGGTTATTAGACCTTTAGAGCCTATACTATAGTCTGCCTAAATTTTAATTGATTAGGTGGTTACATACAAACTTGTGATATTTATTTGTTTCATATTTGTGTATACTTACAGTCAAACATACATACTTATATACATATTCATTATACCTATATCGATGTTCATGTATTCAATTTATTTTCATACTCACATTATTCAAAGATGTTGTTGCAATTTTCAAATCTCATCAAAGTAAGTTCTGCGACGGGCATGTAGTAACTGGAAGGGTACAAGTACCGGTAGTCGGAACGTCCTGTCTAGGTTGGCATTCGTATAAATCCAATATAACGGACCAGTTTGCCTACCTGGGGACCAACGATGAGAGTACGAAGGACCTATTAGGCCAAAGCATGCCACACCAAACGTCGTTTGAACTAACCTACTTTGAGGTGTCACCGTGTCTACACCTGGACACATTCCGAATATCACACGTTGTATACATATTTCTCGATTTTCTCCGGGTTTTAGTGTACGCAACCAGGCAAACCCGTGCGAACCATATGAAAAACCGGTATTCATGGGGGCCCACATGATTACAAAGGTAAAGTATGGCGGCATGTAGGGCCTAATGGCGAGCAAAGCCCAAGACATCCTATGGATGTAGTAGATTTATTTTTCTATAATTATGTTTATGAATGTTCATTCCTGAGTACGACCCATGAACCCAAAAACATCCAACTCATACTCTTGACATGTATTCCTTGTAGATGTCTTCTAACCACACCCGTAGGAAGATGAGAACAGGAAAAGCCCGCGAGCGCATGGCTGCCCTAATCGCTCAACAAATGGCTGCCGTAATACCCAACATTGTAATCCAAGTTCAACAAGCACTTACCGCTAATCCTGTCAATCAAGCAAACCAAAACGTTATCAACTTTTCCCCAAATACCACTAAATGCACCTACAAGCATTTCAAATCATGCGACCCTCCAAAATACAAAGGGACTGAAGGCGTCACCGCTCTCCTCCATTGGTTTGAAGAGATGGAGAACACTTTTCTAAATTGCGATTGCCCTGACGATCGCAAAGTGCGATATGCTACCGGTCGATTATATGGGATAGCACTTACTTGGTGGAATACAGAGAAGGCCAAACGAGGCGTCGACGATGCTATGACCTTAACTTGGAACGAATTGAAGGAAATCATGACCAGACGATTTTGCCCAAGGAGCGAAATCAAGAAATTAGAAGATAAATTTTATTCGTTGAAGCAAAAGGAAGGAGACCACACCACCTACAACAAAAGATTCCTTGAGTTACATCAAATGGTTCCCAACATGTTCACTCCCCTTTACCGTTTGATCGAGCACTACATTCGTGGTCTTCCGTCAAAGATTCAAGACCCTGTAATAAGTACCACGCCTGCAACCTTGGAAGCGGCAATGGAGTTAGCAACAGAGCTCACCGAGAATCGAATCCGAAACAAAGACTTCAAGGAAGAGAAGAAGAAGGATAAAGAATCGACTGAAACCTCCGACTCCACCCAAACCGAATCCCCTTCTCAACCCAATCCTAAGAGAAAAAGAGACGGGCAACTTTTCGCTGCTACCCAACGTAATCAACCAGTTTTACAAGCCATACCGATCCAAGCTATCCCAATCACTCAAGTGGCACCCAACTCAACCTACCCAAATAAGAAACCATATCTTGGACCTCACCCTCAATGCAACAACTGTTTTTATCACCATCCCCTTACCTTACCTTGTCGACTATGTACAACTTGTGGACGCTATGGTCATTTGAGCAAGGTTTGCCGCACCTTTCAAAACCAAACCTCTTCCCCTACTCAAAACATGGCCCAAACTTATCATCAACCCCAATACCCCATGTTCCCATATGTTCGAGCTTGTTTCAATTGTGGCGACCCTACCCACTTTAGAAACACATGCCCTCAACTGGTTAACGTCATCAACACTCAAGCCCAATCAAACCCAGTTAACCAAGTAAACCAAGAAAACCCAACCGCTAGGCCACCAGCAAGAGGAAGAGTCTTCAATATCAACGCCAATCCTGTCGAAGATAATGACGGCCCAAACGAAGATACCCAACTAGTCCTCTTCACCGAAGATCCAGATTCAACTCCTATCGTTTAGTTTTATGTTTTTCTTTATCACATAGAACCAAACATAACTTAAGGATAAAGCCAATGAAACTTTGACGAGAATACGGTGGATACGCCGCTGGTACTTCCTTATATAAGTATTCTTGTCAAAGGATCAGAAGCATTATCTGGCGGTTATGAGAGGTTCCATGCATAGGCTGTTTGTGTGATTGTTGTTTAGATTAAGTTATTCATTTTCAGTACATGCAATACGTTCGGCTCCGTTTGATTGAGCCTTGAGCGCACAGACATTTTCATTTTCAGTACATGCAATACGATCGGCTCCGTTTGATTGAGCCTTGATCGCACAGACATTTTCATTATCAGTATCTTGTGGTTGTTGTGTTTGTTGTAGAGTCGCGTAGAACTAATCATAACTTGCGGATGAAGTCAATGAGAATTTGACAAGAATATGGTGGATACGCCGTTGGTACTTCCTATATATAAGTATTCTTGTCAAATGATCGGAGGCATTATCAGGCGGTTATGAGAGGTTCCATGCATAGGCTGTTTGTGTAGATTAAGTTTATTATTTTCAGTACATGCAATACGCTCGGCTCCGTTTGATTGAGCCTTGAGCGCACAGACAATTTCATTTTCAGTACATGCAATACGATCGGCTCCGTTTGATTGAGCCTTGATCGCACAGACATTTTTCATTTCAGTACTTTATGTTTGTTGTATTGGTTGTAGAGTCATATAGGACTAATCATAATTCACTGATAAAACCAATGAAAATTTGACAAGAATATGGTGGATACGCCGTTGGTACTTCCTATATATAAGTATTCTTGTCAAAGGATCAGAGGCATTGTCAGACGGTTATGAGAAGTTCTATGTAGGATTTATTAGTTTCTTGGTAACTAATCATAACTTGTGGATAAAACCAATGAAAATTTGGCAAGAATATGGTGGATACGCCGCTGGTACTTCCTATATATAAGTATTCTTGCCAAAGGGTCAGAGGCATTATCAGGCGGTTATGAGAAGTTCCATGTAGGTTTAGTATTGCCTTGGTTGAATTTGTGTTACATTTATATCATCTCGCTATTTAAAGAAATTGGATTGTGTTCCATTTCTACATAAACTAACCTCTCCATCATAACAAACGAGAGAGGAACTGCCACCATTCAAACATATATGATATCAGAATGTGGATTCAAATATTAGCTGTTGTGTTATTTATGTTCTATAGTCATAGAACCAATCATAACTTACTGATATTAGCTGTTGTGTTTATTTATGTTCAAATATTAGCTGTTGTGTTTATTTATGTTCCATGTAGGTTGTAGTATTAGAAGTTTTGCCTTAGGATATAACCATACCCTTCCAAACATATCCAAACTCTTATGCATGATATCATAGTTAGCGAAACAATTCTGCTTATCAATACTTTTACAGTAGGCAACAAAAAGCGATTCCTGTAATAGGGTACTTAACCCTTACAAGGGACGCTACCGCCTCAAACAAAAAAATTAAAAACTCTTACTTTTTCTAAGTATGTAACTGTCAAAACTAAACACCATCATTCTTTTAGTCAAATATATCACTATTTAAATTTCGGGACGAAATTTCTAAAAAGCAGGGGATACTGTAACATCCGTCAAAAACGGATTTTACCAAACCCGCTCCGTTTATTAACCGAACAGTCAGTTAAAAATTTCGTTGCGAATTAAATGCCTAAAATAATTTTAAACGATACATAATCAATTATTATACTGGAATATATAATTAGTTTTTGAAAAACTGTCAAAAATAAGAAAATAAAAATACTTTGGTTCTGCCGGGTTTCGAACCCGGGTCAGTACCGGTCAGCAAAGTCTTAACACTCAACACATAAACCACTGCGCCACTGATGTTCTCTGTTAATTATTAAGATCATTAAATTCATATCATGACTTTCCGAATTCAAAACCGGCGCCCAAATGCAGTCGTCGGAAATTCCGGCGATCTCGCCAATAATTTAACGAATCCTTCCGTTATAACGTAAACTTTAAACCTATATCGGTTATAACTGACGTCTGAGTCCGCGACACCATCTATAACCGCCGGAGAAATTCAAACCAACGAATCAAGTTGAAAATCAGACCAAGTTCATCGATAACCTGCACTATAAATACCCCATCGAACCTCTGCAAACATTTTCGCTCAAAACCGCACCCTTTCTCGGCGAAAACTCACTCGCCGGAATTCTTCTGCTCATCGCCGGAAAACCGAGTCCTTAACTTCTAAGCCTTACTAAACCCTCTGAACCTATACCGAAGTCACCCACATACTTTGTAAGCTTTCTGAAGACTCTCTGCTGCAAGACACTCGTCGCCGGAAGTGATTGCTGTCGCCGGAGTTACGCCGGAGAAACAGAGGAATCCAATCGGTATACCTCACGCCTAATTTCTTCATTCTTTTTATTTAATATCACTTGTATTTAATCATCAGACACTAAAGAAACCGATTAAAACCTTAAACCAGTCGGATTTCCGATGCTGGTTAAAACTGACGAAGAAGATGAAGTTCGGTAAACATATAAGTATAATTAAAATCAAGTTATTACTCGGGTTAGACACACAGTCCAGCGGTGGACTGTGTGCACATTAAACACTCAAAGGTCTCGAGTTCGAATCTTGTTCCACACACGCTGCCTTAATAAAAATGCCTTTTTGTTAACCGAACCGGAAGCACCACTGTTGTATGTTAAGTATATTAATAATCGGAATAATAACCAAGTTAAACACACAGTCCAGTGGTGGACTGTGTGTATGTTTTATCAAAGCGTACGAGTTCGAGTCCGGTCTACTACATCGACCCGGACAATTATTCAAACTTTTTAATATGGCATAAATGAAAATGATTAGTTTGTATTTAAGAATAATAAAAATAAGTTTAGTTAACAAGTTGGACACACAGTCCAGCGGTGGACTGTGTGTTTGCATAAGCCACAGGTCCCGGGTTCGAGACCTGTGGAGCGCACCGATTCTTTGATTTAAAATCGTTTTTAAAAATAAAGGATTTTCTGTTTAACCTAATTAATATATAAATGTAATTAAAAACAGAAATATTTCGGGTTAAACACGTAGCTCAGTTGGTAGAGCTGCGTGCACGCGTACGGGAGGTCTCGGGTTCGAGCCTCACTCAGCGCACAATTATACAAGCGAACCGGTCAACAGTCACTGTTACAGTCAAAGTCAACGGTCAACGGTCAAAAAAGTCAACTTTTTCATTATTTTTATTTATTTATTTTAATTAAAAATACTTAAAAATAACATTTTTAAGGTTAGAAAATAGCCTTAAACTCACAAAAATACACCCAACAATCCTACTAAAATGGATTAATAAAATCCGTTTACTTACCAAACCATAATGCTATCTATCTAGGTTAATTTCACTCGTGGTTAAAACCACTTCGCGTGCATTCAACATCGTCAACCGAACGCACCCACTGTGAGTGAATCTTACAACTCCCCTTTTTAATTACACGTTTTGGGGTGTGTCATGTGTCTCAAATAATTAACTCGTTTATTTAAATTTGTGCCATACCATATCGTGACCTAAACTTAGATTGTTTATATTGTTGTGATTACTTATTTCATTTTGTCAAATTATATGAAATTCATTCATTAAGCCCATTAGTTCCTCGTGGGAGACGAGTTGAACAACGCGTGCCTCAAAACCAATTCACCATTGTTCATGTGTATATCATTGAGTTTATATTGTTTGTATTTTTGTCTTTCATATTATCATGTTTATGCAATTCATTCATTAGGCCCATCAGTTCCTCGTGAGAGACGAGTAGAGCAACGCGTGCCTCTAAACGTTCCATTATTGTTCACGTGTGCTTTATTTAATGTCTAATCATTGTTGAATAAGTTTACATCTATTTTTACTCATGTGTGGTTGTGCACTCATTTCATAATCAATTAAATAAACTTGTTCAAATGTTTTCCATAGGATTCACTCGCCAACTTTATGTTGATCCAAAAACCTTTTTACACATGATACAGGTGAACAGGTTGAAGCAAGGAAAACATAGGAAATGCCTTAGAAGAGAATAAAGAAGCTTAGATTGATAGTTAGAACATGTTGTAATCCTTATTGTAAACTTCCATTAAATTGTATTAATGAATATGAAACGTATAATAAATGTCATGAGCTTTGATGATAACCCAATCATGCCCCGATCACCTTTTCCGCTGCGGGTCGGGGTGTGATAGATTGGTATCAGAGCCATGACTATAGGGATATAGGATAGGTTATTAGACCTTTAGAGCCTATACTATAGTCTGCCTAAATTTTAATTGATTAGGTGGTTACATACAAACTTGTGATATTTATTTGTTTCATATTTGTGTATACTTACAGTCAAACATACATACTTATATACATATTCATTATACCTATATCGATGTTCATGTATTCAATTTATTTTCATACTCACATTATTCAAAGATGTTGTTGCAATTTTCAAATCTCATCAAAGTAAGTTCTGCGACGGGCATGTAGTAACTGGAAGGGTACAAGTACCGGTAGTCGGAACGTCCTGTCTAGGTTGGCATTCGTATAAATCCAATATAACGGACCAGTTTGCCTACCTGGGGACCAACGATGAGAGTACGAAGGACCTATTAGGCCAAAGCATGCCACACCAAACGTCGTTTGAACTAACCTACTTTGAGGTGTCACCGTGTCTACACCTGGACACATTCCGAATATCACACGTTGTATACATATTTCTCGATTTTCTCCGGGTTTTAGTGTACGCAACCAGGCAAACCCGTGCGAACCATATGAAAAACCGGTATTCATGGGGGCCCACATGATTACAAAGGTAAAGTATGGCGGCATGTAGGGCCTAATGGCGAGCAAAGCCCAAGACATCCTATGGATGTAGTAGATTTATTTTTCTATAATTATGTTATGAATGTTCATTCCTGAGTACGACCCATGAACCCAAAAACATCCAACTCATACTCTTGACATGTATTCCTTGTAGATGTCTTCTAACCACACCCGTAGGAAGATGAGAACAGGAAAAGCCCGCGAGCGCATGGCTGCCCTAATCGCTCAACAAATGGCTGCCGTAATACCCAACATTGTAATCCAAGTTCAACAAGCACTTACCGCTAATCCTGTCAATCAAGCAAACCAAAACGTTATCAACTTTTCCCCAAATACCACTAAATGCACCTACAAGCATTTCAAATCATGCGACCCTCCAAAATACAAAGGGACTGAAGGCGTCACCGCTCTCCTCCATTGGTTTGAAGAGATGGAGAACACTTTTCTAAATTGCGATTGCCCTGACGATCGCAAAGTGCGATATGCTACCGGTCGATTATATGGGATAGCACTTACTTGGTGGAATACAGAGAAGGCCAAACGAGGCGTCGACGATGCTATGACCTTAACTTGGAACGAATTGAAGGAAATCATGACCAGACGATTTTGCCCAAGGAGCGAAATCAAGAAATTAGAAGATAAATTTTATTCGTTGAAGCAAAAGGAAGGAGACCACACCACCTACAACAAAAGATTCCTTGAGTTACATCAAATGGTTCCCAACATGTTCACTCCCCTTTACCGTTTGATCGAGCACTACATTCGTGGTCTTCCGTCAAAGATTCAAGACCCTGTAATAAGTACCACGCCTGCAACCTTGGAAGCGGCAATGGAGTTAGCAACAGAGCTCACCGAGAATCGAATCCGAAACAAAGACTTCAAGGAAGAGAAGAAGAAGGATAAAGAATCGACTGAAACCTCCGACTCCACCCAAACCGAATCCCCTTCTCAACCCAATCCTAAGAGAAAAAGAGACGGGCAACTTTTCGCTGCTACCCAACGTAATCAACCAGTTTTACAAGCCATACCGATCCAAGCTATCCCAATCACTCAAGTGGCACCCAACTCAACCTACCCAAATAAGAAACCATATCTTGGACCTCACCCTCAATGCAACAACTGTTTTTATCACCATCCCCTTACCTTACCTTGTCGACTATGTACAACTTGTGGACGCTATGGTCATTTGAGCAAGGTTTGCCGCACCTTTCAAAACCAAACCTCTTCCCCTACTCAAAACATGGCCCAAACTTATCATCAACCCCAATACCCCATGTTCCCATATGTTCGAGCTTGTTTCAATTGTGGCGACCCTACCCACTTTAGAAACACATGCCCTCAACTGGTTAACGTCATCAACACTCAAGCCCAATCAAACCCAGTTAACCAAGTAAACCAAGAAAACCCAACCGCTAGGCCACCAGCAAGAGGAAGAGTCTTCAATATCAACGCCAATCCTGTCGAAGATAATGACGGCCCAAACGAAGATACCCAACTAGTCCTCTTCACCGAAGATCCAGATTCAACTCCTATCGTTTAGTTTTATGTTTTTCTTTATCACATAGAACCAAACATAACTTAAGGATAAAGCCAATGAAACTTTGACGAGAATACGGTGGATACGCCGCTGGTACTTCCTGTATATAAGTATTCTTGTCAAAGGATCAGAAGCATTATCTGGCGGTTATGAGAGGTTCCATGCATAGGCTGTTTGTGTGATTGTTGTTTAGATTAAGTTATTCATTTTCAGTACATGCAATACGTTCGGCTCCGTTTGATTGAGCCTTGAGCGCACAGACATTTTCATTTTCAGTACATGCAATACGATCGGCTCCGTTTGATTGAGCCTTGATCGCACAGACATTTTCATTATCAGTATCTTGTGGTTGTTGTGTTTGTTGTAGAGTCGCGTAGAACTAATCATAACTTGCGGATGAAGTCAATGAGAATTTGACAAGAATATGGTGGATACGCCGTTGGTACTTCCTATATATAAGTATTCTTGTCAAATGATCGGAGGCATTATCAGGCGGTTATGAGAGGTTCCATGCATAGGCTGTTTGTGTAGATTAAGTTTATTATTTTCAGTACATGCAATACGCTCGGCTCCGTTTGATTGAGCCTTGAGCGCACAGACAATTTCATTTTCAGTACATGCAATACGATCGGCTCCGTTTGATTGAGCCTTGATCGCACAGACATTTTTCATTTCAGTACTTTATGTTTGTTGTATTGGTTGTAGAGTCATATAGGACTAATCATAATTCACTGATAAAACCAATGAAAATTTGACAAGAATATGGTGGATACGCCGTTGGTACTTCCTATATATAAGTATTCTTGTCAAAGGATCAGAGGCATTGTCAGACGGTTATGAGAAGTTCTATGTAGGATTTATTAGTTTCTTGGTAACTAATCATAACTTGTGGATAAAACCAATGAAAATTTGGCAAGAATATGGTGGATACGCCGCTGGTACTTCCTATATATAAGTATTCTTGCCAAAGGGTCAGAGGCATTATCAGGCGGTTATGAGAAGTTCCATGTAGGGTTTAGTATTGCCTTGGTTGAATTTGTGTTACATTTATATCATCTCGCTATTTAAAGAAATTGGATTGTGTTCCATTTCTACATAAACTAACCTCTCCATCATAACAAACGAGAGAGGAACTGCCAC
The DNA here is from genome assembly GCA_947069175.1 of Scalesia atractyloides. Lineage (NCBI taxonomy): Eukaryota > Viridiplantae > Streptophyta > Magnoliopsida > Asterales > Asteraceae > Scalesia > Scalesia atractyloides. Next base: position 90,426,991 of record CAMTDV010000020.1, on the reverse strand, counting down.
CATTCAAACATATATGATATCAGAATGTGGATTCAAATATTAGCTGTTGTGTTATTTATGTTCTATAGTCATAGAACCAATCATAACTTACTGATATTAGCTGTTGTGTTTATTTATGTTCAAATATTAGCTGTTGTGTTTATTTATGTTCCATGTAGGTTGTAGTATTAGAAGTTTTGCCTTAGGATATAACCATACCCTTCCAAACATATCCAAACTCTTATGCATGATATCATAGTTAGCGAAACAATTCTGCTTATCAATACTTTTACAGTAGGCAACAAAAAGCGATTCCTGTAATAGGGTACTTAACCCTTACAAGGGACGCTACCGCCTCAAACAAAAAAATTAAAAACTCTTACTTTTTCTAAGTATGTAACTGTCAAAACTAAACACCATCATTCTTTTAGTCAAATATATCACTATTTAAATTTCGGGACGAAATTTCTAAAAAGCAGGGGATACTGTAACATCCGTCAAAAACGGATTTTACCAAACCCGCTCCGTTTATTAACCGAACAGTCAGTTAAAAATTTCGTTGCGAATTAAATGCCTAAAATAATTTTAAACGATACATAATCAATTATTATACGGGAATATATAATTAGTTTTTGAAAAACTGTCAAAAATAAGAAAATAAAAATACTTTGGTTCTGCCGGGTTTCGAACCGGGTCAGTACCGGTCAGCAAAGTCTTAACACTCAACACATAAACCACTGCGCCACTGATGTTCTCTGTTAATTATTAAGATCATTAAATTCATATCATGACTTTCCGAATTCAAAACCGGCGCCCAAATGCAGTCGTCGGAAATTCCGGCGATCTCGCCAATAATTTAACGAATCCTTCCGTTATAACGTAAACTTTAAACCTATATCGGTTATAACTGACGTCTGAGTCCGCGACACCATCTATAACCGCCGGAGAAATTCAAACCAACGAATCAAGTTGAAAATCAGACCAAGTTCATCGATAACCTGCACTATAAATACCCCATCGAACCTCTGCAAACATTTTCGCTCAAAACCGCACCCTTTCTCGGCGAAAACTCACTCGCCGGAATTCTTCTGCTCATCGCCGGAAAACCGAGTCCTTAACTTCTAAGCCTTACTAAACCCTCTGAACCTATACCGAAGTCACCCACATACTTTGTAAGCTTTCTGAAGACTCTCTGCTGCAAGACACTCGTCGCCGGAAGTGATTGCTGTCGCTGGAGTTACGCCGGAGAAACAGAGGAATCCAGTCGGTATACCTCACGCCTAATTTCTTCATTCTTTTTATTTAATATCACTTGTATTTAATCATCAGACACTAAAGAAACCGATTAAAACCTTAAACCAGTCGGATTTCCGATGCTGGTTAAAACTGACGAAGAAGATGAAGTTCGGTAAACATATAAGTATAATTAAAATCAAGTTATTACTCGGGTTAGACACACAGTCCAGCGGTGGACTGTCTGCACATGAAACACGAAAAGGTCTCGAGTTCGAATCTTGTTCCACACACGCTGCCTTAATAAAAATGCCTTTTTGTTAACCGAACCGGAAGCACCACTGTTGTATGTTAAGTATATTAATAATCGGAATAATAACCAAGTTAGACACACAGTCCAGTGGTGGACTGTGTGTATGTTTAATCAAAGCGCACGAGTTCGAGTCCGGTCTACTACATCGACCCGGACAATTATTCAAACTTTTTAATATGGCATAAATGAAAATGATTAGTTTGTATTTAAGAATAATAAAAATAAGTTTAGTTAACAAGTTGGACACACAGTCCAGCGGTGGACTGTGTGTTTGCATAAGCCACAGGTCCCGGGTTCGAGACCTGTGGAGCGCACCGATTCTTTGATTTAAAATCGTTTTTAAAAATAAAGGATTTTCTGTTTAACCTAATTAATATATAAATGTAATTAAAAACAGAAATATTTCGGGTTAGACACGTAGCTCAGTTGGTAGAGCTGCGTGCACGCGTACGGGAGGTCTCGGGTTCGAGCCTCACTCAGCGCACAATTATACAAGCGAACCGGTCAACAGTCACTGTTACAGTCAAAGTCAAAGTCAACGGTCAAAAAAAGTCAACTTTTTATTATTTTTATTTATTTATTTTAATTAAAAATCAATTAAAAATACTTAAAAATAACATTTTTAAGGTTAGAAAATAGCCTTAAACTCACAAAAATACACCCAACAATCCTACTAAAATGGATTAATAAAATCCGTTTACTTACCAAACCATAATGCTATCTATCTAGGTTAATTTCACTCGTGGTTAAAACCACTTCGCGTGCATTCAACATCGTCAACCGAACGCACCCACTGTGAGTGAATCTTACAACTCCCCTTTTTAATTACACGTTTTGGGGTGTGTCATGTGTCTCAAATAATTAACTCGTTTATTTAAATTTGTGCCATACCATATCGTGACCTAAACTTAGATTGTTTATATTGTTGTGATTACTTATTTCATTTTGTCAAATTATATGAAATTCATTCATTAAGCCCATCAGTTCCTCGTGGGAGATGAGTTGAACAACGCGTGCCTCAAAACCAATTCATCATTGTTCATGTGTATATCATTGAGTTTATATTGTTTGTATTTTTGTCTTTCATATTATCATGTTTATGCAATTCATTCATTAGGCCCATCAGTTCCTCGTGAGAGACAGTAGAGCAACGCGTGCCTCTAAACGTTCCATTATTGTTCATGTGTGCTTTATTTAATGTCTAATGATTGTTGAATAAGTTTACATCTATTTTTACTCATGTGTGGTTGTGCACTCATTTCATAATCAATCAAATAAACTTGTTCAAATGTTTTCCATAGGATTTACTCGCCAACTTTATGTTGATCCAAAAACCTTTTTACACATGATACAGGTGAACAGGTTGAAGCAAGGAAAACATAGGAAATGCCTTAGAAGAGAATAAAGAAGCTTAGATTGATAGTTAGAACATGTTGTAATCCTTATTGTAAACTTCCATTAAATTGTATTAATGAATATGAAACGTATAATAAATGTCATGAGCTTTGATGATAACCCAATCATGCCCCGATCACCTTTTCCGCTGCGGGTCGGGTGTGACAGATTGGTATCAGAGCCATGACTATAGGGATATAGGATAGGTTATTAGACCTTTTGAGCCATGACTGAAGAGGCGTATTTTTCGTATAGTGATCTCTTGAAAAGTCCATAACCTAATATGCTAATAAAGACATTAAAGGAAGTCGGATACAAATGTTACTTTTTGTTATTCCTTTAATTTAAATTTTAATTAAATTGTTTTTTAATGTTAAAAACGTTTTCACAAAACTTACTTTTTGGTTTGATTAGACGTTGATAATACTTTGGTATTAAACCTCTTTTGTCCTTGGACAATCTTGGTATCTGACCTTCGCTATACTACGCTAATAGTGAGTGCACTTGGCCTAACGTGTTGTATAAATGATTGTATTTTACCTTGTTTATAAATTTAAAGCTTGATTTTGTGTTAAAAATGGCCTAAAATATCAAATATTTCTATACACATCTCAACATGTCGAGTAGGAAGAGGTGTTTCCGGTTGATGGCAACGCGGTTTCGAAACCTCCAGCTAGCAAGATGCCTTGTACATCGATTTCTTTTACTAAGGTAATCTTTGTCTTCCGATCACAAAAGTTTTTACTTGTGTATTGACTTGTTACGGGGTTCATATCTATTACATGTGTCCGATGGGGGTTTGTTAGATAACCCATTTTGAGTTTTGTTGCAAGTCTTTGAAGATTAAACCCACGTGGGAGATGTTCCACGTGTTTTACTAAATGAGTGGGTGAACCAGTTGGTCTTCTTTTAACCAACGGGTACGCATGGGAAATGCCACGCAAGGGAAACGCCATGGAGCTTCCATAATTAGAAGAATAAATTCTTTTACTTCTGCACGGGTATTATTCCGGTGAAGATAACCTTTCGCCCTTTGGCAACCGAGATCGAGGACCCAAGCTAATTCCCTACAAGGGGACCAGCTGGTACGATCTATTGACGCGCCACCCTACACCCATTAAGTAGATCAAGGAGACCGCGTTGGTGGCAATTGGTATGAGCAAGCATTAGATGAAGAAAGACAAGAACCCAATTCATTCGACGAACGACATAGGTATATGGCATGTTGACTGATGTGTTTGCTTCTGGTTTTTTTCATTCCTTTTGTTTTAATCGTTATGTTGTTTGTAGAAGATGTATATGATGCGTTGTTTGAGGATGAGACGAGAAAGATGACTATGCACAACTTACACACTAAGGAGCCTCCTATTTTAGATCAAACCGCGGACTTATTTTTGTTCCTGTGGATCCTAGTTCAAGGATCTAATCCTCCATCCACATCAGTTGTGCCCCTGTTATCATAACAGTTGCCAAACCCTTTACCGCTATAACTCCCACGAGAGAGGAGATTTTGCTCCTCTCGAGTGACCAGTTGGTCGCTTATTCTAGAGAGTTTTTAACTTCGTCGTAATACCTTGATTGTATCAGTGAAAGGGCACAACCGACTATAGCGGGCGGTGCTGGTTTTGGTAGTGGGAGACCTATATGTATTGGGGGTCATGGTGGTTGTGGTGGTTCTGGTTCCCGCGAGGAAGGAGAGTATTGGTGGTGGTGAAAGTGTGAAGAGGAAGCTAGCTAGCTCTAGTGAAGGTTCAAAGAAGGAGGCCATTAGTGGTGTCACGAGTGGTGTTGGGCTCCCTTGTTAAGCTCACAACCACTCCGGGTGGTGGCTACGACAGGTCTAAGAGGAGATCCGCCGATGATGAAGTTGATATTGTAGTCAAACTTGCTAGGTGGCAGTGGTGGTTATACCTTTATTCTATCGCCACCCTTTGGTAGATGAGGGCCCAACACAAGTTGAACACTTACAAGTTGGTTGACCAATAGTCCGGAAGCGGCGACGCATGGGGGCAGAAAAAACGAAGGTTATGAATGAGCTAGTAACAGAATTGTTGAATGCGGACATCATCCGCGAGATTCGATACCAAACCTGGGTCGCAAACTCAGTCATGGTCAAGAAAAGCAACGAAGCCTGATGGATGTGCGTGGATTATAAAGATCTCAACAAGGCTTATCCAAAAGATGGTTTTTTTTTACAACGAACACACATACACTTTCCTTCCATCCTCTCTCTAACCTTTTGTATCTTTGTATAAAAAATTCACATCAACAACTTGTTATAGTGTTAAAAGGTGTAATCACTAGCGTTTCCATTTCATTCTAATTGTGTTCTGAAATGAGTATCATGTTTCAATTTTTTTAAGTGATAGTGAATTTTACAATGGTGGTAACAAGGTTTGTTTTTCTTTTATGGTGACTTCGAGGCGTTTGCTATTTGAGGAGTTTTAAGTTTTTTTTTTGTCATTTCTATATTGTTAGAGATATTTTAATTGTTTTGAATTCTAATTTTGGTTTAATGATTGAAATCACTATTTTGGTTAGGCTTTTGTGATATAGATGTATAACCGTCTTTTGGCTATGATTTGCTTTGATTCACTATAATTGTAGTGGTTATAGATTATCAGAGATGCAATCATCACCAAAAATGTAATTTTCTCAAATTATAACTTATTACAAATACACATAAGTACCACATACCGGTACTTATACCCTCTCAATCATCGGTTCTAGGATCCAAGAAATGTAGTGTTCTCAAAGGAGCGTGAAGTCATCACCAACAAACATCACCCCATCGATATCCAAGGCCACTACTTACACTCCCTGAACACACTCTCCCAATTAATGTGAATGTTAGATGGTTACGATAAAAATAAAATTAATTTAAATTGTTTTATGTACAAACCCCATGCCGGTACATGTGTTGGTAAGACAAATATAACACAACAAACGTTAGTCTACTATTGGAGCCATGCCTCGACCCCCGAGTTGCATCATGGAGCCATTACCATGAACTGTGGCATCATTTTCCGTATATAGATCCATACCATCATCTCTAGATGTCTTGCTCGCGGCCACATGTACTCATCGCTTTGATAGGATTGTGAATTACCACGCCCAACAGAGCTCTGATTACCCTTATGCACATGAAATGTGGGATTCCCAATGCCACGCTATCTGTATTGTTATCTCGTTCTACATACAATGGACATCATCTTTAAAAGGAATGAGAAAGTCATAACATGCATGCATACGCATACATGCATACCTACACTTATATACACATCTTGGTTTAGGAAAGGGCGTCTAAGGAGTCATGTTCAAGTTCATATCTAACACGATTTTTGAGTTTAGTTCGTGTCAGCTTGAACCCACGATCTTTAACATTTTGAAACCCTAGTTTCCACATCATACTCCATTTTTACAACATTACCTTTACCATCCCTTCCATTAAATATACCTTTTTTTTCTAAATTCCCTTTTGATTTAAATGACATATTTAAAACCATAGTATCTTTTTTAGCTAATTCATCTACTTCCAATCCCAATTGTTTTTAATTAAAATCCTGAACCTTTATACATAAAGGTTGTTTAACAAAGTTTTGAAAAGAATGCCCAAATACCAAGCAATGAGTTCTACCTTGCTTAGATCTTCTAGATTAATGTCAGCTTCTGTTGGGGAATTTAGAACGCAACGGATGATCTAAGAGGCATGTAATCACTTTCAAATCAAATTATTTTAATGGTTCTTCCGATTAATTCAATCGGATACAACTTAAAATTTGAGAACACTAGTATGTGAGTTGGTGATGAATTCGAATGAACCAGAAGATGTAACAAACAAAATTCTGATTACGAATTTAGGGATTGGGGGCCGTAACTACCTAATGATAGTTATCCTTTTATGTTTCAAATTACCACATAAAAGAGCTAAATTTTAATCTCGAAGATTATAAGGTACTTTTCCTAAAAATAAATTTCCATTAAACTAAATTCAAATTACCTCTACTCCTTGGGCCCTGTTAGGGGCTGCCGCCCCTTGGATCATGCTTAAGCAAGCATGCACTCCCCACATCTCGTAAAATAAATTCAGTTATCCTTTTACAACTCAGACAAGCGTGCACTTCCCGCACCTTCTAACTTGCTTGATGTGTATTATAATTCACTTTGATCACTAACTAAATCTTGATTACACTAAAATATTCAACAGTTTCCAATTACAAAATTTTGCACACTGAATGGTTAATATCATACGAATTTAAATTCAATTTCACCGAATGTCAGAGAATCCTAAACCTCTACAATTTATATAGACTGAATTTCATATAAGCAAGATAGACCTTGTCACCCACAAATTAGCCATAAAGATGATGTTTATAAGCAAACACACATACATACATATATATTATGTATGTATATATTTGTAAGTTAAGAAATTCAAAGTTAAAACCTCTAGTATATTTAAAAGATGGTTTATCAAATCTTCTACGAAAATGTTGGTTCTCAAAGTAGTTGGGGGACATATTATAAAACATTATTCAGAGACGAATTATTATAAGTTCTAATCTACAATCAAATTGAACATAAAGTAGAAGCAAAGAACTAAAAATAAGAAAATAACTCAAAATTGATTACTTTTCTCTTATCCTTAGTCACAACTTTCATTAGAGTAGGATTCAACTTTCTAACTAGATAATAATAGAATAAATCCACATGTTTATCTAACCTATTTATTATAATTTATATATAACTTATTAATTTATCTCTAATTAACTTAACCAAATAACTGAAGTAATCCATAGGCTTGGTTTAGTTCGGCCAACCATTGACCGCGGCATGTGCTCGGGAATTACGTAGTCCAACATTATTAAGTCGATTTACACCACTACCATAAGAGCAAGTCCAAGGAGGCTTAATATTCCCAATTTGTCCAAGTAGGCTTATTAATTCTTCTGATGAGAATCTTGATTCAATTTCCGCATGAGAACTAGTCCAAGTAGGCTTAATATTCCCTTGAATCGTAGTCTTTACTGATTCAACCTTTATGCAATACTCGTAGCGATTCAAACGACTTTGCAGCTAACGCAGGATTACAAAGGAAAATAACACGTAGTATTGCTATAAGAACTTTACAGTAGCTTTTTCAAAAGCGTTTTATTGCTTACAAAATTTCCTAGCTTACATGTAAGCAACCCTTCTTATAAATCCTAAACAAAGTGATCCAATAAGTGAGCCAGCAATAGATTTGGAACACATTCTTGTGGCTTGACCATTTCTCATTTACATGCAGCTTCTAAAACTGACTTCAAGACCCTTCACACATGATCCGTTTGCTATTCTGTTACCCATTTAAACAAAACAGGTAACTGACTTGACCTGTAAACCACCTGTAACATCAAGATTAAACCCAACAATTACCACCACCCCAAAGAACTCCCTCCACAATGTCCACCAGCCTTAATTATTTCACCCCTTTCTCTTTCTCCATCACTATGAACTAATGCACTACCTAAAAGTAATGGGCCAGAAGTCACCAAAAGTGAATGTCTAATGCATACGTACAACATCTAAAAGAAACCACAAAACTAAAAGTGGAATACAAAACATACTATGCTGTCATCAATCTTTAACCATCGACTCTTGATATGTTCCTAATGTAACACACATAATGACCAGAAAATGTGGCATTCATTGTATCCACATGAACCACCACTCCATAAAGCCTGTAAACTGGAGACGTGTCACTCATCCCACTCAACTAAGGAGCCATGTCTAAATCTCCAGGAAGTAAACTGAATGGTTGAGTCTCCCAAATATACTACACTGAAATCATCCAAGTAAAGAATAAAAAAGATGAGAATTTCTTAGACCCTTCAGTTTAAAATCACCTTTGACTAAAAAACGTTAAGATATATTACCAGAAATCGCTTCCACGCGTGGAGCCTTGAACAATGTCAAAGTCTTTTTGCTTTTTCATGGATTTGCACCTTAAAGTGTGTCCTACTATAACAAAATTAATGCAAAATAGCATTCATCATACAAAAAGAACAAGGTAAGATGAGAAACTCTGAACTAGCCTGCTTCATCTATACTTGTTTTCACCATCCAGTATCTCAAATTGTGTAAATTTATCCATGCGTCTTCTTAAGTCCCTATATTGCCATCTATTTCACCTGTGACATCCATCATCTACTCACATCGATCCGCTTTGCCTCCACAGTTTATCAACATATCAAAAACTACCAAGTTTAGACACTCTTACTTTAATTTTATTTTTTCTAGTGAACACAATGTTACCTTAGATCTTAGATAACCCCCAAAGGTAAAAGTCCAATTAAAGTCGTCTCTTCTTCTAAAAAGTTGGTAGCGTTTGTTCCCGCGTCTTTTAACGGATTGCAAAGTATCAATAGCATACCTGTAACAATACTTGATAATTCACTGATACGACACTGGTTAAGCTTATTACAAAAAAGAAAAGCAAAAGAAAACGAGCCGGTGCACCTTAGAAACTCATGTGCATCTTTAACCGCTAAGTGATCTCCAGCACCAGATGAAGACATTCTAGTTTCATTAACATGGATTGCGGCAACTCACTGTGTAAACATTGCTATATCCCCAGAATTATTGGTAAAATTAACACTACGAGCGAAAAGTTGGTGTGGGGCGCTCCGCCCTTGGTGTCGATCATCCAAGTTCATATATTTAAATTTCGGTCATCCAAGTTGATAACTTGATATGAATGATAAATCAGTTGAAGAATACATTTTGGACACTTATTAATGTTGACTAGTTAGCATCGTTAAAGTCAACAATAATTCTGGGTATATAGTGATGTTTACACAAAAAGTAAACTTATCAGTTGGCAATAAGAGACTCCATTTAAATCTCTCATACCAAAAATTCTGAGCTTTTCATAGGCATTTTCCTAAGTTCGACTTTTTTAGCTGGAAATTGTCACACCCCGGATTTTCAACCCAAATCCATACACCGGTGGGCCCGGGTGGGAAATATTGTGACGTCAGTTGAAAACATCATTGTCAATTAAACATGGCACAACGGAAGTCTTGGAGTAAAATCACTATTACTAACCAAATGTTCGAAATAAAATAATATACAGGCTCGTAATAGAGGATCCACAGGCGGATCATTAAAATGTACAAGAAAGAATATAAAACAGACTTTAGGGCAGATCTAAGGATTTGCAAGATCCTCTTATTCACTACCGAGCAGTTTTCGGCCTATTTCGTATTGTACCTGCAGTTTAGTCTTTGGACGATACGTCAGCTTTCGCTGGTAAATACACCAAACTGACTCATTTTGAAAATATTTTAAAATGATTATAAGTGCACAAGGCACAAAATCTTTTATAACTTGGGAAAGTTACTTTGTAACCTTGTTAACATATTCACATGTTTGTCCATACATACAGGGCCTAGTACAGAGACAGAGACATGATTAAATACACACCACTTAGAACTCACAGAGGAGTTATCCACAACGTCTTGGGTAATTTGCATTTGAGCGTCTGTCAGGTGTATGCCTACACCCCGCGCTAAGGTCGTGGCCATTAACTAATCTAATGAGCCGAGGATATCCAGGACACGTAATTTAACCCCCGATTTTTAAGTTATCAAACAAAACTGATTAAAACAGAATATGTGGATTTACTAGCCACAATCCGGCATTCGATTGATCCTTCTGACCAAGCGGTAATAGTTTACCGTATCCCAAGCCCGTATAGGGAAAATAAGCCGAGAGTATTTACCTGAGCTAGTCTTCTTTTAATTTCAATAACTCAGCCGTATACAAAAGTACTAACGTGCAGATAGCATTTACCGGTAAGGCTCTAGTCTGGATTATGGCATAAGCTAACCAATTAATACTAACGGTCTTTAATTAAGTCATAGACTTAGACGGAGTAGTGTACATGATCAAAACGTAAAATGCTTGATTAAACGATGATTGGATAGAATGTAGTTTAAACCCGACAAGTACTTTGACTTGCATATTATGGGTAAACAATTAACATTCTGGATTTTGAGATTAAAATGATAAGGTTAAACCCGTTTCGGTTAAATTCCGTAAACTAGTTACGTATAATCAATCGTACGCTTTTAAGCGATGATGGGTAACTGGATAATTTATGGACAAGTTCTATATGCCATTATACTTTAAATAAGTTAAGATATCAGTAAGATATCAACTTATATGCCCGTTAAGGTTTTAAAACGAAACTATGCCTCATAAGGGCATTTCGGTAATTTCATACCGTATAAAAGGAACTTGAATAAAATTTAATGTTATAATTATTAGTATTCTGGAAAAAAATACTTTATTTATGATATAATATCAGTAGGATACCAATTATTTGTGTAATTTATCTTTTATGACCAAACTATGCACCGAAGGGGCATTTTGGTCATTTTTACACAAAGTTTATAAATTATTTGGGATTCTGAGTTTATAACATATACCCAATGTGAATATGTTTAAAATAAGTTTTAAAATCAGTAGGTAATAAGTCTTGGTCAATTAATATGGTTTAAAACCATACTATGCGCCGAAACGGCGCTTATGTCGTAAAATGACGTTTTACGCGATGTTTAATGAAAACTGACATTAGGGTCAGGTTGAAATGTCTTAGATAAGTTATTTAATATAAAATATCAGTAGGTAAAAGATTTACCTTTAAAAGATTTGATTAAAACTATTTTATGAGCCACAAGGGCTAAAATCGTCATTTATCGACATAGTTTAAGGACCTGCTTCTCAGTTTATAACTTGGTTTAACATCCCAAATAATCCTACTTATAATATTATATCAGTAGAAAACTTATTTTCAAGTTCATTATCATTAAAACCTTGATTTATACACTTAGATTCTGATTATGATCATGTAATATAACCTCAAAGGGTTATGCTATATTATATTATGATCATAATGCAACTCTAGATCAGTAGGTAACTAATCTAAATCGGGTCAGAATCGAAAGTCAAAGCAGAAGTCAAACTTCGCGACTTTCGGTTGCGAACCGACCCTGGAACTGAAATTGACGAGCCGAACATGTTCTTACATGTTCTAATAATTATTAACAACTTGTTTAAGTGTCAAAACAGGTTTCATAAGATATATAAGATCAATTTATGATTTTTCCGAAAAATGGCCTATTTGACTTGTTAATATCATAACTTTGACCCGTCAATTGGTCTAGCAAACATGATCTTCAGGAGGTGCCCCTTATAGGGATTAACACCTACCTTATTATGATCACTTAGCCATGTTCATTTCGAACAATGGCTGGACCATAATGGTCTTAACCGAAAGTCAAAGCGTTTTCCGTTAAAACGCTTGACTTTTGGCTATAAAAGCCTATAAACGAAAATGCAAGACCAAGGAACACTTACAAGAGGTTCCTAGAATGCAAGAGAACTAAGTTGGATGCTCATTTCATCTAGGAACTTCTAGAGGAGGGAGAAGAGTGTATGAATGAGAAAGATGCAAGTTGAAATGGTGAACTTAAGCACCTATTTATAGTTGGGGAACTCAAAGGAGGTGATGCCAGGTGTTTAGGGGTGTAAGAGAAAGCTTATAAGTGTCCCAAAACGTGGCATAACTGTTTGGAAGACCATGGTTTCGAATTCATGGTTTTTGGAGCTTTGTTTGGAGGCCAAGAAAAACTTTCTGCAACAGAGACCTTCTCGCGCCCCGCGAGAGACCCAGGCCAGGTCTCTCGCGGCCCGCGACCGCCCCTTGGCCAGTTTCAAAAATTGACACTTTAACCCCTTAACTTTATAAAGCTTCTAAAACACCTTTTTGGCACTTTTAGCCCTCCGTAGCCAATACTTGGCTACCCGGGATTATGCTCGGACATTGTCGAGCTCTCGGTTCGTTAAAAGGTCACTCGGAGGTATAAATTAACATGTTGACACTTTTAATCCCTCCATTATCCAATTTTCACATATTTACAAAATCGAACCCTCTCGTCCAACAATTGGCACGTATGAGCGTTAGGACTCTGCAAAGGATCACTTAGAGGCTTATTATAAGCATGTTGACTCCGATGTCACTCAAAGGCTAGGCATGTTAACATATCAGTCATTCAGATGCCAAATTTCAAGCATGTTGTCATATCAGTTACTCAAAGGCTATTATTTATGCATGTTGACATATCAGTCACTCAGGGGCTGTTATTTATGCATGTTGACATCGGACCTTACTCAGAGGCCCAAATTTGAGCATGTTAACGCCTTTAGTCCTTATTGGTCTTTAATAGACAAATTTTAAATACAACACGTGTCACTATATTATTGGACACGATTTTTACAGGGTGTTACAGAAATTAAGAATCCGAATACATCAAAACAAATGTGTGTGGGCAACATTTTGGACAATAACTTTTCTAATAAGAGTTATGAGAGAGGCATGAGATCAAATACAAACATTTATGTTTGTAAGAACTATAAGAACCAAAACATAATTGACAAAGTATCCGTCAATAAAAAAATTAGGTTAGGGGTAATTAGACCTTTTGACTCTATGTAGTTATAACTAATTAGTAATAATTATTAAAATTTCCCTAAATCCATGCAAGTTTAATTCAAATTAAAGTTTGAAGTTTTTAACATATCCATGATCTATTAACTCTTGATGATCGAACCAACCTACAGGAACCACAACCAAAAATATACAATCAGCACTACACTATATAATTAGCATCACATCCTCAAGCGTTCTCCATTATCAGCACATTGTCCTCAATCGTTCTCCATTATCTATATCTACTTTTGGTGTTTGTTTGTATTTTATTGTAGTTAACACATAATCAACACACACTTGTGTACTATGTCAATGAACAACTAACTCATCTATCCCACATCTATGGTAATTAACACTTTAACAACATAAAACCAATATTAAACCCATCAGAAAAACACCTTACAGACCACTGAAAATTCCCAATACATCAAACATTACAAAACCCTATGGTAATTAACAATATATCAACACAAAACCCACAATCCGACCTAACACAAAAACCCTCAAACCTTATACACCCATACAAAATGCATTATAGAAGATTTTACCTACCAAATATGTAGTGATGATGCTGATTGTTGATTATCGTTGGACGTTTGCTTCGAGGCTGAATGTAAAACAGCTTGTTCAGCTTGTCCGTGTAACGTTTCGCATTTTGTACTTTCCTTATTTAGAAAGTGTAACCGTATTTCTATTTATGGAAACTTGTATTCGTATCATGTTCGTATTCCATTTCCAATTTTGTAATTCAAGTTTTTAGATCATAATGTAATTCATACATTAGACATACATGTCATACTTACAATCAAACATTACATACATGTTTTCTTGCAAACCGACACTCATTATACGTGTAAACACTCATACATACATTCATGATACACGAATTATACATACATACAACACTTTCCATACTTGAAAACATGTTAAATTACAGGGTTTTGGCATAAAATGAGGAACATATAAAGTTCAGGGACTAAAATGCAATAAAACAAAAATCTGCCAATTAAGGCGTGGTGAGACGCGGCCCTAACCCCATTTACCGTGGTGGCACGCCAAGCCCCCTTATCCGCAGAAAGTTGTTCCCTATGAGCTGGTTGGCCAACTTTCTCCCACCTTTCTCTTCCCCAATCATCTATAAACATCTATTAACACAAAACCCTACTTCCTATAAAAGCAACCCTCCCACACCTCATTTTCACTTTCCCAACTCCTCTATACATTCAAAATACTCTCAAATCTGTTGCAAACACAAGAACAAGGCAGATTACTCTAAGTCCTAAAGTGAGTTCAAACTCAACTTTCTTCATCTTTTCTTCCATTACAAAGCTTGGAACACCTCTAAGAGTGTATCCACAAGTTTGCCATGGTAAACTAAGAAGGAACATCACTATTTTGAGGTCCAAATTTTCTCTTTTGGAAGTTTATGTGCAAACTTTTATAAAACTTAAACCTTCTTACATGAAACTTATGTCTAACTTGTTCCTAAACCCAACTATGGTTATGGGACTTGTTTAAGGATAATTCTTATGAGTTCAGGTGCAAACACCCTCTAAACTTTCTGTTTTGACAAAGGTTTTAGATGACCTACAAGTGATGAAACCATCTAAGCTCATCATCTTCAATATGGTGAAACTTTTATTTTGGTAAAGGTGTGAAACATGGAAGCCTTGGCTATCCAAACTCATTCCACCACCTCACTTGATGTTTTATCATGATTAAACTAAGTAGTCTTCTAGTCCTAAAGTAAGTTAACCCTGCCTCGCCTCCAACATTTGCCATGTTGGGTATGACACATCCGGGTTGTTCTTATTGGCTACTTAGTATGTTAGTAGATTGGTTTGTCTTATTATTCATGACCAACCGGGTTTACCAACTATGTTGGTAAACTTTATGCTTTGGTGAATCATACAATTAGGTATACATACCTCCATGCTTGACTTACATGAATTCTATGATATTATATGATGGACTATATCATATATATATATATATATATATATATACATAGCCAAATTCTTAATATTAACCGGTTGATGGTTAAATGTTATAAATACAGGTTACTTTATCTTCGTTCTAAATTCCACGTTTATGATTCTAATGAGCAAGTTAGGACACATGAAAGCACATAAAAATCTTAGTGTCAAAACGAGTGTTTAAGAACAAGATATATTTTCGTGTACATACTTTTATTAGTTAAATTCCAAATCCGACTCCTCCACCAAATCCAAATACTCACACACCTCCATTTCCCCAATGTAGGGTAACTTCGGTGTTCCAAACGCAAACGCTCATCAAACTCTCGATTGCTAGGAACGCTTTACAAAACCGTTAGTATACATGACTCCCTTTTTACTTTTAACACTTTTGAGTGCAATATGTATATGCTATTAAACTCACGCAATCACATACTTTATGCTTAAATAAAAAACAAACAATCCAACATACATGCTTAATACGTTATACTTGGACTCATATATGCTAGAATTCTTTATGCTTTATACTTGTCATTAACTTCGTACGAGCTTCCTTTAACATGTATAACACTATAGAGTTAACACACCGTCCGTATTATTGAGGTCATGTTAAGTTAAACAAAACGGTCTTATCGTTGCTACGATAAGATCACGCTAGCGGGAATCTTTGGGTTAACATTTATAGTTACATGCTAGTATCGTATGATAGTTTTAGGATAACAATTATGCCATATGGATTCGTTTAAACTTTTATACTTATGCTATTAATCTAACTTGTATGCTCGCCAATACTTTTTGTATTGACCTATACTTTAATACGTATTGTATGAAATTGATGATGATGAACGAAATCTAGTAGGGAGACTAGAAACGCACTTTTAAATTTTAGTACCTGTTGTAATTTGATTTCTTGTTATATGTTGTCGTAATTTGCTTTCAGACGATGTATCTTGAATTTAGCAATGAAATGAAATTTTGATCTTGTTAAATATTGTCACAAATATCGTTATAAAGTCTCTTGCAATCTATTTCGTCCCACCTGATGTTTTCGCCATCGGTTGAGGCGTGACAGTTCGTATTTAGTCTGTTGTTCGTCTTCGAGGCTAATCGCACAACGAGGTTTTATATGGAATTGAACTTTATCGCACAAAAGTGATTAATGCGGGTGAGTTGTTTTGATATTGATAGTCTTAAGAATTACACAACAAAATAAGAACATACGTATAGATTTCAAATCAACACACTACATTTTTGATAGTGACACAATTATAAAACACCTTTTTGTAACTTTTTTAAAAGTCACTTTATAAATAAAAAGGTATAGCAATATAATACTTATATTAAAGATAAAAAAATACTTGATTTTATAGTATAATTTATTTAAAAATAATAAAGTATATAAAAGTTATTTTAATTTAAAAAACCTTGGTGAAATTAATATTTAATGAAAAATGACTAAAATATCCATAAATAATAGATCTTATTATTTAATATAATTTAACAATTTTACAAAATTATCCCTAACTTATCAATACTAATTATATATCCTACCTAATAAAGTTTATAAATACGGGTCATATGCATCCATCTAAGGTCTCATTATTAATTTTTCACGCCTAAAACACTAATCCTTCCGTTTGGTTGGTGCACCGGTTAGGAGGACCCGTTTAGGTAAAATGGGTCAATATTTGTCTCCGTATAAATATGTTATAACCCGAGAGAAGAATAACGTTTCCATCAAACATCTAGGGTTTCCCCATTTTCTCTCTCCCTCTGCTCTTTACGGATCTTCATAGATCTTCATGTAGTCGCTCAGATTCAAGGTTAGATACTCAATATTTTCTAGTAAACATCGTGATTATATCATTCCAATCCATAAATCTAAGTTTTCTTTGTTATCTGATTTTCATATTCATACATTTTTTTTCGCTAGGGTTTCTTGCCAATCGATCTGTTTTATACTCCTACACATAAATGTCTTCTACATCAAGGTCTGATTCCTATCTAAGAGATTTTGCCTTTATTTCTTCCAGATCTGATTATTATGGTTCTTATCTGAGTATTAGGGCTGATATATTGAACATTGATGGTTGACGTTTGATGTTTGATGTTTGATGTTTTATGTTGTTTGAATCAAGATCTTGATGTTTAGGGTTAATATCTGAGTATTAGGGTTTTATTTGGAACCGTTTGGTCTTATGTAGCAGCTATTTATCCATGCTTAAATGTTTGGTTAGTTTTGTTCAGTTCAATTTGATTTACAATTTGGGGTTTTCTTGGTCCATTCGATTCGATCGTTATTTCTGTTTTTTTCCCGATTTTAGGGTACATGAATCGAAGGGGTAGACTTCTTGGTTGCGGAACATAATCATGTGACAAGATGATCGATTATCTCACAATCGATTCACATATTCCTGAAAATTATTTAATGTCGAATTTCAAGTTTCTAGCGGATAATAGCATATACATATTAATCTTTTTTGACAATTAGATTCTGTTATCAATGCTCTTCGATGAGGTCATGAAGACCGAATGCTGAACTAGACTTTTTTCAAAGGGTAATTTCGTCAAAGTCATTCGTGTTGCATCTAGCAAAGCAATCGTGGTATTCAAAAATATTTTTTTGTATATAAGTAGTGGACATTTATGAAAACTGAATATAATAACGTTTTTAGATGTCTAAGTTATTGTCTTTCATGATCTTTGTGGTCTTATTTTTTTAAGGATTTTGGAGTTGACTAACCGGGTGTTTAGACGTGTCTTGTTTCTATTGAAAGTGATTATTGTCGTTTTAGTAAAGGTACATTATTTTGTCAATTTTATATTTACCTTGATAAACCATTTTCTTGACAACTTACTTGCAGTTATTTTCTTTTGACTCATTTTTTTAGTTTTTATCCTGATTGGCTTTGCTTTTAATTTGTGATGAACCCGCCGTGAGTCGTAATCCACAAAGAATCATGTAAAAATGCCACCATCATTCAGTCACACACAGTTTTCAGTTTGATCATCATCTTTTAGGGCATGTCCACCAAGTTACTTATAGCGGATAAGTGGATTATCCGAAATTTTTTGAAATCAATATCCGAATCCTAAAAGCCGGATTATCCGATTTTTCGGATACGGATTTTCGGATACGGTTTTTGCTTTTTTTGTGTGTCTATGTATCTTGTGGCTTCATGAGTATGTATCATGTACTTTTTTTCTGTTCATGAAGCTTAAAAATGGTAGCTTCTAGCCTACTTTTTTTTCTTTTCAGACATTTATATTGGATTCTTTGTACTCTCATCCAAATTGTTGCTTTAAACAAAATCCTGTCAACTTCCAGTCATTGATGATTTTGATGGCAAGCAGGTTGGACTTATTAGTAGACGTGATGTTGTTATGGCTGGTCTTCAGACTATATACGTTATCAAGATGAGGCAATGATCACAAGATCAAGAGTTAAAATATGTTCAAGATTTGGAGCTCATTCACGGGAAGCTTATGCTTCATTCCCCTGTGTATTAATTACTATGATTTTTTATATTAATTGAGTGGGAGTATGTTGCGTCTTACGTGATTCTGTTTTGTCAGATTAGAGACTAATCGAGTAGAAGACAAGCAACATATAAATATTGGCTAGGATGATTCGTGGCGCTAAACTGGCAAATTTGGTGGAGTCAGGTATGTGAGTAATTTTTTTGAACTATATAAACGTTATAAAGGATTCAAGTTTATGCTTTTACAAGGAAATGGTGTATGGAAAAATATATAACACCTGTTTGTTTTTTTTTCTTTTTTCAAGTTTCTCTCATACTTCAACAATTTCTTCAAATTCACTCACTTTCACCATCACATTCACAAAAATCATTTCATTATGTTTTTATTTAGGTATTATGTAATCAAATATGCAAGCGCTAAACCTCGGTGCGAACAGTTTTCTTCTTCATAATCGTTTTAGGGTTATCTCAGATTGCGACTCCACTTTGTCTGTCCGACGGTTAGATCAGATTCATGGTTGGTTTACGGCTGGGTTCAGATTTGACAAACAAAGGCGACAACAAATAGGCCTTTAATGAAGCTACTCTATGTTTTATGTGTTGAATCGGAATTTCTTCGAAGCATAAGATGGTTGAGATTTAACAAGGGATGTTCGGAGAAGAAGATGGTAAAATGGTTCATCTGGATTTGATTTTGTTCAATTCTGAGGTTAATTCTCTTCTATTTATGTGCTTCTATTTCCTTTCAAATTATCATCCACTTTCGTAATATAGAAATTATCAACTTCAAAACAGGGTGTCTTTTCGGTTTAGATCTGTGGTGGGGAATCAATTATTACAATATCAACACTGCCAGTCTTCGTTTACATGAATTGGAATTGGATTAATTAGCGAATCAGTTGGTTTGTGTGACAAGTTGACAATTTCTTTAAATTTCTGTAATTTATTAAAAATTAAGGTGCTAGATGCAAGCAATATATTTTACTAGGACATAGTTCACCCTACCTGATCATGTTCAATCATAGGTACGATACAAACCTCTCATTTTTTTATCTTATCACAGTATCAATTATGTTTAATATTGTTTTTAACGTGCACAAGCACAAAACATTATGGGGCTTGAAATGTTGATGAATATGTTCGGTTGACTTGGAGCCTGTGGCTTGGTTGTTATAGTGTGCATGATCGTAAGACTTTATTTTAATCTAGATATGCCTTCATACCCACACAAATAATGGACTTTTAAATATATATGATTTATAAACAGCATCAAATAACTGAAATATTGTTATAGTTCGTTGTCATTTGATGATCTATAAAAAATGTGGTATTTTATCATGCAAGATCTCAAAGATAAGTTGGCTTATTTGATGATATATAAAAAATGTGGTATTTTATCATGCAATATCTCAAAGATAAGTTGGCTTATTTTAGTTACTTTATGTAAGGTTCATAGATTAAAATATTTGTCCGAAACATATGTGTTTTAGTCTATTTTTTAGTTCCAAATAACCCGATACCTGGATGAAGATCATATGAAGAGTGCCAAAGCAACCAAATTTAGCAGGTAAAGGGAATGGGTCAAACCGCTAAAATTCTATTTTTAATGGGTACAACCTCCTAAATTATTTTTATTCATAGATTTAGATTATCGTTATGATAGTATTGTTTATGTAATCATAATTAAAGCATAAACATGTCATTGTGGCGACTTTAGTTTACAGTTTTGGTTCCTTTTACAGGTGCGAGATGCAAGAAATTTGTTTGACTAGGGCAATGTTCACTCTTCTGGGGTCAATATTGATGAATATCAGGTTAGAAAATTTATCTATACTACCTAATAATCGTTTGATTTTAGATGCTTCAGCATAGATCCTCCTCTTTTTCTTTAAATAAACTTATACTCAATATTTGTTATTTGTATTTAGATGTTGCGTGTTAAGGAAAAGCAAAGAAAGAGTGTGCATCTGGCGTTTGCAAAATTGTTGAAATAACAAAGTGGGTTTATTGTATTTTAATAATGCGTTTTGAGGGATTGAAGATCAATATACATCATGTAAGTATGATTCTTATAAATTTGTTCACACTTGGTATTTTTATTAGGTTATATTGTTGATGGTTTCACTCAAATTTAGCCAGGTTATTGCAAGTTTTGATAATCTGATAAGTTATGCTTGAATTATAAATTTTGGTTAAATATGTTTTTGATTTCAAGTGGTTTGTTCAATTTTGTATATATTTGTTAAATTTATGTTTAATTTCAAGTTTGCTTTTCCAACTTTACTTCGCATCTCTTGAAAGTTGTAAATTTAGCACATCCTTTATATCTTTCCGTTTGGATTATGGGTTTTTAATTGTTGGAGGTGTAACCACACGCAAATGAAGCTTCAATGTTGCAAATGAAGCTTCAATGTTATAAAGACTATAATTCAACTATTCAGTTGATATGAGTATACTGATGACGCACCTTTAGTGAAATTGAAAATCATGCTTTATCAAGAACATAAGCATGACTTAGGGATTGTCTACAAATGGTTCGTATACAATTCGGCCACCACCTGTAGTTGGATCCATTGGTCCTCAAGGTTTGGAACAAACTATTCAATGTACGTATGTTTCTTCTTTCTTGGGTGGTGATTGTTATTTATATATCATTTTATAAGCATACAACTAGATAGTTATTTTTCTTATATGTTGCAGTTTTGGGCTGAAGTTACACGACAAGGACAACCATTCAAGCAGCTAGGCTTCAACCAATCGACATTATCGTCCGATGGGTCTTACTTCGTTGCCACAATTATCTTGTACATAGATTCTAACATAGTTATGTATCAAAAGATTCACAATTTTGGTATTTAACCATTATGTAACCAATAATTTTTTTTATTTATTCTCAAACTTTCCTTATTTTAGTTATTTATAAATTTAAAATAAAAATTATCGTATCTAATGCAAAATTTTATGTTATCGCTAAATTAATCTCTGCAATAGCCTTAAATCATTTAAAAAACTATAACTTTTGATTTTCGTAGTCAAGTCAATTAATTATATATATAGCAATATTATTAGATAATTTTCAAGTTCCCTTTTATCTTAGTCTTAGTAAAATCAATATGCTATTGAACTATTTTGTTTATACACTATTTATCATTTTTTTGCATCATTTATATAGCAAAATCAATGGTTTTAAATCCAATGATTTTTACCTGATTAATTTTTTTATTTAAAGATTTTTAAATGATGTCAACTGCTAATCAACGAACATAACAATAAAACCACACTACACTTATTTATCTCAATCTACTTTTGTAAGACCACAATCCACAAACCCTATTCAACATATTATCAATTAATTTATGAATTTATGAATTATGAAATGATTTATGAATACTTTTGGCTTCTATCTAGGACTATCTAGCTCCAGTTCTGCCAAGAAAGAAGGGTATACCTACTTCCAGTACAGTACCTGTTACACATATTTTACTTGTTTTCTTAATGAGAATGAACAAGAGTCATGTTAATTATTCCAAGGGTTGGCTTGTTCTTGAGGCAACCGGTTTTCGCTCATAGTTAATCGTATACTGACATTCAACTTTTAATCTTAGATAGTGATTAACAAGTTTACAAATAAACTTCTAATTTTGTATACTAAGCAGTATTTTAAAGTTATTAAATATTTTAAGAATTTTTTTATTTCACAACGTATTAATATTATTCTCCGTGAAATTCACAGATATTTAAAAAGAATATAATCTATGCATTTTTAAAAAATTTACATATATGATTATATAGTTTCATTTTACATATTGAAAAAAACTAAAAAATTCTTAATCTGAATAAAATTATAAAATATATATAAGTAATATGAATATATTAGCGATGTTGAACGTTATCTACAACTTATTGACAATCCTAATTATCCATTTTTTACAATGACTGTAACTCATCAATTGGTAATACTATCCTATGTTTTCTTTCATTAATTTTCTTTTAGTATTTGTTCAATTTAATAATATTTACAAAATTGTTGTTGTTGTTTTCAAATGTAGATCCTTTCAAAATTAATTACTGACTTAGGTGGTTTAGATGAGTTTTCTGAAATGAAGATCAAAGTTAGTGGCTTATGAAGCGCGGTAGAGAGGATGTTGATGGCCAACAATGCAATTCTCTTATTATTGATTAATTAGTTTTTACTACATTTTTCAAATTGTTACTAATATACATTCTTTCATATACATTGTTTATAATAGGTTTAGCGTTATTGAATGGTATGATATGATTTAAGTCGAAGATATATCGTTAGATAATGATTGCTTTTTCAATTGGTTAACAACGAATGCGAGATTATTGGTTACGAAGCTCCAAAAAGCAAAAGTATTAGATTAATAGGCTTTCTATTGATAATTTGAACTAGAGAAACATAATTTCATCATTTAATTATCTTTTCATTTTATTTATATCAATAGTATGTTGGTTGTTTTATTTACTTTATGCACCCGAGAGTTCCATAATAATTTCCTTTGGCGAATTTCGTTATGATTATCATAAACGTATAATGTTCTTTGTCAATACCTCGAAAACATATTATTTTCTCCAATGTGCGAAGTTCGCGGGTATTAGCACTAGTTAATTATAAGGGCTTTATTTGTTATCAAAATCAACTATTGATTTAAACTATCAATGGCTCAGATTTGTTCTTAAAGTTCTACAGTTAGCACCGTTTGTACATGATTTCAACTCTTACAACAGATTCACAATATCGTGTAGCGGTTCTCAGATTTATAGTTATTTAGTAACATGTTTGTTTGTGTTTTGTTAGTAAATAGTGGGCTTATGAATCATGGGTCATCCTTTACTAATTTGTAGGGAAACTCTTTTTTCTGTTCACGTAGGTAGTGGATCTTAAATTAATTTCTTATTTAATTTATGTAGTTTGAGTAAGTTTCATCAGAAAACAATTCTATTGTTCGTAGTTTTTCTCTTTATTTTGGTGCTTACCCTCAACATGTTGTTCTTAGCTTTTGACAAAACTTGTTTGTATAGATTGTTAGGTTTCTTCTTCTTCTTTTTTTTTTTTTTTTCTAATTCGTAGTCTATTTTTTGATAAAAAATTTCTATGATGTTTAACTAAATATATATAGGGAATAGTTAAAATAAAAAAAACTTAGGTCAGTTGTGAGTAGTGCCGGAGCTTGACTAAAAGTTTCGCCGGGGCGGAGAGTCATGGGACCCAAATTTTTTTTCCTATCGCTATGTTTCGAGTTATATGTTCATGGGGCTACTCGGTTCGGGTCGAGTAACAATAATAACTTCAAATAAAACTAAATAATCTTTATTCAAAGGACCCGTTCTTACATATAAAAAAATAACTAAAAATTGTTTAACAAACAAAAGACCAAAATATTTATAATGATGTGAAAATATGTATAAAGGATTGAAGATTTAAAGGTTTCAAGAACCCTCAGAACACAAAACTTTTTTTCTTTTCTTATGTTGAAGTCGAACAATACAAATGGGATGCCTCTATCCTCACGTATAATTCTTTTTGTATTTCACGTTAATGTTTATTTGCACATTTTTGGATCCGTAACTTAGGCAGAATGCTTTCGCATGTGCTTATATTGGAAACTTCAACGGAATATAATTACACGTTCGACCTCCCATCAAAGATTAAGTGTAAAAAAAATAATTTTATTTTTTATTTTTTTTCGTATTTCACGTTTGTGTTTATTTGAACGTTCTTGGATACGTGACTTCACTGGAACATAATTACGCACTTCAACTGCCCGATGTAGATTAAAAGCGGACATTTATGTTCTTTTTATTTTGCGTGTATTTTTAGTTAAATAGAGTACTTTTTTGGTATTGTAAACGGCTTTGGCGCGTGCTTGGATCGGTAACTTCAACGAAATAGAGTTACGCACTTCGACTATCCGACAACAATGATGGGTGGATATCCTTTTTTTGTATATTACGTTTATTTTTTCAGTAAATATAGTATTTTACGAAATCTTTTTCCATCTATATATGCTTACGTGTAAGTATGTAAGATAATATATAGGTTTCTCGATGCATCGCGCCAGGAAAACCTATTATTGATAATATGTCATATGGCAAATGTAAACATACAAGATTCTCGCTACCTCGTGTTGTCCAACTATAGTTGTTTAAACCAAAAAAACAATATAATGTATGTTTTTATACTCTTGAGTCATGAAGGTTTTTAAATTCAAAGCTTAGCAAACCTATAGTTTGATCAAACAGCAAAAGTGCCAATAAATTTAGGAAGAAAAACATTGTTCGCCAAGAATAACGATCAAATATGGACTTAGCCATGGTGGTAGTCTCTCAACACTATGTTAGTGCAAGTATCTTGTTTTTGGCTTATGTTTCATGCGTTGATCTGTCGGTAGGTGCCAATGAATTTTGTCTGTCGGTGAATCGAAACTCGAAGACGATACTCACATCGCTTGTAGCCAATACTAAACACATTAACTTAGGTTGTGTGAATAGTAAAAACAAATGTTATCATGTGTATACAGTATGCACCTAGTAAACACATTAATCTTTACATAGTTCTTGTGGCTGAATTCTTATTCATTATCACATACTTATTATGGAGGTCGAGAATTGAACAAAATCCGAATCAACCAAGAACAATATGTCCCTTGCATCCCTCGTTTCACTTAATGTTGTCATTGTTATGCGTATACCTTGTTTTAAGTTTTATACTATACACATTAGTCAAGCAGTTCAATTTAGGCCCGGTTTAATCCGATTTTAGACGTGACCATACCGAAAACCAAATTATCAAGAAAACGGACACGAACAACCCTAGTTGTAAGGCCATGTGTAGTGGTAACACCACATAACCCCTTTATGGGGGGTTATGTGACAAATGGTAAAAAAGTGAAATGTGGAGTTATATAACATGTGTGTGTAGTGGGTGATTATGTGAATATGGGGTCATATATATGTGTGTGTGTGCCAAATCTGGTCACCCATTATAATTTTCGCGAACCCTTACTCAAACCATTGCATGACGCCGCCCGGGACGGTGTTCACTGGCGCCATAAGGCGCCATGGAGGGGGGGGGGGGTGACGGGATTTAACCTGCAGGACACAGGGACTAATAACACGTTAATAAAGTGGAATAGAAGAAACAAAACTTTTATAGAAGTTGCCAAAGTTATTAATAAATTATAAATCTTTACTATAAAAACAATACTCTTTCACATAACTTCTTTTCTAAGTTTTTGATTTAATAATAAATATAGCTTCTTTTCTAATTTTTTGATTCAATAACATAAAAACCTATGAATAGCTATATCATATAATATAAGTGGCGTATCAAATGCTGCCTTTGAATGATGATCAATGGTCTCTTTCACATTTGAGATAACAATTTGGCCATCTTTTTACGAGGTTGACACTTTGCCACCAAAGGTTTAGCTTTTGGCATGGTCAGTCCCTTTCCTTCGGTCATGTCAATCCTCTCTTCACTTGGTCTTTCCCACTCGAAGCATTGAATAAGCGTACCCAACGCTAACCCAATCATACGCATGGCTAAGTTTTCGGCTGGACACCTCCTCCTTCCTGACCCAAATGGCATCAGCTTATACCCGTCTCTTGAACCTTCTAACCCTATAAATCTTTCTGGTTGAAACTTCTTAGGGTTTTCCCAATTCTTAGGGTCATTTTGCATGGCCCATAAGTTCATCAATAGCATTGTACCACTTGGGATATGATACCCTCCCACCATACAATCCTTTGATGACTCATGGAACACGAGTGGACCAGGAGGGTACATTCGCATAGTCTCATTTATTATGCATCGGAGATATGGAAGATTGGCTAAGTCTGATTCGTTCACTAAACGGTCCTCTCCTACATAATCGTCGATCTCATCTTGCGCTTTCTTTAGAGCTTCAGGGTTGTTTAACAAAAGTGATAACATCCACTCCATTGTTCCGCTTGATGTATCGGTTCCTGCTGATAGTAGCACCTTACATAAAAAAAGAAACGATTATGTAGTTTATGATTTTAAATGTTGAAATACATTTTAAAATAATTAAAGGAAACCATTATTATAACATGTTTTGTACTTGATCTTACACTTTACTCCGAGAGGCAAAATTATAAATTACAAAAATACATAACCCAATGATTTAAATAATTACCAAAACTATTTATTTTTTTTTAAATTATAAATTATTGAAATTAAATGTAAAATGTAGCGATGATGTAGAAAATGTAATGGATTTTTGTTATAATTAGACTGTGGGTGAAGTTTGTATTTCTAACTTACTTTTTATCTTTTTTTATTTATTAAGTTTTAGGTATTCAGTTTATTTAAATTATTCGTAATTTATTTATATAACTTTCTTAAAATAATCTGAATATGAAAAGTAACTATAGATATTATGGGATGTAGAAAATGTAAATATATTTTTTACATAGATGGATTATCTGTGAAGTTTGTATTTCTATTTGTTTTCATCTGATGATGATGTAAAAATGTAAGAATGATTTTGAGACAAATGGATTATGGTTGAAGTTTGTATTTGTATTTTATTATTATTAAGTTTTAGATTAGATATTCATTAACTTTCTATTCAATTTTTTAAAATAATTTGGTAAAATATGATGATATAAAAATTCCAAGAAATCAAGAATAGTTTTGGCTCGGTGGGAATGGAATCTATGGGTGAAGTATGTGCATTTGTTAAATGCCATCACATATTTCTAGAAGTTTCTAAATCCACTTCAGATGGTCTTAAAGCAAACCAATGAACTGGAAAACTTGCAAGGTCAAAACATGCAAGCTTGTATAAAGTTGGGTGAGCTAAAGGTTCACTTCACTAGGATAGATGGGCCCTTCCAGTCCTTTTCAGATTGTAGGATAGAACAAGATAAACAAGTCAGCACAAACAAGCACTACTACTATGATTCAGAGCTCTATTGTTCTAGTCCCTTTGGTCTTTAAACAAGGCATTGTGACCCTCCAATGTTTTCATTGAGGAATAGGATCAACGACTCGTTGCTTTTCCTGTGCGGTGGTCTTTGATGAGTCACACCTGACTTGGGATTTGAGATATAGAAAAATTTTATAGGGGTAACGTTTTAAAAGAAAGGGGTAATGAAAATTTTTTGGAAACTTAACTTTAGTTTTTTAATAGTATTTGGAACTAATCCCAATACTCAAGTTAGGCTTTCTAATACAGAATATTAAACGTTTATACTGAATTAGACACTTCGGGATGACTCATCAAAGGATAAACACCACCACTGTGTAAAAACCCTCTTAAGTCAAGTTTTAAATTTAAGACTTTTAAAGATCCTAAACCTTAACCATCACTTTTATATTATCAAAGGCATTTGACCAAACTTTATTTAAATGTTTAAATTAGTTCTACATTGATCTTTGTTTTTTTACCTATAACTCATACATATATTAATTCTACTTTTAAATTTACACACTTTATCTATACTAGTACTACAATTAAAATAAAAGTCTAAAGAGAAATCATAAATTTTACGAGAGCTTGTGAAAAACTATCAAAATCATTAATTTTTTTCTATATACTGGTATTATTTTTCTAGAACGGTCACTTTATTGTGTTAGGCTATCGCACTCTTTAAATTGGAGCGTTTTGTTGCCCTACTCTGACCAGACTATATTGTCTTAACCAGACATACACTGGCTTCAGAGTTTAGCTTGGGTGTTTCCCCAGGAAACTATACTGCCGACTGCCACTTGAAAGATGTTATGCCACACAAGAGCTTAATACTCTCTGGCGTAACACACGGTGAGACAAGAACCCGAGTAGGCTTATGATAGAACTTGACATCTTTGCAAGGAGGCTAGGCTTTATCTATCATTGCCTAATCCACTAAAGTGATACACGTGAGGATTGAACTTGGGTCTCCATTGAATATCTCAAGCCTCCATACCACTAGGCCACAAGTGGTGGATTTATTTGTGTAAATTTCATGTATTCGTATATATGTAGTGTTATATAGGATAATAGTAATAACTAATGTGTTACATCCACGTTACATGGCGGCAGTACTGACATTCGATCGGTATCAGTTCAGTTCGTTTCATCATATGTACAACATTGGTTGAAACTTAAAAGAAAACCGTTACACCTGTGCTAGAAGACGACAATACCGTTTCATGACCTGTACAACATCAGTTGAAATTTTAAAAAACGTTACACCCTCACTACACGGTGACGATACTGATGTTTAGTTGATGTTAGTCCTATTCATTACTTGTAAAGTACCGATTAAAATAGAAACTTGAAATAAAAGCACAAAAGAAAAGGAAAAAAAGGGAAAAGAAAAAAAAGAGAATATTCATCCCAATGTTTTATATTAATATATAAGTAATATATATATAAGTAATGTTTTAGATTAATATATAAGAAATAGGTTTCATTTATACCTGCATTAATCCTTTGATGATTTCATCCTTGTAATATTCAGGTTCAGTTTCTTGTAACTTCAATAAAACTTCAGTCAAGTTCTTCTGTTCCATCTCCTTGGTGGCTGTCACTAAGCAACCATCCTCTGTCGTGAGAACTATTAGTTTCTTTATATGCTCTTCTAACAAACATTGCATAAACCCATCTCTTTTCCCCCTCAGCGCCACCATCCGCTTCTCCAATTCCCTCCCTCCCAGCCACTTCCACCATGGCAAATAATCCGACACATTCGTCGTCTCCAGTAACACAAACGACTCCATTATAATCTCCTTAAACCGCCGAGCCGCCTCCACATCCACCTCCTGATCACCATAATACCTCTTTCCCGCAATCATCATCATCATTACATTCAACATCAACTCAAAAAACATTGACTTCATCTCCACCATCCCATCGGTCAACGCTCTACGATACACCTTCTTAGCCAACAACCTTACCTCCTCGGCACGAATAGAATTTAGGGTTTGTAACCTGTGAGCCGATAAGAGCTCAAGCGAGGCGATACGACGTAAGTTACGCCAATGATCACCATAGCTTGACCAAGAAAGGGTGCTGTAGTCATAACCAAGGTGTTTCCCGGCAAGCAAATGAGGACGGTTGGCAAAAGTGACGTCGTTGGTTGTAAGGCATTCCTCCACCGTTTCCGGAGATGAAACCAACAACGCCTTGCGGGTTCCGAACTGGAGCATGAGCATGGGACCATGACGGTTTGATAGTTTACCTAAGGCTCGGTAGAGAGGGCTTTTCACCAAGTAAAGATGGCCTATTATGGGTATGCATGGGAATGGGGTTGGTGGTAAATTTTTATTCTTTACAAAGGCAAGTTTGGTAATCCATATAATGGTAATGATGGAGAGGATCACATAAAATGCCTCCATGTTCTAGTTTGAGGTTTTGTTGTATAGATTTGTTACAAAGATAACAACGTATTTATAATATAAAAGAGTAACGTGTGTTGCTTGCCTACTAGCCATATTTTAGAATATAAAGTCAAAGTCATTAAGTGTTCACCATACTTCTTCTCGTTGCTATTTCATGTTAGTGGTACGTAAGATAGTTGGTCACTTGGTTGAATGATCGAATTTATGCTGAACAAGTAATTATTATTAAGTATTTAAAGAACATATATAAGTTGAGACTCGAGAGACTAGAATAATTGAATAGGTTTTTGTCTAATTAACCCAATAAAGTAAAATATAAAAAAGAGATCGACCTAGTATTATTACGAAACTCTGGTTTATCAATTGTGATCGTCACTTATTTCTGTGGAAGATGTCAAGGTGAGCATATAACTTAATTGGAAGACTTTAAAACACTTCTAACATTTTTAAGCTTAAATACTATGTTATTAAAATTTGAACATATGTTTTGGCATTCCAATTTGAGTCACACTATAAGAAACTGGTGTATTAGCGGTGACGCCTTTGATGTCACGCTAATACATGTGATCCCGGAACGTGGCCTTTTGATTAATCTTGATCGTTAATTAGGGCTTACATCCAACTAACAACCTTTTTATTGACCGTTAAAAACCCTATAATTATTTGGGGCAATAGCGACTAAGAAATAGTTGCGACATGTCACCACTAAAAGTATTAGCGGTGAAACTATTGATCAATAGGAGTGACATATGTCGCCGCTAAAACTCCGATTCTTTGTAGTGTCGCGTTATGTGAATCCTAATTTGACGGCATTCTAATAACGTTAAAGATTTTATTCATGTGTGCAACTTCTACATCTTTATTACGTTACAAGTTTTCTGTTAGACCCATTGTTTGATCTAAACTTGTAGAGTGAACCAGGAATTTTCCGTTAGACCCATTGTTTTGATCTAAACTTGTAGAGTGAACCAGGAATTTTCCGTTAGACCCATTGTTTAATTTAAACTTGTCGAGTGAACCAGGAAAATATCCTATCAATACATAAGCAAAAGATCAGATATCAACAATTGGCTAATACGACCGTGAATCGTCCACCATCTTTTTGCTTAAATGACAACAATAAGACAGCAGTCGATGTCACAACCAGGCTGTACAATAACCATACAATAACTTCAAGGAGAATGATTGTCAAAGAAGAAAAAAAAAAAACAACAGTGATGTTCACAGTTGATGTCATGGCTTGATTGTGAATCGACCATAATACCCTTTGAAGAACTCTTTAAGATCCAAGTCAAATGAAGAGTTCAAAAACACTTCAACATTGACTAAACTACAAACATGATATGTTATCAAGTTGAAGAAAGATGAAGATAATAGCCGGTTATGAACGTCTTTTTATAAGAACATATTAATCTGAGTACGTATTTATAAATAATATTTTTTATAGACCAAGTTTTATAAATTAGTTTTCTCAAAATACGAAAGGATTCTTCCTTTATAAAAAGTTTTTTTAAATTAAAATCTAGTCAAATAATGTGGATTTAGACTCCTGGGAAGTTGTCACCTAACTAAAAATGAAACAAGCTCTTTCCTCCTTGGCATGGAAAATGCTTGCCCATTCCGGCATGGGAAAATTATTAAGATAGACAAGTGACATTTAAAGTTAACTAGTTTATTTTTTTTGCGCGTTGTAGCAGTATGTTATTGTGGGCATTCGATTGGTATCAGTTGGGTTCGTTATAGTGCTGGTACGATATACTCACTCAGTATAGAAATCGACACGTATTTTATATTGACCGAACCATAAAAAATAACACCGGTACGACAGACGGCAGCGGCACCGATGTTGTTCGAACGGTATCGGTAGGTTCAAATCGTTATGGCATTGGTATGGATATTCATTTATCGTGTAGACAAAGTTGTATAAATGAAAAGTTATCGAAACCAAAACCATAAAAATAAATACATGTACCGTATAGTAGCAATAAAGTGTGATTTTATCGAAAGCAAAAACAATAAAAAATATTGGTAACAAACTGATGTTGTTCGATCAGTTTCAATTTGGTTCATTACAATAGCGACACAGTATCCATTATCAAACAAAAAAATCAAATTAAATAATAATTAAAATATTTTTAAAATCATATATAGCTATTTTGATTAAATAATTATTTTGATTCATAAGATTCAATTCATATGTATAATGGAATATACCTACATATTTAACTTTGGTAAAATAGAAAAAGAAAAGAGTCAATTAGGAGATTTCAGGATTCATCTACTAAGACGGCTAGAGTTTAGCCTATAAAATACTGATGATGAAATTCAAAGAAGTCTATATAATAGGTAATCAGATGGAAACACATGTAAAACTAGGGTTACATAGTCTATGACTAGGATTTAGCCTCCCATAATTTTAATCATAGCCAATTTAGCCCTTGTGCTTTTTCATATGCTTTTTAGCACTCACTTTACATGTGCCTTTTTTATTGGTTTTTTGTGAAACCCTGTTTTACTTCACTATTAGTTTTGTGTAGGCTACCTAAACCCATGGATCCTAGTTGGTGTCTCTTGATTGACTCCTTTTGCATTTGTCTATTTTGTCAATAGCTAAATAACCATGTCTATTCCGTTAACTTTGAAAGTCAGCTTGTCTTTTCTAGTAATTTTCCCTACAAGCATTGGTTACTCTCATATAATATTTGGTCAAACCCACATGAATTAGTCTAATTATTTAAAACTTTTATAAAGAGAATCCGATTTTCGCTCATTGAAACATATATTTTTCAAGACATATATAACTGCTACAAATTAAGGTGTTGTATCAATGCTCAGTTCTACTGTGGTCAGTAGTGGATCTTAAACTTTTAAATAAGTGCCTCGAAAGTTTTAAAGAAAAAAATAAGAAGGGGACATAATACATATAAAATATACACTTCGAAGCAAAAAAGAACCAGAGAGGGAGGAGCAAGGGCCCCAGACCTCAACTAAGATCCTCGGCATCAACCTAGTAATTCAAATATATTTTTTTCAAATTTCATTCTCTAATATCTATTTGATCAACGATACTTCCAACATATAAACTACCCTTTTGTCAAATAAAATTATATATCTATCTAATTTAAAGATGATCTTAAATGCTTCTCCTTCAAGATCTTACAAAAGGCAAAACAAGAGGTGTTCTTATGTGTTAATAATCGTGGACCTTAGGGTGCTTTGGGCGTGTAATGGGTAGGGATGCGGGTAGCTCAACAACACTGCCACAATCCTTGCGGGTAGTAGAGACAAGTAGAGGGTGTGGGTATAGTTTACCGAGTTGGGTAGATGCTTGGAGGCATGGAGATTCGTTGGGAAACAGTCACAATAACGGTAAAAACAATATATATATATATATATATATATATATATATATATATAATTTTGTTTAAACTTAAATAAATACCAACTCCCCCATCTCCATTCAATTTTTTACCTCCAAAATACAAATTTTACCATTCCTTCCTTCTATCTATCCACAAATAAACTTTTCATTCATATTTTGTACCACTATGGCTTCCACCCAATTCATCAGATGAGTTCGACTTAAATGAGGGTGTATCCAATAGCCTTGAATTTCTCACGAATATTGTCGCCCTAGACGAAGTAGAACACACGAAAACATAAAAAAATATATGTGTCACGTGATCATGAAAAAACATTAGAGTATATAACGGAAAATTATTTTGATGATAACCCAAAATATGATGAGGCTACGCTTTGTTCAAGTTTTTGGATGTCAAATAGATTATTTTAAAAACTTTTGGTTATATAAAATCTAAATTTAAATGGTTTAAAGAGGGACTAAACTAGAGGATGAAAAAGAGTTTCACATAATTAGAATAATGCACATAGGTGATTAAACAAATTGCAACAAGTAATCCTCCTGGTGAATACACTAAATATTTATGTATGGTAAATGGGACTTCATGTGAATGCCTAGAATATTTCTATAATGCCATAATTCAGTTACATGGCAAAGAGTTCTTACATAGACTGATAAGCTATGACATTGCACTATTGGACAACACACTTGAAGCAAAACATGGCCTTCCAAGAAGGCTTGGTAGCATCAATTGTACATATCTTCTTTGGAGAATGTGTATGGCCCATCTGTGTGGCCAATATATGAGATGTGATTGCCAATACTCGGCGTTCATGCTTAAAGTGGTGACTTCAAATGATTTGTGGTTTTGGCATGCGTTTTGTGGTTCAACCTGATCAAACAACAACATCAATGATCTCTAAAATATCCAATAACCAGCTTGGAATCATGCTTAAGTATCCATTTTGTGTAAATGGACGATAATACAAATGTGGATACTATCTTACTAATGAGATATACCCTACTTAGTATGCGTTTGTGAAATCGTTCCCATTTCCAATCGAGTAGGAAAAGAACTTCAAGAAAGGGCAAGAGTTGGCAAGAAAAGATGTTAAACGATTTAATTCGGTTTTTTAAAAGCTAAATGGGATATTCTTTGATAACCCGCATAGGCTAATAAGCTAGAGAAAATTAGGAACTTAGCCTATTGCGTGTTATATGATGCACAATATGATCTTAAAAAAATGACTAAAATGCAATATAATTAGTCTACATAAGGGGTACTGAGTTATTCTAGTTATTGACAATAATGGCCTTTCGGAGTTACAACAAACTTTGATTTGATCTTATGGAACATGTTGCAACTCTAGACATGCCGATACTAAACACAGAGTAATTTAATTAAGTAATTAGTGGTTTTTAATGAAAGTTATTTTGTTTTTTATTGTTTTATGCTTTGTTATATTTGTTTGAGTTAGAGAAAGTTGATTAATATTTGTGTTTTTAAATATACTAGTATTTAGGACCCGTCCGTTATGACAGAATCGTTAAACCGAACAAAAAATAGACGTAAAAACGTTGTACCAAGCAGGCGACAGAGCTAGAGGAGCTCAGGGCGGTCGTCAATCTCACCAGCCATCACCACTATTGATCATCGTCATTACTATGTCGAGTTTAGAAATAGTACCAAAACCAAATATTTTTGTCCTATAAAATATATAATGAATATAAGAAAATTGCAATAAGTTAAATAAATAAGAAAACATTTAAGTTATTTAAAACTAAAACCAAACCATAAGGTTTATTTAGATTGTTACCATATAAATGAGGGGTGCTCTTTATAAAAACAAATAGAATAGTAGATAAGTGAGGTAAACTAATTTTGCTAAATAAAGGATAGTTAATAATTTAATTTTACTTTAAAAAAGAAAAAATAGAATCAGGGTACTTAAGTTTGTGATTAGGGTAGTTTAGGCTAGTTTTGGAAAGAAAAAAAATGAGATAGATGTCCCTCATTGGTTAAAGCCGTAAGAGTACTAAGGGTAGTCCATTAATACCATTAGCTAGGAACACTTAGGGTAGTCCATTAATACCATATGCTAGGAACACTTATTTGTATGGGTTGATTTATATAATTTACAAGAAGATAAATGATGATTACTACCAAGATTAGATAGACGATATAGGTAATCACTACCAATATTAGTGTGATGTTGGTGATCACTAAAGTTGAAAAAACACTGGTTTAAGTTTGATTTGTACTTAGTGATCCCTAATTTTGATAATAATTAGAAATTTGTAACATATATTGTTACATGTCTATTAAAGATAACTAGTATTTTGTCCCCGCACGTTGCGGCGGAAAACCAACTTGGTTGACATTCGGATAATTCATCAAATTTCCACCCACCCGACGCGGTGAGGATTTTGCAGTAGGAAATCACTTGCGTTACATTAATATTTAATAGGAAATCACTTGTGTTACATCAAGATAAGTGGTAGAGAAATAATGTAACAAATATATTATGTTACAGTAATTATATACTGATTATAATATTTGAGTATAGTATTGTCATTTGTGGCAACATTAAGCCCAAGACCATAAGAAAACAAACAATGCTCATGTATATAAGCAAACCCTCGAGGACAACTGAGATTCAAGAAAATTGAATTAATTAAATAGACACCACCTTTAGGCATCCACGTATTGTTGTAATAAATGAGATGGTGTCAATTCTTCTGGTTCCAGTCTTCTAGACAATACAATGAGAGCTTCAATATTCGAAATATATAAATATAAGTTCAAGCACCAGAATTATTTACTATAAAGGAAACCGATCCTAATTTATATATATCTTAAGCGTATACTATTATAGTTGGAGGGCAATTTGATAGCTTTACCAGTAGATCCATTGATAATGCACATCTAATTCTACTTTCTAGCATAAATTTTACACCTAAGCGGATATTATCAGCACCAATACTCTGAATTCGAATCAGTCCTCATTGTAGTGCTACGGGAAATTACTCTACCAAGTTCAAACTACGACTTAAATCAATTGATTTGGCTTGCACAAAGTCATCTGCAAGAACAAATAGATCCTTCAACGGTTTATACTGAAAATCGATTAACAATCTGAGTAAAAAGGAAGATCAAGCAGCAACTATCAACATGGCGAACATCATCAGTGAAAGGGGTAAAGGCAAATATCTACCCGAAAGACCTAAATTACCTACCTGCGAACTACTGGGCCAATAGCTGCAGCAAATACTATCCGCCATGTAACATCTCCAATAGTAGTGATAAAATAAGACGTTGCCGCAACGCGCGAGAACGTTTCCTAGTTCTTTTTAATTGCGAAAATATAATACCAACTATTATATTCAAGGCAAGTAGCAAGTGCAGCTATTGGACCAGTAGTTCACAGGTAGGTAATTATAGCAGTAAGTTTAAAGTCAGTGTTTGAATGTTACAAATCATGTATATATTGGAAGAACATACCTGTCTCAAACTGGTAAGTTTATAGTCAATCTTATATCTGATCCTATACACTGATGATCATCTTACAACATGTCCAAAGGTTCATAATGTCGTCTCTTGAGGCTAGCCCTGGTGCTGTGGTGCGTGATAGTGGTCCCAGTAGCTCGTCTTTCCATAATGACCTGAATTGGCTCTGCTAATGCTGAGCCTTCCTGGTTCTTTCCTGCACTGTCATTATAAACACTGAAATCACGAGTCTCGATTAATAAGTTCAGGACTCATGGGATGCATCAATTGAAACATTCCCATTTGAAATCCATAGTAAAGCTCATTTGGGAATTCATTCAAACAGTTGGCGGTCACAAATTAACCAACTTATTACAAATGGCAAAAGCTATGGTGACTTTTGTGAATATTACTATAATGTATAATTCTTGATTTCTTTCTCCAACCATTACCATTTGCCAATCAAAAAAACACCCGACATTTCATTGATATATCACTGGAAACTAAAACAACACACACAATTTCAAGGAAGTGTATCTGATTCTTTAACAATAACCAAGATAACAGTGATCGAGTTACCTTCTTCAGCATGTCAGATCATCTATTATGGTTTTCTTTTCATATCCCCGTGGGGCTGTGCATCGGTGACGTGTGGTTCTCTCTTCCGGTGTGGGTGTTAGATTTAGAAACTATATGTACCAGAGAGGACACGTATTACAGAACTCTGATACGTGGCAAAAACATTTAGCTACAGTACTTTTAACTCAGAAAACTAAAGTTGGAATTTAAATTTATTTATAATTATATACCACATGTATGTTAGTATACACTTAATGAATAACAAATGCATATAATCAAAGTTCAAGTATAAAAACTATGATGCAATTCAAGCTTACAAGAAATTAGCAATAGGAAACCAATAATAACATCGTATGGATCAAAGCTTAACCAATAACATGAATATGTTGTGGTATTTGAGAGATTCTAACTGAATCCTAATAATATAACAAGATCTATAAAAATAATATGTTTATAAAGTCTTGATTATTTTCAAAGATATTTTATAAAACTTTGGTTAATTTTTTTATACAACTCAAATTTTATAAACATTTTACAAGGCATTTGATTTAACTCTTAATCTCTTATAGTTTTGCTTAGTTATTTCATTTAGTTATAATATTGTTGTAATATTTTCAAAGGAAAAAAAAATACAAAACTAAACTTCTAAATTTCATTTTTAAAAAGTAAATCACAAAAGACTGAATGAAAGTTTCTTAAGTGAAAATAACTTAAGAAATTTGGTGAAAAAAGAATTGTTAATAACGACAGATTGAAATATATATATATATATATATATATATATATATATATATATTTAGATTGAGGATCTTGTAGAAAGTGTCCTAAGTAGAGAAGTGTGAGAAATATTGTATGGATGACATATGTCCTCAATCTATATTAATTCAAATGGGTAAACAAGTAGTTTACTTAATAATCCAATTAATTGATAATTGCATAACCACCTAGAGTAAATTTAAGAATCAATTTGTTTTTTTTAAGATCCATTAAGAATCTTATAGTTATTTATCATCTATTTAAACCTGCAGTCCAGTATGTGTTCTTCGTATTTTCTTCGTATGGTGTTTTAAACATGCATTCATGGTGTTTTAAACCTGCAGTCCAGTATGTGTTCTTCGTATGGTTTTTTAAATCTTCATTCATGGTGTTTTAAACCTGCAGTCTAGTATGTGTTCTTCGTCTGTTCTTTCGTATGGTGTTTTAAACATGCATTCATAGTGTTTTAAACCTGCAGTTCAGTATGTGTTCTTCGTATGTTCTTCGCATGGTGTTTTAAACCTGCAGTCCAGTATGTGTTCTTCGTATGGTGTTTTAAACCTGCATTCATGGTGTTTTATATCTACAGTCCAATATGTATTCTTCGTATGTTCCTCGCATGGTGTTTTAAACCTGCATTTACACCTGCATTCAAGAATATGTTCTTCGTATGGTATTTTAAAGCTACATTCCAGTAGGCTTCATGTGACAACCCGCATATTTCAGGTTAATACTTTAACCAAACCACAGTTAATTTAGACATACATTCATGGCACCGCATTTAACTAAGGTTAGTTAAATGAGTCTACTTTGGTAATTCGGGGATTACCGGAACACTCACATGATAACTCTCGAACGTTGGTGACTAAAGCGAATAATAAATTATAAACGGATGGGTGTTACAGAACTTATGTGCTGCATGACAAATACGTGAATTATATGCTTTAATTGTAAATTACAAGTTGTTGTGTGCTTTATGTGAAGATTTTATAATTAAGAGTGTAATATGGATATTAGAGAAGTTATAATAAAACACAAATCCTAAACACCTCTCAAAATCACTATACAACAGTTCACTCTTCTCAAAACATTCACTGATCATTTTGGCTTTACAACACAATTCTCCATCCTCAATCTTGATCATTTCGATCCTACAAGAACAACACTAGATTGAATCTAAGGTATGTGTTTATGTTTTTGTTAAGAACTTGTTCTTTTGATTCATGCAAACCCTAGATGATCCAAACAATTAATTGTGTGTAATTGATCATACTTGTTGAATATGAAACTGTTGTTTGATGATTAGTGATGCCATTGACATCATAGGAATACTAAACTATTGTTGTGATTGATACATTGTTGAGATTTGGGTTTTGATCGTAGAATTGAAACTGTTGTATTGAGAACTGTTCTGATTTCTTCTTGATTTCATGTTACTGTGCGATTGTAAATGATCCGACTTTGTAAAGTCACAAAGTTCGAGTTTCTGAAACTCGTAAAGGGGTCTGAAATTTAACATGCTTACCCTCACACCGTACCTGGAAGGACGGGCGTGAACTAAGGATCTTAAACACGTAGCTAATGTTGATAGGCATTGATGAGGGCAAACAAACATAACAATCACTTCGGTATCGAGTTTATTATTGACATTTCTTTAAACTAAACACCTACTTGTTTTACGTTAAATGTAATACCCTTTCTTATTATATTGAATTTCTATAAAAATTTTCACTATTAAATGTAAAAATGCGAATGCATGTTTGTACATATATTGGAGTTTATTAAAACTTTATCAACACTAAATATTTTAACATGTCGTTACTGATTAGTTCCGTAACATTAAAACCAAATGCGGAAGCTTAATCTTTGATCGTGTTCGGTTCTTCATTGAGCTTGATCATCATCCAAAGGTATTTGCGACTACCCTAAAATGAAAATTTGCAAATATTAGTATTATAGCGAATTTCCGAAAGCATAACATAATTGACTTCATAGAAAAAAAATATCAAATAAAAAAATATAGTTTATGAGGTGGCGTTGGCGACGGCACATAGCCGCGTCGGCGACGCCATGCAGATTATTGCGTCGGGTCAAGACTATAGTAGGCAGTAGTTTAATGTTCGGGACAATAGAGTTGCGTCGGCGATGACCGGTTGTATCGTCGGCGACGGTACTTTCTGTAGCAGTTTTGCTGCAGATTTGTTTAATTGTCCGTACGACCCTTTCAAGTCCAGAACATTTAAAACACGATTCGGGACTTTCGGTAACAAGTCCGTAAAACACTATTTCCTGTTTTCATTCCACAGTTGCTATCCATAGGCTACCGCTGACCACCGTAGCTTAACGTGGGCTGTCGCAAGATTTTCCGTTTTGTCGTTTTTCGAAAACTTTCATAACTTATTATTTTCGTCTGTTTCCTATGAAATGTCACACCCCGACCCGCAGCGGAATAAGAGTCGGGGCATAATTGGGTTATCACCAAAGCTCATGATGTTTACTAATATGTTTCATATTTATTAAATTCAAAATTACATCCTCAATATTCCAAACAAGTTCATACAATTACAAAGAAAGATAACCAACTAAACAATCCAAAGTCTAAACCGGTTTATTCTTCTAAGCCATCCTATATGTTTCTTGCTGCAGCTGGATCACCTGTATCATGTGTAAAAAATGGGGGTTTTTGGGTCAACATAAGTTGGCGAGTGAACCTTGTTAGAAAACATTTATTATTGATTTCTTGTTATATTTATTATGGAAAATTGTGCAATAATCATATGTGAGCAAACGTAAATAAACACACAATAACATTAACAATAACAAACAATAACATACAATAACAAACCACCTTGCATGAATATATAACATGAATGATACTGTATATGTTGGCAACGTCACGTTCACGCTCATAGGTAATGGGGAACGGACGGCCTATGATAAATGTATGTGCGATCAAGGCTCAATCAAACGGAGCCGATCGTATGTTGGCAACGCCTCGTTCACGCTCATAGGTAATGGGGAACAGCTCAACGCTCATAGGTAATGGGGAGCGGCGGCCTATGATAATGTATGTACTGAAAATGATAAATTTAATCTAAACATTAACCACACAAACAGTTGATACATATTGAATACACATTTGATCATGGATATGATGGATGCACAATTATTTAAATGTAATAAATAATAAGACACATGATACACCCCAAAAACGTGATTAAAACAGGGAATTTGTAGAGATTCACTCACATTGGGTGCGTTCGGTTGAAGATGTTGAATGCGCACGAGTTTAGAGGGTTGATCGACGAGGATTAACTAACCTAAATAGTAACGAAAGGTATGGTAAATGAGTGGATTTTATTAATAATGATAATAGGATTTTTAGATATATTTTTGTGAGTTTAAGGCTATTTTCTAACTTTAAAAACATTATTTTTAAGTATTTTTAATTGATTTTTAAATTAAATAAATAAACAAAAAATATAAAAAAAATTGTTGACTTTTTGGGTTTGACCGTTGACCATTGACTTTACTTGTTGACCGGTTCGGTCGTGTATATTGTTTGCACTGAGTGAGGTTCGAACTCGTGACCTCCCGTACGCGTGCACGCAGCTCTACCAACTGAGCTACGTGTCTAACCCGAAATATTTCTGTTTTTAATTATATTTGTATACTATT
Organism: Scalesia atractyloides; assembly: GCA_947069175.1. Lineage (NCBI taxonomy): Eukaryota > Viridiplantae > Streptophyta > Magnoliopsida > Asterales > Asteraceae > Scalesia > Scalesia atractyloides. Next base: position 90,384,847 of record CAMTDV010000020.1, on the reverse strand, counting down.
AAATTTATTCCAAAATTCATTTCTTTAAAAAGGATTTAAATTTTATCGAACCGGCGTGCGTATCAGGTCTCGAACCCGGGACCTGTTGATTAACGTTGCACACAGTCCACCGCTGGACTGTGTGTCTAACCTGGTTAAAACACTTGTTTTTATTTCTCTTATATACTAACTGGAAGTTTTCATATTTGGGTTTTAGAAAAAGTCTGAATATTGTGACGAATCGGAATAAGGGCGGACTCGAACCCGGTATCGTTGTGTTTCAATTGCACACAGTCCACCGTTTGGACTGTGTGTCTAACCCGAGTTATAATCCAATTTATATTAAATTTATATGCAGACTCACTTCATCTTCTTCGTTATAATAACCCAGAAAACGATTACTCTACTGAACTTGTTCAATTCAATTAACAGGCGTATGAATGATTGAAATGTAACGGATAGGAAAGGTTTTGGGAATGAACATACCGGAATGATGACTCTTCTCAGAACTCCGGCAATGTCGTCGGCTCTGTTTTTATGAACTCCGTCTGAGCGGACCAATTAACAGTTTTTGATTAACTAATTGTGGAATTGTAGGACTAAACAAGAGTTATCAGAAGGTTTGAATGATTATACCGTTTCACAGCGTAATCTAGGAATTTTCAGAAAACTTCCGGCGAGTGTTGATTATCTGATATCGTCGTCTGGGATTGATTCTGATTGAAAGGTTTGAGTTAGCAAAAGCCTAACAACTGATAGAAGATGAAAGAATTGAGAAACTTACCGTTTTGATGAAAGACACGGTTTTCTGGCGAAAGTCCGGCGAGTTCAAAAAGCGTTTCCGACGAACTGACAATAGAGCAAAAGTGAAATTGAGAGTTATGTGGATGATTTTTAGTCGCGAGATACTGATATTGTTGGAGTAATTCAGAAAGTGAATGATTTCGGTTATTAAACCCGAACATCACATGAATTCAAGTTCATTAAAGGCTGAATTGATTAAGAATGTCGGTTTATCGGTTATAAGCAAGAATCCGCGATCACTCAAATGTCCTTGGACGTTTGGAAGCCGATATCAGTTTCAGTTTGGCGCAAACAGGTTGATTCACGGTTGCACATATGTTTTAATTGTTTCCTAAATTTCACAAAGTCAGCTAGTGGCGGAGTGGTTATATGTTTGATGTTTAAAGTTTCCAGCTGACCCGGGTTCGAAACCCGGCATCCCTTTTTTGTTTTTAATTGTTTTAATTTTATTTTTTAACAATTTTAATTTCCATAATCTAAAATGTTTATTAGTTATGTATTGTTTAAAATTAACATAGGCATTAAATGAGCAACAAAAATATAAAACTGATTATTCGATTAATAAACGAAGCGGGTTTGGAAAACCCGTTTTTCGACAAATGTTACAGTATCCCCTACTTTTAGAAATTTCGTCCCGAAATTTAAGTAGTAGTGGTAACAGGAAAAAGATGCGGGTATTTTTCGCACATTGAGTCTTCACGTTCCCAAGTAAACTCAGGTCCCCGTTTCGACTCCCAGCGTGCCCTAACAATTGGAATACGACTCCGTCTTAAACGTTTTTCTCCGAAGTCCATGATCTCTTCTGGTCTTTCAATGAAATGCATAGATTCATCGATCTGAATATCTTCCAGGGGAATATGGAGGTTTTCATCGGCGAGACACTTCTTTAAGTTTGATACGTGGAATGTGGGGTGAATTCTGTTGAGTTCTTCTGGTAGATCAAGCTTGTATGCTACAGGTCCTACTCTTTCGAGTATCTTGAAAGGTCCTACGTAGCGTGGTGCTAGCTTGCCCTTCTGGCCAAAACGAACTACTCCCTTCCACGGTGATACTTTTAAAAGTACATGATCACCAATGTTAAACTCCAAAGGCTTTCGTCGTTTATCTGCATAACTCTTTTGACGACTTTGAGCCGCTAGAAGATTGTTTCGAATTTGATGGATCTTGTCTGTGGTTTCTTGAATCAATTCTGGACCGTTGATTTGAGCTTCCCCAATTTCGTGCCAACATACTGGAGATCGGCACTTACGACCATATAAAGCTTCGAAAGGTGCCATGCCGATACTTGAATGATAGTTGTTGTTTTACGAAAATTCAACTAATGGTAGCTGAGCGTCCCAATTTCCCTTGAAGTCTATGACACATGCTCGAAGCATATCTTCAAGAGTTTGGATGGTGCGTTCAGATTGTCCATCAGTTTGAGGATGATAAGCGGTACTGAGGTCTAATCGTGTACCCAAAGCGGCTTGTACGGCTTGCCATGTTCGTGAAGTGAAACGACCATCACGATCTGAAATAATGCTTAACGGTACACCATGACGGCTTACGATTTCGCTGAAGTAGATACGAGCTAACTTCTCGTTCTTGAAATCTTCGCGGATCGGAATGACGTGAGCTGATTTTGTAAGACGATCAATGATTACCCATATAGTGTCATACCCACCAGAAGTGCGAGGTAACCCGGTGATGAAGTCCATGGTTATGTTTTCCCACTTCCATACAGGTATTTCAGGTTGGACCAGAAGTCCTGAGGGTCTTTGATGTTCAGCTTTTACCTTGGAACATGTAAGGCACTTGGAAACAAAAACAGCAATATCCTTTTTCATTCCAGGCCACCAGTAGGTGTATCGAAGGTCTTGATACATCTTGTCGGCTCCTGGGTGTATAGAGTATCGTGTTTTGTGTACCTCATTCATAAGGAATTCACGAAGGTTGTTGTGGTCAGGAATCCATATGCGATCTAGATAGTACAGAATACCGTCGGATTTAGTTTCAATTTTAAGTTCAGCTCCACAGGACAGCTCCTTTCGTACGTCGTCTTTCGTTACTGAAACATGTTGGGCTTCTCGAATTTGATCTTTGATGTCGGTTATGATTTGCGAACATAGAAGACGAATGGAGTTCGCATAACCCTTTCGACTGAGTGCATCGGCCACCACATTTGCCTTGCCAGGATGATACCGAATTTCACAGTCGTAGTCATTAAGAAGTTCAACCCATCTCCGTTGCCTCATGTTTAACACCTTTTAGTTGAAGATATGTTGAAGACTCTTGTGGTCAGTGTATATTTCACACTTAGTACCGTAGAGGTAATGTCTCCATATCTTAAGAGCGAACACAACGGCTCCAAGTTCTAGGTCGTGGGTGGTGTAGTTCTTCTCATGAGTTTTGAGTTGTCTAGAAGCATAAGCTATCACCTTTCCTCTTTGCATTAGAACACAGCCTAGTCCTTGCCCTGACGCGTCGCAATAAACCACGAAGTCATCACAACCTTCAGGAAGAGTGAGAATAGGCGCGTCACAGAGTTTTTGTTTAAGGGTTTGGAAAGCTTCTTCTTGTTTGGGTCCCCATATGAAGGGTTTTCCTTTATGTGTTAAAGCCGTGAGTGGTACAGCGATGCGGGAGAAATTTGCAATGAAACGGCGATAATAACCCGCCAAACCAAGGAATGATCTTACTTCGGTTGGTGTACGTGGCGCTTGCCATTCTTGTACTGCTTTGATCTTTGAGGGGTCGACATGTATTCCCTTGTCATTGACGACATGTCCAAGGAATTGTACCTCTTTTAACCAGAATTCGCATTTGGAGAATTTGGCGTAGAGCTTTTCATTCCCTAAGAGTGTAAGGATGAGTCGAAGGTGTCGTTCATGATCAGACTTAGACTTTGAGTATATGAGGATGTCGTCGATGAAGACTATAACAAAGCGATCGAGATAGGGTTTGCAGACTCTGTTCATTAGATCCATGAAGACAGCTGGAGCGTTGGTTAGACCAAATGGCATGACCATGAATTCATAATGACCATAACGAGTTCGGAAGGCGGTTTTTGGGACGTCTTCTTCATGTACTCTGAGTTGATGATAACCAGAACGAAGGTCGATTTTCGAAAAACAGCTGGCGCCTTGAAGTTGGTCAATAAGATCATCGATGCGAGGTAATGGGTAGCGGTTCTTGACCGTTAACTTGTTGAGTTCCCTGTAGTCGATACACATGCGAAACGTTCCATCTTTCTTCTTCACAAAAAGGACAGGTGCACCCCAAGGCGATGAGCTAGGACGTATGAATCCTTTGTCAGTCAGCTCTTGTAATTGACTGGCTAGCACTTGCATTTCGGATGGGGCTAACCTATAAGGATATTTTGCAACTGGCGTAGCTCCAGGTATAAGATCAATGCGGAATTCGACTTCTCTCACGGGAGGAAGTCCTGAAATGTCGTCAGGAAAAACTTGCGAAAAATCTTTTACTACTGGGATGTCTTCAAGTTTCTTCTCCTTGTTTCCCTTTTTGACGACATGAGTTAGAAATGCGACATAATTCTTGCGGAGATATTTTCGGGCTTGAAGACAGGACATTAATTTGAGCACTTTCGAAGGGGTTTCTCCAAAGATTCGTAGAGTCTGACCGTTTGTAAGAGGAATGCGTATAAACATTTCGCGGCATACAACTTCAGCATGATGATGGCTGAGCCAGTCCATACCAATTATAATGTCAAAGCTTCCCAACTTCATAGGCATGAGGTCAACTGGAAAATCGTGATCGTTTAGTGTGAGAGTACAATTGCGTATAATAGAGTTTAATGAGACCGGTTTTCCGTCATCAACTTCTACCGTTATGGATTCCATGAGTTTATCACGAGTTTGGTTGAGGATGGGTTCAAATTCTAAGGACACAAAACTCTTATCCGCGCCAGTATCAAATAACATGGATGCATAACTACCATTGATGAGAAACGTATCGTTAACCACAATGTTGTCAGCCCTAGCTTAATTGGCGTTGATGTTGAAAGCTCTTCCTCTAGCAGGTGAAGGAGCTTGATTAGCCTGGTTTACTGGATTAGCTTGAGCTTGGGCATGGATAATATTCACTAGGCGTGGACAGGTGTTTCTGAAATGGTTCGGGTCTCCACAGTTGTAACAAGCCCGCATAGGTTGCACCATGGGATAGTTGGGTTGGTAGTAGGATTGGGCTACATGTTGGGTAGGTGGTAGTAGTAAGGGTTGTTGGGCTTGACCCATTATCTGATGGTGGGTTTGGGTTGACGGCTGATGGCGGTTCGTTCGCTGAGGTACGCGACAGGTTTGAATGGTGTGACCTGCGCGACCACAGCCGGTGCAATGTTGGCAGGGATGATCAGGAAAGTGATGGTATTGGCAACGGTTGCACTTTGGGTATGGGCCGGAGTATGGCCTTTTATATGGTGCAGGTGAGGGGGCAACTTGGGTAATGGGTGCAGCAGGGATAGGGAAATTTGTTTGTGTGACAGCAAAGTTTCTGGTGTTTCGTTTCCTCTTGTTAGCAAACTTTGAGGAGGAGGTGGAATGGTTTGAAGTTTGGCCCTCAACGGGGGCTTTCTTTTTCTCATCTTTAAATTTGCCGTTGCGAATACGATTTTCGGTAAGCTCGGTAGCTAGTTCCATAGCAGCTTCGAGTGTTGCAGGCGAAGTGCTAAGAACTGAGTCTTGAATTTTCGAGGGGAGGCCTCGAATATAGTGTTCGACTAAGCGGTAAACTGGGGTTAACAAGTTAGGGACCATTTGGTTCAACTCTAAAAACCTCTTGTTGTAGGAAGTATGATCTCCCTCCTTTTGCTTCAACGAATGAAATTCATCCTCTAACTTTTTGATCTCGCTTCTAGGACAGAAGCGTCTCGTCATGATTTCCCTTAACTCCTCTCACGTTAAGGCCATTGCATCTTCGACTCCTCTCTTCCCCTTTTCAGTATTCCACCAGGTAAGAGCTACCCCAAATAGTCTCCCGGTTGCGTAACGTACCTTGCGATCCTCGGGACAATCGCAATTGAGGAAGGTGTTTTCCATTTCCTCAAACCAGTGGAGGAGAGCAGTGACACCTTCGGTCCCTTCAAATTTCGGGGGATCACAAGACTTGAAATGTTTGTATGAGCACTTTTTGGAGGGTGGGTTGTCAACATTTTGGTCTTCTTGTTGGGGAGGATTGATGGGATTTGCGGCGAGAGCTTGTTGGACTTGAACTACAATGTCAGGAAGCACCGCGGCCATTTGTTTTGCGATTTGGGTGGCCAAGCGTTCGTTTGACCTTCCTGACCTTCTACCCCCACGTTGTTGCCTAGCCGACATCTACAGGAATATACATAAGAAGATTGTGAGTTTATGGAGTCTTTTTAGGTGTCATGTGTCTTAAAAAAATAAAAATAACATAAACATCAATAATGCAACTACATCCATAGGATGTCTTGGGTTTGCTCATGTTTGGGCCTCAAATGTCCCCCATACCTTCACCTGTATAGTCATGTGGCCCCCATGACTATTAGCTTGGTAGGATTCACATTGGTATTGGCGGTTTTAACACTCGCATCACCCGAATGAAAACCATGAAATATGTTTGCGAGATGTATGGTCGGAGGGTGTCCAGGTGTAGACACAATGACAACTCAAAGTGGGGTTAGCTCACACGACGTTTGGTATAGCATGCTTTGGCCTAATAGGTCCTTCGTACTCTCATCGTTAGTCCCCAGGTAGGCAAACTGGTCCTTTATTTTGGATTTATACGAATGCCAAGCCTAGACAGGACGTTCCGACTACCGGTACTTGTACCCTTCCAGTTACTACATGCCCGTCATGAGAACTCACTTTGATGTGATTTGAAAATACAAAAATCGTTGTAAAAGTCATGGAAATTGTGTGGTGTGTGCTCTCATGGATATGATATGTTATGAGAATATGATTCATGATAGGCATTGTATAATAATATGTACTTATGAACATGCTTGCATTACATTGAACGTAACATTAAACATAAAACATAAAAACATCATGAATTTTGCATGTAACACACAAAAATTTTTAAAAATTCTAATCAACTATAGTATAGGCTCTAAGGGTCTAATAACCTATCCTATATCCCAATAGTCATGGCTCTGATACCAATCTGTCACACCCCGACCCGCAGCGGAATAAGAGTCGGGGCATAATTGGGTTATCACCAAAGCTCATGATGTTTACTAATATGTTTCATATTTATTAAATTCAAATTTACATCCTCAATATTCCAAACAAGTTCATACAATTACAAAGAAAGATAACCAACTAAACAATCCAAAGTCTAAACCGGTTTATTCTTCTAAGCCATCCTATATGTTTCTTGCTGCAACTGGATCACCTGTATCATGTGTAAAAAAAATGGGGGTTTTTGGGTCAACATAAGTTGGCGAGTGAACCTTGTTAGAAAACATTTATTATTGATTTCTTGTTATATTTATTATGGAAAATTGTGCAATAATCATATGTGAGCAAACGTAAATAAACACACAATAACATTAACAATAACAAACAATAACATACAATAACAAACCACCTTGCATGAATATACAACATGAATGATACTGTATATGTTGGCAACGTCACGTTCACGCTCATAGGTAATGGGGAACGGACGGCCTATGATAAATGTATGTGCGATCAAGGCTCAATCAAACGGAGCCGATCGTATGTTGGCAACGCCTCGTTCACGCTCATAGGTAATGGGGAACAGCTCAACGCTCATAGGTAATGGGGAGCGGCGGCCTATGATAATGTATGTACTGAAAATGATAAATTTAATCTAAACATTAACCACACAAACAGTTGATACATATTGAATACACATTTGATCATGGATATGATGGATGCACAATTATTTAAATGTAATAAATAATAAGACACATGATACACCCCAAAAACGTGATTAAAACGGGGAATTTGTAGAGATTCACTCACATTGGGTGCGTTCGGTTGAAGATGTTGAATGCGCACAAGTTTAGAGGGTTGATCGACGAGGATTAACTAACCTAAATAATAACGAAAGGTATGGTAAATGAGTGGATTTTATTAATAATTTTAATAGGATTTTTAGATATATTTTTGTGAGTTTAAGGCTATTTTCTAACTTTAAAAACATTATTTTTAAGTATTTTTAATTGATTTTTAAATTAAATAAATAAACAAAAATATAAAAAAATGTTGACTTTTTGGGTTTGACCGTTGACCATTGACTTTGACTTGTTGACCGGTTCGGTCGTGTATATTGTTTGCACTGAGTGAGGTTCGAACTCGTGACCTCCCGTACGCGTGCACGCAGCTCTACCAACTGAGCTACGTGTCTAACCCGAAATATTTCTGTTTTTAATTTTATTTATATACTAATTAATTTATTCCAAAATTTATTTCTTTAAAAAGGATTTAAATTCTATCGAACCGGCGTGCGTATCAGGTCTCGAACCCGGGACCTGTTGATTAACGTTGCACACAGTCCACCGCTGGACTGTGTGTCTAACCTGGTTAAAACACTTGTTTTTATCTCTCTTATATACTAACTGGAAGTTTTCATATTTGGGTTTTATAAAAAGTCTGAATATTGTGACGAATCGGAATAAGGGCGGACTCGAACCCGGTATCGCTGTGTTTCAATTGCACACAGTCCACCGCTGGACTGTGTGTCTAACCCGAGTTATAATCCAATTTATATTAAAATTATATACAGACTCACTTCATCTTCTTCGTTATAATAACCCAGACAACGATTACTCTACTGAACTTGTTCAATTCAATTAACAGGCGTATGAATGATTGAAATGTAACGGATAGAAAGGTTTTGGGAATGAACATACCGGAATGATGACTCTTCTCAGAACTCCGGCAATGTCGTCGGCTCTGTTTTTATGAACTCCGTCTGAGCGGACCAATTAACAGTTTTTGATTAACTAATTGTGGAATTGAAGGACTAAACAAGAGTTATCAGAAGGTTTGAATGATTATACCGTTTCACAGCGTAATCTAGGAATTTTCAGAAAACTTCCGGCGAGTGTTGATTATCTGATATCGTCGTCTGGGATTGATTCTGATTGAAAGGTTTGAGTTAGCAAAAGCCTAACAACTGATAGAAGATGAAAGAATTGAGAAACTTACCGTTTTGATGAAAGACACGGTTTTCTGGCGAAAGTCCGGCGAGTTCAAAAAGCGTTTCCGACGAACTGACAATAGAGCAAAAGTGAAATTGAGAGTTCTGTGGATGATTTTTAGTCGCGAGATACTGATATTGTTGGAGTAATTCAGAAAGTGAATGATTTCGGTTATTAAACCCGAACATCTCATGAATTCAAGTTCATTAAAGGCTGAATTGATTAAGAATGTCGGTTTATCGGTTATAAGCAAGAATCCGCGATCACTCAAATGTCCTTGGACGTTTGGAAGCCGATATCGGTTTCAGTTTGGCGCAAACAGGTTGATTCACGGTTGCACATATGTTTTAATTGTTTCCTAAATTTCACAAAGTCAGCTAGTGGCGGAGTGGTTATATGTTTGATGTTTAAAGTTTCCGGCTGACCCGGGTTCGAAACCCGGCATCCCTTTTTTATTTTTAATTATTTTAATTTTATTTTTTAACAATTTTAATTTCCATAATAAAAAATGTTTATTAGTTATGTATTGTTTAAAATTAACATAGGCATTAAATGAGCAACAAAAATATAAAACTGATTATTCGATTAATAAACGAAGCGGGTTTGGATAACTGATTACACTACCGCAACGGTGTACTTTTTATAAAACTCATTTTTAAACTACCCTCAAGGGTCGTTTGGTCGATTTATCATTCAAGGGCATTTGGTCAAATTTTAGTCCTTTATACGACGAAGGACATTTAAATGCATATTTTGACCAAACAAGCATCTTTAACTCATATTCTATTAAATTTTCACTGTGTTACACTGTCACACCCTGGATTTCTAACCCAAATCCATACACCGGTGGGCCCGGGTGGGGAGTATCGTGACGTCAGTTGATAACATCATTTTCAATTAAACACGACACAACGGAAGTCTTGGAGTAAAATTACTATTACAAACCAAATGTTCGAAATACAAAATAATATACAGGCTCGTAATAGAAGATCCACATGTGGATTGTAAAATGTACAAAAAGAATATAAAACAGACTTTAGGGCAGATCAAAGGATTTGCAAGATCCTCTTATTCACTACCGAGCAGCTTCAGCCTATTTTGTATTGTACCTGCAGCTTAGTCTTTTGAAAATACGCCAGCTTTCGCTGGTAAATACACCCGACTGACTCATTTTGAAAACATTTTAGAAATTAGATTTAAGTGCACAAAGCACAAATCTTTTTATAACTTGGGAAAGTTACTTTGTAACTTTGTTAACAGATTCACATGTTTGTCCATACATACATGGCCTAGTACAGAGACCGAGACATGATTAAATACACACCACTTAGAACTCACAGAGGAGTTATCCCCAACATCTTGGGTAATTTGCATTTGAGCGTCTGTCAGGTGTATGCCAACACCCCGCGCTAAGGTCATGGCCATTATCTAATGTAATGAGCCGAGGATATCCAAGACACGGTAATTTAACCCCCGATATTTAAGTTATCAAACAAAACTGATTAAAACGGAATATGCGGATTTAAAATGACAAGGTTAAACCCGTTTTGGTTGAATTATGTAAACTAGTTACGTATAATCAACCGTACGCTTATAAGCGATAATGGGTAACCGGATAAGTCATGGACAAGTTCTATATGTCATTATATATTAAATAAATTGCAATATTGGTAGGATATCAACTTTTATGCCTATGGTTTTAATTTGAAATTATGCCTCATACGGGCATTTTCGTAATTTCATATTGTATAAAAGGAACTTGAATCTAATTTAATGTTATAACTATAAGTATTCTGGAAAAATAACTTCTTTATGATATAATGTCAATAGAATATCAACTATATGTGTAATTTATCTTTTATGACCAAACTATGCACCGAAGGGACATTTTGGTTATTTTACACATAGTTTATAAATTATTTGAGATTCTCAGTTTATAACATGTACCTACTGTAAAAATATTTCAAATAAGTTTTAAAATCAGTATGTATCAAGTCTTGGTCAATTATTATGGTTTAAAACCATATTATGCGCCGAAACGGCGCTTATGTAGTAAAATGACGTTTTATGTGATGTTTTATGAAAACTGAAGTTAAGGTCAAATTAAAATGTCTTAGATATGTTATTTAATATAACATATCAGTAGTTAAAAAATTTACCTTGAAAAGATTTGGTTAAAACCATTTTATGAGCCACTAGGGCTTTATCGTCATTTATTGACATAATACAAGGACTCGCTTGTAAACTCAGTTTACAATCTGATTTTGACATCCCAAATAAGCCTACTTATAATATTACATCAGTAGGAAACTTATTTTCAAGCTCAGTATCATTTAAACCTTGTTTTATGTAAAAAGGTCATTTTAGTAAAAAATAACATAATTACGGAACTTGCGCATAAACTCAGTGTAACATCCGTCCAAAAACGGATTTACCAAACCCGCTCCGTTTATCAACCGAACAGTCAGTCAAATTTTTCGTTGCGAATTAAATGCCCAAAATAATTTTAAACGATCCGTAATCAATTATTATGCGGGGATATATATTTAGTTTTTGAAAATCTGTCAAAAATATCAAAATAAAAATGTTTTACTTTTGCCGGGTTTCGAACTCGGGTCTCTACCGGTTCAACCAAACACTTAACTCACACATCATAGACCACTCCGCCACTTTGATTTTCTGTTAAGTTAATGGAATTATTAAATCAAATAATGATGTGCGGAAATTCAAATTCCGTCAACTTGCGCCCAAACAGCTGTCGTCGGAAATCCCGACGACTTCGCCCATAAAACACGTTTTCGCTCAATTTAATCAATCAATTAACTCTCGCCAGCTATAGCCAACGTCTGAAAACGCGTCATTTGCCAAAATCGCCGGAGAACAGTTGACTTCGAATTGAGACCGAATTCAGACCCCATTCAATCCCAATACTACCCTATAAATACAACCCCAACTCGCCAGAAGTCTTTCACATTCAAATCGCACCATTTCTCGGCGAAAACTCACTCGCCGGAAATATTTGATACTTCGCCGGAAAACCGTGTTATTAGTCTCCGAGCTTTACTGAACCCCTAAACTCTTACCGAAATCACCCACAACCTTTGCAAGCCTTCGGAAGACTTTCTGCTGCAAAATACTTGTCGCCGGAAAAAGAGTTCTGTCGCCGGAGTTTTGACGGAAAACAGAGTAAAACCAGTCGGTACATCTCACGCCTATTTTCCTTCCCTTTTTACTTTTATATCATTTGTAATTGATCATTAAACGCTAAATAAACTTGAATCAACATTCGAATCCAGTCCGTCGTCACTTCCGGTTAAAACAGTGAAGAAGACGACATTTCGATAATGGTTAAGTATAATTAAAATCAAGTTATTTAACGGGTTAGACACACAGTCCAGCGGTGGACTGTGTGCACTTTTAACGCTAAGGTCACGAGTTCGATTCCGGTTTCACACACGCTGCTTTAATAAAAATCCCTTTTTCCACAAACTGAACCGGGTTGTTTTAAGTATATGTTAAGTATATTGATAACCGAGTTTATAACCAAGTGTGACACACAGTCCAGCGGTGGAGTGTGTGTCCGCTAACCCACAGGTCCCGGGTTCGAGACCTGTGGAGCGCACCGGTTCTCGAGACTTAATTCAATTTTAAAATAAAGGTTTTCTGTTAAATCCTAATTAATGTATATATATAATTAAAATCGGATATATAACGGGTTAGACACGTAGCTCAGTTGGTAGAGCTGCGTGCACGCGTACGGGAGGTCTCGGGTTCGAGCCTCACCCGGCGCACAACAATATGCCTATGAACCGGTCAACGAAAGTCAAAGTCAACGCAGGTCAAAGTCAACTGTAGCAAAAATAAAAATATTTTTTTATTATTATTTTAATTAAAAATCAATTATAAATACTTAAAAATAACATTTTTAAGGTTAGAAAATAGCCTCAAACTCACAAAAATACACCCAACAATCCTACAAAAATAGATTCACAAAACCCGTTTACTTACCAAACCGTAACGCGATTTATCTAGGTTAATTTCACTCGTGGTTAAAACCATTTCGCGCGCATTCAACGTCATCAACCGAACGCACCCAATGTGAGTGAATTCTTACAAACTCCCCTTTTTATTCATGTTTTGGGGTGTATCATGTGTCGCTTAAACTAATTTCTTTTATGCAAATTCGTGCTATACCATTATGTGAACTAAATTAGAATGTAACTATTGTTTGGTTGTGATGTATTTCATATTGTCAAAGTTGTATACAAATTATTTAGGCCCATCAGTTCGTAAGAACAACGCGTGCCTCAAAACTCATTTATTAGGCCCATCAGTTCCTCGTGTGAGACGAGAACAACGCGTGCCTCAAAACTCATTTATTAGGCCCATCAGTTCCTCGTGTGAGACGAGAACAACGCGTGCCTCAAAACTCATTCATTAGGCCCATCAGTTCCTCGTGAGAAACGAGTCGAACAACGCGTGCCTCAAAACAATCATTTGGTGTTTATATGTTCAATATTCAATATTATGTGTTGTGTGAATAAATTTACATCTACATTTACTCATATGAGGTATGCACATTATTTATAATCAATTGGATAAACTCGTTCAAATGTTTTTCCATAGGATTCACTCGCCAACATTATGTTGATCCAAAAACCTTTTTACACATGATACAGGTGGACAGGTTGAAGCAAGGAAAACATAGGATATGCCTTAGAAGAGAACCAAGAAGCTTAGACTGATAGTTAGAAGATGTTGTATAATTTATTTCCATTAAATTGTATTAATGAATATGAAACATATAATAAATGTCATGAGCTTTGATGATAACCCAATTATGCCCCGATCACCTTTTCCGCTGCGGGTCGGGGTGTGACACTCAGATTCTGATTATGATCATGTAATATAACCTCAGAGGGTTATGCTACATTATATTACGATCATAATGCAACTTTAGATCAGTAGCTAACTAATCTAAATCGGGTCAGAATCGAAAGTCAAAGCAGAAGTCAACCTTCGCGACTTTCGGTTGCGAACCGACCCTAGAACTGAAATTGACGAGCCGAACATGTTCTTACATGTTCTAATAATTATTACCAACTTGTTTAAGTGTAAAAACAGGTCTCATAACATATATATAAGATCAATTTATAATTTTTCTGAAAAATGGCCTGTTTGACTTTTTGATATCATAACTTTGACCCGTCAATTGGTCCAGCATACGTGATCTTCAGGAGGTGCCCTTTATAGGGATTAACACCTACCTTATTACGATCACTTAGCCATGTTCATTACGAACAATGGCTGGACCCATAATGGTCTTAACCGAAAGTCAAAGCGTTTTCCGTAAAATGCTTGACTTTTGGCTATAAAAGCCTACAAAATAAAATGTACAAGGAAGGAACACTTACAAGAGGTTCCTAGATGCAATAGAACTAAGTTAGATGCTCCTTTCAGTTAAGAATTTCCAGAGGAGGGAGAAGAGTTATGAATAAGAAGGTGCAAGTTCAAATGGTGAACTTGGATACCTATTTATAGTTGAAGAACTCAAAGGAGGTGATGCCAGGTGTTTAGGGGTGTAAGAGAGAGCTTACAAGTGTCCTAGAACGTGGCATAGCTGATTGAAAGTCCATAGTTTCAAAATAAATGGTTTTTGGCAATACGTGTGGAGGCCAAGCAAACTTTCTACAGACACAGGCTGTGCCCCGCGAGCGCCCTTTAGGAAGATTTGAAGTTTGTCACTTTCAGCCCCTCAACTTATTAAAACCTCCTAAAACACCTTTTTAGCACTTTTAGCCCTCCGTATGGCATACCCGGGATTATGCCCGTACATTGTCGAGCTCTCGGTTCGTTAAAAGATCAATCAAAGGTATAAATTAACATGTTGACACTCTTAATCCCTCAATTATCCAACTTTCACATATTTACATAATTGAACCCTCTCGTCCAACAAATGGCACGTATGAGAGTTAGGACTTCATAAACAATCACTCAGAGGCTCATTATAAGCATGTTGACTCCGATGCCACTCAGAGGCTGGGCATGTTGACACGATGGTCACTCAGAGGCCAAGTTTTAGCATGTTGACACTAATGGTCACTCAGAGGCTATGTTTTATGCATGTTGACACTAATGGTCACTCAGAGGCTATGTTTTATGCATGTTGACACTAATGGTCACTCAGAGGCTCGGTTTATGCATGTTGACATTAGAAGATCATTCAGAGACTTAGTTTGAGCATGTTGACGCTTTTAGTCCTTGTTAGTCTTTAATAGACTAAAAATAAAATACAACACGTGTCGCTATATTATTGGACACGATTTTACAGGGTGTTACATACACGTACCTGGCTCGGGTCATAGTGTTGGCCCGTTTTAATACCAAGCTTCGAATCCGTATGCTACTCTCCCCGTGAGCTCAAAGCTCAACAAGCGACCATTAGTCATTATTGTCAAATGCGACAATACTACCATTTGACTCACTTGGCCTAAACATCCATTTTATTTTTGTGAGATAGTATTTATTTTCCATCTCACCCAATTAGCCCATTTCGTTTTATACTATGTGATCATGTTACTTTAAAAAAAATCGTTAATTCGCTTGACTCATTATGACTTACGCCATATGGTTTCTTTTTCAAAACTCTTTATTTATCCATCAACTCATAACCGGATTACTATTTTACCTCTCATTACCCATTTTGGTTTACACTATAAGTTAATGTTTCAAAAACTCTTTATTTATTCACCATCACATGACCAGTTTACCGTTTTACCATAAATCATGGTTTCATACAATTTTTGCTTGTTCCGACTCGAATCAGTTCGCATCAAAACATCATCTTTCAAATACTAGTCTACTTTTTTTCTTGACTAATACAACGAGTATGTGTCCTACTTAAAAGATGTAAGCTGTACTTGCCTTGCATTCGATTATGCTTTTCCCGCGTACTTGATCCGTTTGATCCACTTTCTCCCAAGCTTCCACCTAGCTTGTCAAGCGTCATACTATCACTCATCATTCGCAAGATGGTTAGATTAGTAATCATTTGTTACGACTATTCCACCTTATGGATTTATATCGAAATTACCATTTGATCTTATTATTGGTTAGTTTGACTTTTAAAAGTCAACTGCCTATTTACACATACAAACCGACGAATAAGTTTAACAACTCATTCAGGCATTTCGTTAATTACCCGGTAAGCACTATTCTTAGGCCACCATTATAGCAACGTTACCCATCCAAGTTCACGCAATTGCTAATATTATATTAACATAGTTTCTACCATTATATGCTAATCTATCGATAATTATACAAGAACTTGGAATTGTTTCATTATCACAAAACAACTCATTTCATCATATGTATGAAATCTGTCCGAACATCATTTTTTGCCAAAGACTTTAAACATTCTCATACTCATGATGATTTCTAGCATCTAATAACATGAGTATTTCATCAACTTAATCATATCATCAAAATCGCTTCATAGTCTACTTGTTAATCACTTACAAGTAACCTTTTATCACATTTCATAATTTCCTTATGTTTAACGAAATTTAGCATACATCTACATCCAATTTCATCTTTGGATCATCATCCAACAATCTAATTGCAAGTAATCTACTTGTCTCAAATTGCAACTTTCACCAATCTAGGTTTTAAGACGTACCTTATGATCCCCTTGTCTAGGTGATCCTTAAAATGGGTTCATGCACTGATTTAGGTCTCGAATTGATCTTCAATTTGGTGGATTAAGCTTGAACAAGGGTTTTGCTCTTGTTCTTTCTCCTGAGGATCGACCAACACACACACACACACTATGTGTGTTGTGTTTTAATTCTTGTGTTTTAAAACACAGTTTCCTTTTTGGTAGCTTTGGTCCCTCAAGTTGTAAGGTTAACTTTTACCGCTAACGGTTCTTTACATCTTTAATAATAACGTGGTTTGATTACCAAACCCGTTTTTGGGGTGTTACATTAAACTAAACTGAGAACTCGCTGATACACATTTTTGCATGCTTGGAGGTCGTTAGATATATCTTGCATGGGAATCTGCAGTCTGAGGAGTTGAAGTGTCATGGGGCGTGTCGTTTTTTGCAAATATTAATACTTTACGTTTTAGAACATTTTGCTTTCAATTGTTTGAGATGTTTACATTGCTTCCGCTGAACACATATTATGTTTGAAACACTAAATTCGAAATTCACTATTTATGTTGGACATTATGACTTGTTTTATATTGCTTATTGTTAGTTCGACATGATTAGTGGTTAGATCCTAGTACGTCACACGCCTCGCGGTAAAACTCCGTCAATGATATTTGGGGGTCTGACACTTCATATCATGCTATACATAATTTTTTTTCTATATAAATGTAACAATATAGTACTCATATTAAAGATAAAAAAACGTGTTATTATTGTGTAATTTATTTTTTAAAAAAATATTACATATAAAAAGTTATTTATTGTTAGTTCGACTGATTAATGGTTTGATCTCAACCAATAACTATAAGATCTAAAAGCTTAAAACATTTTTAATGCTTCTAACAAAATCATCTCTTTTTACACTAACCCCGCCCCTCTCTCTCTCTCTATATATATATATATAAAGAAATTGATTACATCCATCTATTTTACTCTATAATACATTTGAACAACACAATTTACCTTAAAAGCTTAAGTTACTTATGACAAATTTTACTGCGTAGAGTACAATTGCTTTACGCAGTAGTTCTTAGTTTGCCCTTATTTAATAAACTTTTTTTAATTAATAAATTATTATTTAATATACATGAGATTATTTAATTTACTACTATTAAGTATATCTTATTTATCATATTGCTTTAAATTCAGATTAAAATTTACATCTGTTGTTTATATTTTTTAATCAAATAAACTATTTAAATTAACTATTATCTTATTTAAATACTTAAGGTAATAATAATAATAATAATATCCTAATATAATTAGTGTTTATAGTAAGTCGAGTTATATTGCACTCTCTAAAAGATATGTCACATCGCATAGACTAACTCACTAGTAGTAAATCATGTACGACGCTTAGCTAGAGGATTAATAAAGCGTTTAATATTGGGTTAAATAAAGTAAGGGCAAATTTCTCTATTTGTCTTTTAGTATTAATTAATTTTGTAAGAAACCTACGTAATAGATGGATTAAGTAATAAAAACAATACAACTTATAAATCTTTAAATACTTTTTATGTTTGAAATTATATATTACGTATAATAATAAGAATAAAAAGTTGTAGTTATAATTCATTAATCTCCAATTTTCTTTGTATATAATATCTGATATTTTATTGGTAATTTTACCATAGCTAATCTGAATTAATAGTTTTTATCTTAAAAAAAGTAGTTTTAGTATATCTCTCTACTCTAAAATCTAAAAATGCAACATATAGCTGAGTTTGGATTAAACCGGATGATATTGCAACATAATTTTAACTCTACACCATCTAATTTAATATTTAGTTAAGTTCTAATAATTGATTTATAACCACATATATGATATTAACTTACCTCTGAATTCTATTCTATTGTTTTGAAAACAGCTGAGAACAAATGGTTACCATAATATGAATAGATTTTTAAAACAAATAAGAAGAAAATAAAGTGGGAAATACAAGTATAAACACGAAAAAACAGCAAAGTTTCGCTTTTTGTCTTATTTGGTGAATGTGGTAAAAGTATTAATGGAAGACTTTCAAATATTTGACGAATTCATAATTCCTTTCTTGTCATATTTCATGGAAAATACCATGATAGGACTCGGAAAGAAATTTAGATATGAAGATGATAATTTAGTTTTCTTGGAACGGCACTTAGGCGTATGCTAATTGCTAAAGCATACGATAAGTCTTCTATCTCACGTTGTATGTGGTAAATTTATTATACGAAATAAAAACAACACGAGTCGGTTTTAGGTAGAATCTAACGGATTGTCTTGTTTCTTTTTTTTAATTTTAGTTCATTAAAAGGATGATTGTAGAAAGACTATATCAGGCCGTTTGGTATAGTCTAATGCCTAGGCGTTAATCCTAGTTGGCATATGTTAACGTCCATCATGCCGCTCCTTAGGGGTGTTTAGAAGCATTAAAAGCTTAACGTGTTAAAAGAGTTAACTAGGAGAGAGAGGAAATCAAACAATAGAAATTTGTACACAACAACATGCTATATATATATATCCGCTCCTTAGGGGCGTTAAAAAGCATTAAAAACTTAACGTGTTAAAGAGTTAACTAAGAGAGAGAGGAAATCAAACATTAAAAAATTTGTACACACACAACATGCTATATATATATATATATATAGGGGATGGATCATGAGAAAATTAGTTTAAATAAGAAAACAAAAAAACTAAATTAAAAAAGTCTAAAAAACATATCAAAATTATATTTTTTAATAAAAATCGTTATATATTATATATAAAACCACATGTACATTAATATGAAAAAGCCTAAACCACCTAATCCACCCCACACCGACACCCCCAAAAACCTAAACTGTAACATTCGTCGAAAAACGGGTTTCAAAACCCGCTTCGTTTTATAATCAAATATTCAGTTATAAGTTCGTTGCGTATCTATTGTTCAGATTATTTTAAATAATACATAATTAATAAACATTTTAGAATTTAAAAACCATAATTAATAAATAATAATAATAAGTAAATAATAAATAAAATAGAGTCGCCGGGTCTCGAACCCGGGTCTCCCGCAAACACACACACACACACCACACCACTCCGCCACACACTTCACTTGTGTTAAATACTGAAACAAATAACACTTATAGTAAAACAGGGAAAGTCGAAACCTGTAAATCAGCACGCCCAGAACTCGCAGTCGCCAGAAAAACCGAAACTCCGCAAATGTGGCTATTTTCCTTTGACTGAAACGCGTAAAATGATTTCGACATCAGTTATAACCGTTGCCTAGCAATCAATTTTAGTCAAAACCGTTTCCTTTGAAGATTGAAACCTTTGACCGCGAATCATGGCCTCTAATTCGAAACCAATCGGCCTGTTTCCATTATAAATACCCACCCAAACTTCTTGTAAACATTTCGCTCAGAAACACACTCACTTCCTGAAGCTTTAGTCCTTTCAGAGCACGTCGCCAGAGATTCTCGCACTCGCCGGAATATCACCGGAGAACCAAGCCTTACTCCTAATCGGTATAATCATCTAAACATTTCTTGCTATCTCTTGATTAGTAATTTAATTGCTCAACACAATAATCGAAACTGTTAAATCAGTTCAGTCAGCCGGAAATCGCAAATCAGGGCCGACGAAAACTTGCCGGAAATCTGAAGAAAACTCTCTGTCTTGGTATATCATATTACTTAATCTTTCTTTTTCTAATCTATTTCAATCGAGTATAAGCTTGTTGGTCGATTAAGCAAAACAGTCGGGTTCACTGTTCTGCGTTTTTCTTAGGGAAGAAGACGAAGCCTAAGTTGTATATTAATGTAATTAAAATCCGGTATTTAATCGGGTTAGACACACAGTCCAGCGGTGGACTGTGTGAAAATACAAAACACACGTCCCGGGTTCGAATCGCACATGTTACCGACTTTCTGAAATAAAACCAACATTTTTAAAACCTAATCAGATCAATTCAAAGTATATATATAAGAGGAATATAATCCAGTAGTTAAGCAGATTAGACACACAGCCCAACTGGTTGGGCTGTGTGCACTCGAACCGAAGGTCCCGAGTTCGATTCCGGGTTTCTTTAACCGGTTCGGCCATATTAAATCATTTTTAATAAAAACTAAATAAGGTTAAAGTTAGTTAGTATATATATATAATTAAAACAGATAATATTTCGGGTTAGACACGTAGCTCAGTTAGTAGAGCTGCGTGCACGTATACGAGATGTCCCGAGTTCGAACCTCACTTGCCGCCTGGAATACTTGCTGTCTGCCCGGTCAGACCCGGTCAAACCTGACAAAGTCAACCCATTTTTTTATTATATTTTTGTTTATTTATTTAATTGAAAAATTATTTAAAATACTTAAAAATAAGGTTTTTAAAGTTAAAAATTTGCATTAAACTCACAAAAATAAATCTAAAAATCTCATTAAAGAACACTAATTAAAAATAATAATCTCAAATAAAATTTATTTATTTAATCGAATCATGTCGTTATTATTTAGGTTAGTTTTCCCTCGTCGGTTGAATCATAATATTCGTGCGCATTCATCGTCATCAAGAAACGCATCCACTGTGAGTGAATCTCTACCAATTCCCCGTTTTAATCATGTTTTGGGGTGTATCATGTGTCGTACTATTCTTTTATTTTATTTAAACACTTGTGCATACATCATATCCGTGATCAAATATGTATTGATTGTTGTGTGAATTATATGTAGATTAAATTTATCTTTTCAGTGCACGCATTTCATTAGGCCCATCAGTTCCCCGTGGGATACGGGTTGAGCCTCAGGAGCCTCATTAGATCGGCTCCGTTTGATTGAGCCTTGATCTCAAATACATCATCATTTCATGTCATATACTCATCCAAAGTGGTTTGTGATTGTTTAGATATATGTTTGCTCACATGTGATTAATGCACCATTTTCTTTATTAAATAAAACAAGAAATTAGTTAAAATGTTTTATCAAAGTTCACTCGCCAACTTTTGTTGATCCAAAATCTCCCCCGTTTTACACATGATACAGGTGATCCAGCTGAGACAGGAAACACTTAGGAAGGCCTAGAAGAATAAACAAGTTTATGCTTTGGAATAAATATATAGTTTCATTTTCCTTTGTAATTGTATGAATTTTGTTTTGGATATTTAAGTTTGTAATTTAAATTTAATAAATATGAAACATCTTAGTAAATATCATGAGCTTTGGTGATAACCCAATTATGCCCCGACTTTTATTCCGCTGTGGGTCGGGGTGTGACAGATTGGTATCAGAGCTTATGACTATAGGGATATATGATAGGTTATTAGACCCTTAGAGCCTATACTATAGTTGATTAAAATTTTAAATTGTTTATGCGTTACATACAAAATTCATGATGTTTATATGCTTTATGTTTATTTTACACTCAATGTTATACAAGCATGCTCACAAATACATGTTATTATACAATGCTCATCATGAATCATATCCTCATAACATATCATATCCATGAGAGCAAACACCTCACGATTTCCATGATTTTTGCAATGATTTTGTATTTTTCAAATCACATCAAAGTGAGTTCTCATGACGGGCATGTAGTAACTGGAAGGGTACGAGTACCGGTAGTCGAAACGTCCTGTCTAGGCTTGGCATTCGTATAAATCCAAAATAAAGGACCAGTTTGCCTACCTGGGGACTAACGATGAGAGTACAAAGGACCTAGTAGGCCAAAGCATGCTATACCAAACGTCGTGTGACCTAACCCCACTTTGAGTTGTCATTGTGTCTACACCTGGACACCCTCCTACCATACATCTCGCAATCATATTTTACGATTTTCATTCGGGTGGTGCGAGTGTTAATCCGCCAACACCAATGTGAATCCTACCAAGCCCAATAGTCATGGGGGCCCACATGACTACACAGGCGATTGTATGAGGGACATTGGAGGCCCAAACATGAGCAAACCCAAGACATCCTATGGATGTAGTTGAATTATTGTCAGTTATGTTATTTTTCATTCTTTTTACGACACATGACACCTAGAAACTTCTTAAACTCACAATCTTCCTATGTATGTTCCTGTAGATGTCGGCTAGGCAACTACGTGGAGGTAGAAAGTCAGGAAGATCAAATGAACGCTTGGCCACACAAATTGCTAAACAAATGGCCGCAGTACTTCCTGACATCGTGCTTCAAGTTCAACAAGCTCTCACCGCTAATCCTATGAACCCTCCCAACCAAGAAGACCAGAGCGTCGCCAACCCTCCTTCCAAAACCCCAAGTGCACCTACAAACACTTCAAATCCTGCGATCCCCCAAAATATGAAGGGACCGAAGGTGTTACCGCCCTCCTTCACTGGTTTGAAGAAATGGAAAACACTTTCCTCAATTGCGATTGTCCCGATGACCGTAAGGTACGTTACGCGACTGGAAGACTGTTTGGGGTAGCCCTTACCTGGTGGAACACGGAAAAGGGTAAGCGAGGAATTGAAGATGCCATGGCCTTAACATGGGAAGAGTTAAGGGAATTCATGACAAGACGCTTATGTCCAAGAAGCGAAATCAAAAAGCTGGAAGATGAATTCCACGCACTGAAACAAAAGGAAGGAGACCACACTTCATATAATAAGAGATTTCTCGAGTTGAACCAGATGATCCCAAATTTGTTCACCCCTTGTACCGCTTAGTTGAACACTACATTCGAGGCCTCCCCTCGAAAATTCAAGATTCGGTTTTAAGCACATCGCCTGCAACACTTGAAGCCGCAATGGAGTTAGCCACAGAACTCACTGAAAATCGCATTCGAAACGGCAAATTCAAAGTTGAGAAGAAGAAAGCACCCATTGAGACCCCAACTCCAAACCACCCAGTCTCATCCTCGAAGTTTGCTGGTAAGAGGAAGCGAAATGGCAAAAATTTTGCCGTCACTCAAACCAACCCTCCTATCACTGTTGCACCAATCACCCAAATTGCTCATCCAGCTACACCATTCAAGAAGCCGTACACTGGCCCACACCCAAAGTGCAACCGCTGTCAATACCATCATCCTCCCGAAAACCCCTGCCAACATTGCACAAGCTGTGGCCGTGCAGGTCACACCATCCAAACCTGCCGTACCCTTCAACGCATGAACCGCAATCAACCTCAAACCCAAACCCAAAATCAGATAGTGGGTCAAGCCCAACAACCTTTACTTCTACCACCTGCACCACACGCAGCCCAATCTTACTACCAACCCAACTACCCCATGATGCAACCCATGCGAGCTTGTTTCAACTGTGGGGACCCAAACCACTTCAGGAACACATGTCCACGCCTAGTGAACATCATCCATGCCCAAGCTCACGCAAACCCGGTAAACCAAGCTAACCAAGCTCCCCCACCTGCCAGAGGGAGAGCTTTCAATATCAATGCCAACCAAGCCAGGGCTGACAACAACGTGGTCAACGGTACGTTTCTCATTAATGGTAGTTATGCATCCATATTATTCGATACTGGCGTGGATAAGAGCTTTGTATCCTTAGAATTTGAACCTATCCTCGACCAACCTCGTGATAATCTCATCGAATCTCTAACGGTGGAAGTTGCTGACGGAAAACCCGTTTCATTAAAATCTATTATACGCAATTGTACTCTCACCCTAAACGATCATGATTTTCCAATTGACCTTATTCCTATGAAGTTGGGAAGTTTCGATGTTATAATCGGTATGGACTGGCTCAGCCAGCATCACGCTGAAGTGGTGTGCCACGAAAAGTTCATTCGCATTCCTCTTGCAGACGGCCAGACACTACGTATTTTTGGGGAAACCCCTTCGAAAGGACTCAAATTAATGACCTGCCTTCAAGCCCGAAGATATCTCCGCAAGAACTATGTCGCATTCCTAACTCATGTCGTCAAAAAGGGAAACAAGGAGAGGAAACTCGAAGATATCCCAGTTGTGAAAGAATTCCCACAAGTCTTTCCCGACGACATTTCAGGACTTCCTCCTGTGAGAGAAGTCGAATTTCGCATCGATCTTGTACCTGGCGCTACACCAGTCGTAAAATCTCCTTATAGGTTAGCCCCATCCGAAATGCAAGAGCTGGCCAATCAACTGCAAGAGCTGACTGACAAAGGATTCATACGTCCTAGCTCATCGCCTTGGGGTGCACCTGTTCTTTTTGTGAAGAAGAAAGATGGAACGTTTCGCATGTGCATTGATTATAGAGAACTCAACAAGTTAACGGTTAAAAATCGCTATCCACTGCCTCGCATTGATGATCTCCTAGACCAACTTCAAGGCACCACCTGCTTTTCAAAAATCAACCTTCGTTCCGGTTATCATCAGCTCAGGGTGCACGAAGAAGATATCCCAAAAACCGCCTTCCGGACTCGTTATGGTCATTACGAGTTCATGGTCATGCCATTCGGTTTAACCAACGCCCCCGCTGTCTTCATGGATTTAATGAATAGGGTATGCAAACCCTACCTCGACCGTTTCGTCATAGTCTTCATCGATGACATCCTTATCAACTCCAAGTCTAAATCCGATCATGAGCGACACCTTCGACTCATCCTTACACTCTTAAGGACTGAAAAGCTTTATGCTAAATTCTCAAAATGCGAATTCTGGTTAGGAGAAGTACAATTCCTTGGACATGTCGTCAATGACAAGGGAATTCATGTCGATCCTTCAAAAATCAAGGCAGTGCAGGAATGGCAAGCGCCACGTACCCCTACTGAAGTAAGGTCATTTCTTGGTTTGGCTGGTTACTATCGACGCTTCATCGCCAATTTTTCCCGTATTGTTGTACCACTCACGGCCTTGACTCATAAAGGAAAACCCTTCATATGGGGACCTAAACAAGAGGAGGCCTTCCAAACTCTAAAGCAAAAACTTTGTGACGCACCTATCCTCACACTCCCTGAGGGTTGCGATGACTTTGTGGTATATTGCGACGCATCAGGGCAAGGGCTAGGCTGTGTATTGATGCAAAGAGGAAAAGTGATAGCCGATGCCTCTAGGCAACTCAAGGTTCACGAGAAGAATTACACCACCCACGACCTGGAACTTGGAGCCGTTGTGTTCGCTCTCAAGATATGGAGACATTACCTCTACGGTACTAAGTGTGAAATATACACTGACCACAAGAGTCTCCAACATATCTTCAACCAAAAGGAGTTGAATATGAGGCAACGAAGATGGGTCGAACTTCTCAACGACTACGACTGTGAAATTCGGTATCATCCCGGCAAGGCAAACGTGGTGGCCGATGCGCTCAGTCGAAAAGGTTATGCGAACTCCATTCGTCTTCTATGTTCGCAAATCATAACCGACATCAAAGATCGAATCCGGGCAGCTCAACATGTTTGTGTAACGGAAAATGATGTACGCGATGAGCTGTCATGTGGCGCTGAACTCAAAATCGAAACCAAATCCGACGGTATTCTATACTATTTAAACCGCATATGGATTCCTGATCGCGATAACCTTCGTGATTTCCTCAAGAATGAGGCGCACAAAACCCGATACTCTGTACACCCAGGAGCCGACAAGATGTATCAAGACCTACGATACACCTACTGGTGGCCTGGCATGAAAAAGGATATCGCTGTTTTTGTTTCCAAGTGCCTTACCTGTTCCAAAGTAAAAGCTGAACATCAAAGACCTTCAGGACTTCTAGTCCAACCCGAAATACCTGTATGGAAGTGGGAAAACATAACCATGGATTTCATTACCGGGTTACCTCACACCTCCAGTGGGTATGACACCATATGGGTAATAATCGATCGTCTTACAAAGTCATCTCACTTCATTCCGATTCGCGAGGACTTCAAGAACGAGAAGTTAGCTCGTATCTACATCAGCGAGATCGTAAGCCGTCATGGTGTACCTTTAAGCATCATTTCAGACCGTGATGGTCGTTTCACTTCACGAACATGGCGAGCCGTACAAACCGCCTAGGGTACACGATTAGACCTCAGTACCGCTTTTCATCCTCAAACTGATGGTCAATCTGAACGCACCATCCAAACCCTTGAAGACATGCTGCGAGCATGTGTCATAGACTTCAAAGGGAACTGGTGTAACATCCGCCAAAAAAAACTGGATTTACCAAACCCGCTTCGTTTATCAACCGAACAATCAGTTAAAAATTCTGTCGCGTATTTAATGCCCAAATTAATTTTAAACGATACATAATCAATAAGTATATTAGAATATAAAATTTATTTTTGAAAATGTATTAAAAATAGCGAATTAAAAATAAAATTCTGCTGCCGGGTTTCGAACCCGGGTCAACCAAAGGATACACAAAGACTTAACTCACACACTTATAACCACTCCGCCACTTGATCTTTTTGTGAGTTCTGGGAAGAAATTAAATCAAATGTTCAACTGAGAATCAACCTGATGCGCCAACTGAAACCGATATCGGCTTTCAAACCGACCAAGACGTTTGAGTGCTCGCGGAATCTTGATCATAACCGATAAAACCGACATCTTAAATCAATTCAGTCGTTAATGAACTTGAATTCAGGTGATGTTTGGTTTTTATAACTGAAAACATTCATTCTGGTATTTCTTCAACAAAACACTCAATTCGCGATTCAATTTCATTCCCTGAGCTTCTAATTTCGTGTTTGTTCTATTTTCTGGTCGTCGGAATTATTTTCTGATCATCGCCGGAATTTTCTGCAAGTCGCCGGAAAACCGAGACTCACCTCAAAACAGTAAAATACCTTGACTTTACTGTTTCAGTCAATTATCAGAACCCTACTAACATTAATCCATCACCCAGAATCAATCCCAGACGACGTTATCGGATTCTCTGTTTTCGCCGGAAAATTTCTGGATTTTTCGGAAACCCGCTGTTAACCGGTATGATCAATCAAACATACTGATAATCGTTACTCAATGGTTCAATTTCACATCTATTTCATCCAAACTAAATATTGAACTCGAACAGAAGGAGCTCCCAAAACAGAGCCGACGAGCTTCGCCGGATTTTCTGAAGAAGACGATCTGTTCGGTACTTTCTTTCCCCAAAACTCTTCGGTTCAATACTTTTCAATTGTTCATCTTGTTCATTAACCGAATTTAACAAATAACAGATAGATAACCGTTGCCTGAGTTTTGAACGAAGAAGACGAAGTAGTTATGTTATAAGATTATTTAAAATCGGAATTATAAACGGGTTAGACACACAGTCCAGCGGTGGACTGTGTGCAAATAAATACATACACGTCGCGAGTTCGATTCCAGTCCCAACCTCATTCGCTGTAATAAAATGCCTTTTTTTTTAAAACTGAACCGGGTTAACTCCGTTAGATGTTAAGTATAATAAAAATCTGTATTTTAACCAAGTTAGACACACAGTCCAGCGGTGGACTGTGTGTAACATTAAGTCACAGGTCCCGGGTTCGAGACCTGTTGACGACACCGGTCCGATACATTAAAACCCTTTTTAAAAATAAATAATTTTAGGATTAATTGAATTAGTGTATAAATATAATTAAAAACAGAAATATTTCGGGTTAGACACGTAGCTCAGTTGGTAGAGCTGCGTGCACGCGTACGGGAGGTCTCGGGTTCGAGTCCTGCCCGGCGCATACATACACACAATAAACCAGTCAACAAGTCAACGGTCAACGGTCAAAAAGTCAACATTTTTTTTATTATTTTTATTTATTTATTTTATTTAAAAATCAATTAAAAATACTTAAAAATAACATTTTTAAGGTTAGAAAATAGCCTAAAACTCACAAATATATGTCCAAAAATTCTATTAAAGTTGTTAATAAAATCCATGTATTTACCTTACTTTTTCATTATTAAAATAGGTTAGTTATTTCCTCGACGATCAATCCTCTAAACTCGTGCGCATTCATCATCATTCACCGAACGCACCCACTGTGAGTGAATCTCTACAAATTCCCCGTTTAAATCACGTTTTTGGGGTGTATCATGTGTCTTACTATTTATTATATTTAAATCATTGTGCATACATCATATCATGAATAAATGTGTATCCAGCCTGTGTAAACGGTTTGTGTGATTTTTGTATAGATTTAATTTATTGTTTTCAGTACATGCAATTTCATAGGCCGCTGCTTCCCATTACATTATGAGCGTTGAGCATGTTCCCCATTACATTATGAGCGTGAACCTGGCATGCCAACATACGATCGGCTCCGTTTGATTGAGCCTTGATCGCACAGACATTTTTCATTTTCAGTACATGCAATACGATCGGCTCCGTTTGATTGAGCCTTGATCGCACAGACATTTTTCATTTTCAGTATATGCAATACGATCGGCTCCGTTTGATTGAGCCTTGATCGCACAGTTTCATTTATGTTATATATTTATGCAAGTTGATATGTTATTGTATGCTGTTGGTTTGTTAATGTATGTTATTGTCTGTTGTTGTTTAATATCGTATACTAATGGTTTGTGATTGTATGCTGTTGGTTTGTTAATGTATGTTATTGTTTGTTGTTGTTTGATATCGTATGCTAATTGTTGTTATGGTATGTTTATTTACGTTTGTTCATATATGAATTTTGCACAATTTTTCCATATTAAATACAACCAGAAATAAATTAATAAATGTTTTCTAACAAGGTTCACTCGCCAACTTTTTGTTGATCCAAAAACCATTTTTACATATGATACAGGTGAAAAGGATGAAGCAAGGAAAACATAGGAAATTGACTTAGAAGAAAAATAATGAAGTTTAGAAGGATGAATAGAACATGTTGTATTTGTTTAATATGATTGTATGATCTCTTTTAAATTGAAATAATAAATATGAAACATTATAATAAATGTCATGAGCTTTGATGATAACCCAATCATGCCCCGATCACCTTTTCCGCTGCGGGTCGGGGTGTGACAGATTGGTATCAGAGCCATGACTATAGGGATATAGGATAGGTTATTAGACCCTTAGAGCCTATACTATAGTTGACTAGATTTTAATTGTTTATGTGATTACATGCAAACTTATGATATTTATTTGTTTCATATTCATTACATACACAAATGCATGCAAACATTTCCAATATTACTTTTTGTGATACATAGTGAATTATACTTGCAGTCCAACATACATATTTACATACATATTCATCATACATGTTACAATATTCACATATTCAAATCATCTTCATACTTCCGTTATTCAAGATTTTGTCGCATTTTTTTCATTTTTCAAATCTCATCAGAGTGAGTTCTGCGACGGGCATGTAGTAACTGTAAGGGTACAAGTACCGGTAGTCGGAACGTCCTGTCTAGGTTGGCATTCGTATAAATCCAATATAACGGACCAGTTTGCCTACCTGGGGACTAACGATGAGAGTACGAAGGACCTATTAGGCCAAAGCATGCCACACCAAACGTCGTTCGAACTAACCCCACTTTGAGGTGTCACCGTGTCCACACCTGGACACATTCCGAATATCATACGTTACATATTTCTCGATTTTCTCTGGGTTTTAGTGTACGTAACAAGGCTAACACATGCGAACCATATGAAAAACCCGGTAATCATGGGGGCCCATGTGATTACGAAGGTGAAGTATGGCGGCATGCAAGGCCCTATTACGAGCAAAGCCCAAGACATCCTATGGATGTGGTAGATTTATTTTGCTATGTTTATTTATGAATGTTCATTCCTAAATACGACACATGATCCCAAAAGCATCCAACTCATACTCTTGATATGTATTCCTTGCAGATGTCTTCTAGCCTCGCTCGTAGGAAGATGAGAGCCGGAAAAGCCCGCGAGCGCATGGCTGCCCTAATCGCTCAACAAATGGCTGCCGTAATACCCAACATTGTAATTCAAGTCCAACAAGCCCTTACCGCTAATTCTGTCAATCAAGAAGTTCAAAATGTTGTTAACCCTCCCCAAATACCACTAAATGCACTTACAAGCATTTCAAATCCTGCGACCCTACAAAATACGAAGGGACTGAAGGTGTCACCGCTCTTTTCTATTGGTTTGAAGAAATGGAAAACATATTTCTAACTTGCGATTGCCCCGATGATCGCAAAGTACGATATGCTACTTGTCGTTTATTTGGAATAGCACTTACTTGGTGGAATACAGAGAAGGCCAAACGAGGTGTTGAAGATGCTATGACTTTGACTTGGGAAGAATTGAAGGAAATCATGACAAGACGGTTTTGCCCAAGGAGCGAAATCAAGAAATTAGAAGATGAGTTCTATTCGTTGAAGCAAAAGGAAGGCGACCACACCACATACAACAAGAGATTCCTCGAGTTAAATCAAATGGTTCCCAACTTGTTCACTCCCCACTACCATTTGATCGAGCACGACATTCAAGGTCTTCCTTCAAAGATTCAAGACTCTGTAATAAGTGCCACACCTGCAACCTTGGAAGCAGCAATGGAGTTAGCTACAGAGCTCACCGAGAACCGAATCCGGAACAAAGACTTCAAGGAGGAGAAGAAGAAGGATAAAGCATCGACTGAAACCTCCGACTACACCCAAACCGAATCCCCTTCTCAACCCATTTCTATGAGAAAACGAGATGAGCAACTTTTCGTTGTCACCCAACGCAACCAACCAGCCTTACAAGCCGTACCCCTCCAAGCTATCCCAATCACTCAAGTGTCACCCAACCCAACCTACCCAAATAAGAAACCTTACCTTGGACCTCACCCTCGATGTAACACCTGTTTTTATCACCATCCATCTACCGTACTTTGTCGACTATGTGCGAATTGTGGACGCTATGGTCATTTGAGCAAAGTTTGCCGCACCTCTCAAAACCAAACCTCATCCCCTACTCAAAACATGATCCAAACATATCAACAACCCCAAATACCCCATGTTCCCATATGTTCGAGCTTGTTTCAATTGTGGCGACCCAACCCACTTTAGAAACACGTGCCCTCAATTGGTTAACATCATAAACGCCCAAGCTCAAGCAAACCCAGTTAACCAAGCAAATCAAGGAAACCCAATCACTAGGCCACCAGCAAGAGGAAGAGTTTTCAACATCAACGCCAATCCGTTGAAGATAATGACGGCCCAAACGAAAACACCCAACTAGTCCGCTTCACCAACAATCAAGATTCAACTCCAACTGCTTAGTTTTATGCTTTCTTTATGTTATCTCAATTCTCACGTGTCTCAATTTTAAATTGGAAATTTATCCAAGGATTTTAATGCAAATTATTATTTCAGTTTTGTTTTATACTTATTGATTCAACATTCATACCATCATACATCTCAACGTATTTCAATCTCATTATTTAAAGAAGTTGGGCTGTGTCTCACTTCTACATAGACTAACCTCTCCATCATAACAAACGAGAGAGGTATTGTCATCATTCAAGGACTCAAGCTCTGGTTGTTGTATTTGTGTATGTTTTAGAGTCACATAGGACTAATCATAACTTACCGATAAAACCAATGAAAATTTGACAAGAATATGGTGGATACGCCGCTGGTACTTCCTATATATAAGTATTCTTGTCAAAGGATCAGAGGCATTATCAGGCGGTTATGAGAAGTTCCATGTAGGATTTGTTATTGTCTTGATTGAAGTTTGTGTTATACTCACTGATTTAGCATTTATATCATCTCATCCTTTAAAGGAATTGGATTGTGTCATCAATCCAACATGTATGCTATCAGAATTAGGACTCAGATATTGGTTGTTATGTTTATTTATGTTCTAGAGTCTCATCATAGAACCAATCATAACTAACTGATAAAACCAATGAAAATTTGAGAAGAATGGTGGATACGCCGCTGGTACTTCCTATATATAAGTATTCTTGCCAGAGGATCAGAGGCATTGTCAGGCGGATATGAGAAATTCCATGTAGGTTTTAGTATTAGAAGTTTATTTTAGGATATAATCTAATCTTTCAAATGTACCCAAACTCATATGCATAACATCATACTTAGTCAATCAACTATGTGTATCCATGTTCCGTATTCATACACTTTAGGCAACAAAAAGCGATTCCTGTAGCAGGGTATTCAACCCTTACAAGGAACGTTACCGCCTCAAACAAAATTTAAACTCTTACTCTCTTCTAAGTATGTAATTGTCAAGTTAAAACACCATCCTTTTTAGACAAATATGCCACTACTTAAATTTCGGGACGAAATTTCTAAAAGTAGGGGATACTGTAACATCCGCAAAAAAAACCGGATTTACCAAACCCGCTTCGTTTATCAACCGAACAATCAGTTAAAAATTCTGTCGCGTATTTAATGCCCAAATTAATTTTAAACGATACATAATTAATAAGTATATTAGAATATAATTTTTTTTTGAAAATATATTAAAAATAGCGAATTAAAAATAAAATTCTGCTGCCGGGTTTCGAACCCGGGTCAGCCAAAGGATACACAAAGACTTAACTCACACACTTATAACCACACCGCCACTTGATCTTTTTGTGAGTTATGGAAGCAATTAAATCAAATGTTCAACTGAGAATCAACCTGATGCGCCAACTGAAACCGATATCGGCTTTCAAACCGACCAAGACGTTTGAGTGCTCGCGGAATCTTGATCATAACCGATAAAACCGACATCTTAAATCAATTCAGTCGTTAATGAACTTGAATTCAGGTGATGTATGGTTTTTATAACCGAAAACATTCATTCTGGTATTTCTTCAACAAAACACTCATTTCACGATTCAATTTCATTCCCTGAGCTTCTAATTTCGTGTTTATTCTATTTTCTGGTCGTCGGAATTATTTTCTGATCATCGCCGGAATTTTCTGCAAGTCGCCGGAAAACCGAGACTCACCTCAAAACGGTAAAATACCTCGACTTTACTGTTTCAGTCAATTATCAGAACCTTACTAACATTAATCCATCACCCATAATCAATCCCAGACGACGTTATCGGATTCTCTGTTTTCGCCGAGAAAATTTCTGGATTTTTCGAAAACCCGCTGTTAACCGGTATGATCAATAAAACATACTGATAATCGTTACTCAATGGTTCAATTTCACATCTATTTCATCCAAACTAAATATTGAACTCGAACAGAAGGAGCTCCCAAAACAGAGCCGACGAGCTTCGCCGGATTTTCTGAAGAAGACGATCTGTTCGGTACTTTCTTTCCCCAAAACTCTTCGGTTCAATACTTTTCAATTGTTCATCTTGTTCATTAACCGAATTTAACAAATAACAGATAGATAACCGTTGCCTGAGTTTTGAACGAAGAAGACGAAGTAGTTATGTTATAAGATTATTTAAAATCGGAATTATAAACGGGTTAGACACACAGTCCAGCGGTGGACTGTGTGCAAATAAATACATACACGTCGCGAGTTCGATTTCGGTCCCAACCTCATTCGCTGTAATAAAATGCCTTTTTTTTAAAACTGAACCGGGTTAACTCCGTTAGATGTTAAGTATAATAAAAATCTGTATTTTAACCAAGTTAGACACACAGTCCAGCGGTGGACTGTGTGTAACATTAAGTCACAGGTCCCGGGTTCGAGACCTGTTGACGACACCGGTCCGATACATTAAAACCCTTTTTAAAAATAAATAATTTTCGGATTAATTGAATTAGTGTATAAATATAATTAAAAACAGAAATATTTCGGGTTAGACACGTAGCTCAGTTGGTAGAGCTGCGTGCACGCGTACGGGAGGTCTCGGGTTCGAGTCCTGCCCGGCGCATACATACACACAATAAACCGGTCAACAAGTCAACGGTCAACCAAAAGTCAACATTTTTTATTATTTTTATTTATTATTTATTTTCAATTAAAAATACTTAAAAATAACATTTTTAAGGTTAGAAAATAGCCTAAACTCACAAAAATATGTCCAAAAATTCTATTAAAGTTGTTAATAAAATCCATGTATTTACCTTACTTTTTCATTATTAATTAGGTTAGTTATTTCCTCGACGATCAATCCTCTAAACTCGTGCGCATTCATCATCATTCACCAAACGCACCCAGTGTGAGTGAATCTCTACAAATTCCCCGTTTAAATCACGTTTTTGGGGTGTATCATGTGTCTTACTATTTATTATATTTAAATCATTGTGCATACATCATATCATGAATAAATGTGTATCCAGCCTGTGTAAACGGTTTGTGTGATTTTTGTATAGATTTAATTTATTGTTTTCAGTATATGCAATTTCATAGGCCGCCGCTTCCCATTACATTATGAGCGTTGAGCATGTTCCCCATTACATTATGAGCGTGAACCTGGCGTGCCAACATACGATCGGCTCCGTTTGATTGAGCCTTGATCGCACAGACATTTTTCATTTTCAGTACATGCAATACGATCGGCTCCGTTTGATTGAGCCTTGATCGCACAGACATTTTTCATTTTCAGTATATGCAATACGATCGGCTCCGTTTGATTGAGCCTTGATCGCACAGTTTCATTTATGCTATATATTTATGCAAGTTGATATGTTATTGTATGCTGTTGGTTTGTTAACGTATGTTATTGTTTGTTGTTGTTTAATATCGTATACTAATGGTTTGTGATTGTATGCTGTTGGTTTGTTAATGTATGTTATTGTTTGTTGTTGTTTGATATCGTATGCTAATTGTTGTTATGGTATGTTTATTTACGTTTGTTCATATATGAATTTTGCACAATTTTTCCATATTAAATACAACCAGAAATAAATTAATAAATGTTTTCTAACAAGGTTCACTCGCCAACTTTTTGTTGATCCAAAAACCATTTTTACATATGATACAGGTGAAAAGGATGAAGCAAGGAAAACATAGGAAATTGCCTTAGAAGAAAAATAATGAAGTTTAGAAGGATGAATAGAACATGTTGTATTTGTTTAATATGATTGTATGATCTCTTTTAAATTGAAATAATAAATATGAAACATTATAATAAATGTCATGAGCTTTGATGATAACCCAATCATGCCCCGATCACCTTTTCCGCTGCGGGTCGGGGTGTGACAACTGAGACGCTCACCTACCATTAGTGGAATTTTCGTACAAAAATAGCTATCATTAAAGTATGGGCATGGCTCCTTTCGAAGCTTTATATGGTCGTAAGTGCCGATCTCCAGTATGTTGGCACGAAATTGGGGAAGCGCAAATCACCGGACCAGAATTAGTTCAAGAAACAACCGACAAGATCCTTCAAATTCGAAAATCTTCTAGCGGCTCAAAGTCGTCAAAAGAGTTATGCAGACAAACGATGAAAGCCCTTGGAGTTTGACATTGGTGATCAAGTACTTTTAAAAGTATCACCGTGGAAGGGAGTGGTTCGTTTTGGCCAGAAGGGCAAGCTAGCACTACGCTACGTAGGACCTTTCAAGATACTCGAAAGAGTAGGTCTTGTAGCATACAAGCTTGACCTACCAGAAGAGCTCAACAGAATTCGTCCCACATTCCACGTATCAAACTTGAAAAAGTGCCTTGCCGATGAAAACCTCCACATTCCTCTAGAAGACATTCAAGTCGATGAATCGATGCACTTCGTTGAAAGACCAGTAGAAATCATGGATTTCGGAGAGAAGCGTTTAAGGCGAAGTCGTATTCCGATTGTCAGGGTACGTTGGGAGTCAAAGCGAGGACCCGAGTTTACTTGGGAACGTGAAGACTCAATGCGCGAAAAATACCCGCATCTCTTTCCAGTTACCAGTACTACTTAAATTTCAGGACGAAATTTCTAAAAGTAGGGGATACTGTAACATTCGTCGAAAAACGGGTTTCAAAACCCGCTTCGTTTTATAATCAAATATTCAGTTATAAGTTCGTTGCGTATCTATTGTTCAGATTATTTTAAATAATACATAATTAATAAACATTTTAGAATTTAAAAACCATAATTAATAAATAATAATATAAGTAAATAACAAATAAAATAGAGTCGCCGGGTCTCGAACCCGGGTCTCCCGCAAACACACACACACACCACACAACTTCGCCACACACTTCACTTGTGTTAAATACTGAAACAAATAACACTTATAGTAAAACAGGGAAAGTCAAAACCTGTAAATCAGCGCGCCCAGAACTCGCAATCGCCGGAAAAACCAAAACTCCGCAAATGTGGCTATTTTCCTTTTACTGAAACGCGTAAAATGATTTCGACATCAGTTATAACCGTTGCCTAACAATCAATTTTAGTCAAAACCGTTTCCTTTGAAGATTGAAACCTTTGACCGCGAATCATGGCCTCTAATTCGAAACCAATCGGCCTGTTTCCATTATAAATACCCACCCAAACTTCTTGTAAACATTTCGCTCAGAACCACACTCACTTCCTGAAGCTTTAGTCCTTTCAGAGCACGTCGCCGGAGATTCTCACACTCGCGGAATATCACCGGAGAACCGAAGCCTTACTCCTAATCGGTATAATCATCTAAACCTTTCTTGCTATCTCTTGATTAGTAATTTAATTGCTCAACACAATAATCGAAACTGTTAAATCAGTTCAGTCAGCCGGAAATCGCAAATCAGGGCCGACGAAAACTTGCCGGAAATCTGAAGAAAACTCTCTGTCTTGGTATATCATATTACTTAATCTTTCTTTTTCTAATCTATTTCAATCGAGTATAAGCTTGTTGGTCGATTAAGCAAAACAGTCGGGTTCACTGTTCTGCGTTTTTCTTAGGGAAGAAGACGAAGCCTAAGTTGTATATTAATGTAATTAAAATCGGGTATTTAATCGGGTTAGACACACAGTCCAGCGGTGGACTGTGTGCAAATACAAAACACACGTCCCGGGTTCGAATCGCACATGTTACCGACTTTCTGAAAAAAAACCAACATTTTTAAAACCTAATCAGATCAATTCAAAGTATATATATAAGAGGAATATAATCCCGTAGTTAAGCAGATTAGACACACAGCCCAACTGGTTGGGCTGTGTGCACTCGAACCGAAGGTCCCGAGTTCGATTCCGGGTTTCTGTAACCGCTTCGGCCATATTAAATCATTTTTAATAAAAACTAAATAAGGTTAAAGTTAGTTAGTATATATATATAATTAAAACAGAGAATATTTCGGGTCAGACACGTAGCTCAGTTGGTAGAGCTGCGTGCACGTATACGAGAGGTCCCGAGTTCGAACCTTACTTGCCGCCTGAAATACTTGCTGTCTGACCGGTCAGACCCGGTCAAACCTGACAAAGTCAACCCATTTTTTATTTATTTTTGTTTATTTATTTAATTGAAAAATTATTTAAAATACTTATAAATAAGGTTTTAAAAGTTAAAAATTTGCATTAAACTCACAAAAATAAATCTAAAAATCTTATTAAAGAACACTAATTAAAAATAATATTTTCAAATAAAATTTATTTATTTAATCGAATCATGTCGTTATTATTTAGGTTAGTTTCCCTCGTCGGTTGAATCATAATATTCGTGCGCATTCATCGTCATCAAGAAACGCATCCACTGTGAGTGAATCTCTACCAATTCCCCGTTTTAATCATGTTTTGGGGTGTATCATGTGTCGTACTATTCTTTTATTTTATTTAAACACTTGTGCATACATCATATCCATGATCAAATATGTATTGATTGTTGTGTGAATTATATGTAGATTAAATTTATCTTTTCAGTGCACGTATTTCATTAGGCCCATCACTTCCCCGTGGGATACGGGTTGAGCATCAGGAGCCTCATTAGATCGGCTCCGTTTGATTGAGCCTTGATCTCAAATACATCATCATTTCATGTCATATACTCATCCAAAGTGGGTTGTGATTGTTTAGATATATGTTTGCTCACATGTGATTAATGCACGCATTTTCTTTATTAAATAAAACAAGAAATTAGTTAAAATGTTTTATCAAGGTTCACTCGCCAACTTTTGTGGACCCAAAATCTCCCCCGTTTTACACATGATACAGGTGATCCAGCTGAGACGGGAAACACTTAGGAAGGCCTAGAAGAATAAACAAGTTTATGCTTTGGAATAAATATATAGTTTCATTTTCCTTTGTAATTGTATGAATATTGTTTTGGATATTTAAGTTTGTAATTTGAATTTAATAAATATGAAACATCTTAGTAAATATCATGAGCTTTGTTGATAACCCAATTATGCCCCGACTTTTATTCCGCTGCGGGTCGGGGTGTGACATAAACCCCCACTCTCTCCCTCTAAAAAAATCCTTAAATCCACCCTCTCACCAAAAGCCTAAACCCCCACCCCAACAAACCTAAACCCTCCACCCTCACTGCCCAAAAGAAACCTAAAATTAAACATTAAATGTAAACCCCACCAAAAACATATATATATAATATATATATTATATATATTGAGAAGAAAAAAGAGATACAATTGTAAAATATTAATTAGTTTTTCTTTCAACTCATTTATTACTATCTTTAAGTAATTAATTACTTAAAGATTATCATTCTTTACACCAATTTTTTTTTCTTATACACTTAAAAAATTATTCTACACATTTCGAAATTTATCCTACATATATTTAAATTTATCCAATACAACTCGTAATTTATCCTACACATCTAGTAATTTGTCCTACATTCTAAATTATTTACTTTTTTGAAAAATATATATTTTGAAACTATGTTACAAATTCAATATAGTTAGATATAAAAGAGGAAGACTAGAAATTAATGATATATGTAAGTTTACAAATATACCTTATATTAAAATAAAATTCAAATATTAAATGAAGTAAAATGAAGCATTCTCATTGGTTGAAACTTTTTTTTCTTTTTATAAAATTTTTTTTCTTTTTATAAAACTTTTTTTTTCTTTTGAGTAAAATCACATGAACTAGTTATTTATAATTATTTTTTATTCGTTCTATAATAATCGTTATTTTTATTACTATCTTATTATTTTTATTATAATTTATTTTTACTACCTTACCATTGATGTAAAATAAGTATTAAGTGTTCATATTTTAGCATTGATATAAAATAAGTTATCATATTCTTTTCATACTGGGCCAACCTTAGGGGTGGGTGAGCACACTCACGGCTGAGACCCATTTTTTCAGGGCACTAAATAAAAAAAGAATTATGTATGTTTTATATATAAATATTTTGAGCTGGAGTTTAAACAAAAATGATGTTTTAGATTAGTGGAACAATATGGTGCCTCGAAAAGTCCGTTTTTCATCTATTTGCACATCCTCGTGCGATATTACTAGCGACTCATCGGCTAGACATTTCTTAAGATTACTGATGTGAAATACATCATGGAGTCCACTTAGGTCCTCTGGCAATCTGAGCTTATAAGCTACAGTGCCGACACATTCGACTATCTTAAATGGTCCAATGTATCTTGGGCTCAACTTGTCCTTCTTTCCAAAGCGCATCACACCTTTCCAGGATGATACCTTCAGCATGACTTTGCCCCCTACTTGGAACTTAAGAGGTTTACGCCTCTTGTCAGCATAGCTCTTCTGCCTATCCCTGGCAGCTTTGATATGATCACGGATTTGCACAATTTTTCTGTGGTCTCCAGGACAATCTCCGGTCCTCATAGTTGGGCTTCCCCAACTTCTGCCCAACACACGGGCGTTCTACATTTTCTCCCATACAAGGCCTCAAAAGGAGCAGCCTTGATGCTCGTATGATAACTATTATTGTAGGAGAATTCTATTAGGGGTAAGTGGTCATCCCAACTTCCACCTAAATCAATCACACATGCCCGGACTTTGTCCATCCGTCTGCGGGTGGTAAGCCGTACTAAAGTTCAATCTTGTGCCTAACGATTGTTGGAAACTTTTCCAACAGTGGGATATGTATCTAGTATCTCTATCAGATACAACAGATACCGGCACACCGTGTAGGGACACAATCTTGTCCACATACAACTTAGCCAATTTGTCTGAATTATATGTGATGTATTGAATAATTAATCTATTATCTTGTAGAGTTTGTATAATTTTAGCGCGTTTTCATTTCAGTTTGTCAAGAATTTATCTACTTTTAATCCAAACACGTTTTGCAGGTCTTGGTTCGTGAAAACGGTTGGAAGGATGGGAAAAACGAGCAAAAATGGTGAAAAGAACCGAGCCGGGACGTGAGTGGATCGGAAACGAGAAATGAAACGCAAAACAGGAACTGCAACCCGGTTGTGGGGCGCTACCGGAACTCCTAGACTCTCTCGCGGCCCGCGAGAGAGTGATAGTTAT
The DNA here is from genome assembly GCA_947069175.1 of Scalesia atractyloides. Lineage (NCBI taxonomy): Eukaryota > Viridiplantae > Streptophyta > Magnoliopsida > Asterales > Asteraceae > Scalesia > Scalesia atractyloides. The sequence continues at coordinate 90,344,129 of CAMTDV010000020.1, read as the reverse complement.
CTGCCGGACTTTACCTCGGTCGCGGGGCGCGATCGACCTACACAAACTCTCTCGCGGCCCGCGAGAGAGCCTTTTATCCTGAAAATTTCGAAACCAGAGAAAGATTGAGAATTGGTTGTTTTAAAAGACTTGTTAAACTCATATTGAAACAACTTTGGACGAACTAGGGCATAATTGGAGCAATTTTCTGGAGATTTGAAGCTAGAAGGAGCGGATCTAAGCTGCAAGGATTGTGGTGGTGATCAAGGGAGTTCAAGGCAGGAGTTTGTCACGGTTTTATCATACCAATCTCCACCTTTGATTTCTTTGTTTTGCTTAATCATGATACCTTGTTATAAACTTTGTTCAATTTGCTTTTCAAACATGTTTTTAGGCTAGATCTTATGCAGTTACCTAGGTTTAGGATGATGGATTTATGAAACTTTGATTTGTTTTAATTTACTTTATAGTTTGAATGTTTAATTGGTAAAGGTCACAACTTTAATTTACTAGTTTAGGGTATTTGCATGATTTTGCTTGTTTTGTGATTGTTTGATTGTTTTGCATGAACCTAGATGGATGTCTTCCATAGAATAGGTTTATGTTACTTTTTGTGTTCTTAGGAATTTGTGAAATTGTCGGCAAAATTGGCCAATCAAACTGGGGAAACAATTGAGTTAACCATAAAATCAAACTTGTCATTATACCTAACTTGTTAATTGAGATATTGCAATTAGTTGGCTGAATTAATTTGGTAAATTGTTAGGTTAGAATTTTGAGAAATTCCCGAGTCTAATTTCTTTGTCATAATTGAATCAGTTAATCTAAACTAGAAAATGTTGTTGGTCTAGGTTAATTATTGAAAGGTAATTAATAATTAGACACTTTACTAATTTAAGAAGATAACTGAAAAGGAATCTTTAGGACCGGTAAACAAATAAAAAGGAATATTGTAGGTGTCTTCCTGAGAAGGGTCGGGGGTCCTGTTTGATAAACCTAGACTTTAATATGTCAAGATCCCGGTAAAATATTCAACCTGATTAATTATTATTAAATTGAATGAGTAGTAGTCTAAAAATCCAACCTAGGTAACTAGTTCATTATCTCTTGATTAAAAATTCTCCAGAAGTTCATAGTTTGGTCATTCCAATTTAGTAGTTTTAGTTAGATTGATAATTTAGATTTACTAGCAAACCCCCCCCCCCCCTTTAAAATATACATAGTGTGTAATCGAGTCTACATTAGTAGTCATAGTAATTAGAGAGTCCTGTGGGTTCGATAATCCGGATTTGCTTAATGCTATTCTACAATTGATCGGTCCACTTGCCGGTTAGTAGTTTAGTATAGTTTAGGAGTCTTGAGTATAATTTGAGTCTAGAATTAGGGTAATTTTTTTGTTTTTAATTAACTACTTTTAGAACATCAAGTTTTTGGCGCCGTTGCCGGGACTCTCTCATTGGCAATTGCGTTGATTACTCGATTTAGGCTTTTTATTTACACTTGTGTTTATTTTGTATTCGTTTGTGTCGTAGGAGTCTAAGTTGTTTAATTAGTTTAATATTTATATTTTGTATATATTTGAGTATTTTGTGCTAACTTCTCGTGTTTGTCGTGTTTCCGGTTTAGTGGATGCCCCATACGCGTGTGGAAGGACCTCCGCCTAAGCCGCCGACGGACACGCCATTCTCTCCCGCACCAAAGGTAAGTGCTTCTTCCTCTACTTTTTCAAGTTCATCCCGTTCCTTGGTACCACCCGACTTTAATTTTACACCTAAACCTTCATCACCCGGTTCCCCATCTCCTCGTGTAGTCCATAGAAACGTAAGCCCACCACCAACACCTAACTTCCACATGGCTAATAATAATAATCAGACCGTATATCAACAGGCCACCACCGGTTTCACCGGTGCTGTAACACCCCAACCGATGGCGGAAACATCGGGATGAGACGAAAACGAGATTGCTCATTGCTCACAACATTATTAAGTGACAATAATTAATTAAACCATATTTCATTTCATAAGAATTGTTAAATACATCAATGTAACAAAACAAAGAACAACATAACATTTGCAAAGTCATAACAAAATTGATACATCGACATTAAACCTAACGTCTAATTTGTGTGTATCTAGTCCTTGCTATATTGTTTTCATAGCATCATCTCCTTCAACCTGTAACATGTTTAATGCGAAAGCAAAGGCGAATACACAAGTTTAGGCATAGCATACGTATACGAATAAGTTTAAACAATCCACATGGCAACCAAATCTATACAATAGCAATATAAGGCCTGCAATACTAATAATCAAACCCTTAACGCAATCACGATGTTTTAACATGACCTCATGAATAACACGATGGAGGTGGATGCGTGAATTCCTATAGCGCTAAGCATGTCAAACGAAGGCTAAAAATAGTTAATGACTAAAGCATAGCAATACGAATATACAAGACAAGCATCAAGTATAAGATTCAAGCTTACATGTATATGGGATCGTTTGTGTGTTTCATAAAGTTTAAGTGTTCGTGATTTTGTATATGGAAACATGTTACACCCGAAAAGTGTTATAAACAAAGTGGGTCGAGTGTACTCACGGTTTTGCTAAGTCTTTTCTACACTTGACAATCCGTGAAGACGTTGGTTCGAGGATGACGCCGAATTTTCCTACAAGAGGAAACGAGGCGTATGAGTATAGAGTTTCAACGGGAGATTAGGGGTATTCGAGCATGATTAAAAATAAATTTGATAAAGTATTATGATACGAAAGTATTCACTAAGATGTAACACTCGTTCTTGACACTATAGTAACTCTTACGAGTAGGGTGTGATTTCATAGGTTCGGGGCCTATTAGAATCGTGACAAGGAATTACATACTTTAGTGTTAAACTTAATAACTTGATAGGTGATTATAAGTTCATTATCAAGGTTTCGGTTTTAGAATTATAATATAGTTATATATATATCATTATAATCATGTAGGAGGTGGGATGATGAACCATCCACTTTGTAACCTCTAGTGTCATGTATGTCAAGTATGAGGTGGAGGTTAAACCATCCACTTTGAACCTCGGATTATGTTCACCACTAACAAGTTACCATTGGTAACAAGGAGGGTACAAGAACTATATACTATACAAGAATGTAAAGACAAGAATGATAAGGTGTCATCTAGATACCAAGTAGCCAAGTATTCAACAACCCGACGAGCACACGAGGACAATCGTCAACGGCTTTGTGGGGTTGTGACACTTTAAGTCTAGCAGACTATCTTGGGATCTTGATGAAAAATCATCAAGTGATATGTGGTCTCAAGTTAGGATAGCCCAAGCTTCCTTGGTGGATACACATGAACAAGTTTAAGAACTTGCATCACTTGTGAGCTCAATGCTCTTCAAAAACAGAAAGTTTGGAGTGATTAAACACTCCTATTAACAAGTTTAACAACCTAGGTTAGTCCCCATAATCATACATGTGATTAGGAGTTCAAGAACACTAGGATGAATGAGAAAAGTAAGAGATTAAACAAGTTTATGAGAACATAAAGTAAAACAGTCCACTTTGGAACCTTTTTCTTGTCATTCTAGAGCTTGGTTTTCCATGGAAAACCAATGGAAATGATCCTTAGGTTAATCCAAGCAAGTGGGAAAAAGAATGGAAGGATTTTGTTAAGAAATGAGTGAGTTACACTCACTTTAGTGAAGATGAGTAATTCTGCTCGAACTTGTAATTTTGCAGCTGATTTGGAAGGTTTTGAGAGAGATTTGAGGGAGATTAAAGTGTAAAAGTGATTGGATTAGAGGTGGGTTTTATAGGGGAAAGATTAGGGTTAGTTAGGTGGGGTTTAAGTGGGTTATTAAGTGAAAAAAATTGATAAAAAAACTCAAAAACCAACCCAATCCCGCCCAAAACCGCTGTTGTCCGCCCCCTTGTTCGCGCCCAGCTCAGCCGAAACAAAGCTTAAATGCTTTGTTGTCCGGGTTTATTCCAGATATGGGCGTGTGGCGGAGTGGTTAGGCGCTTGTTTGTTTGAACCGGGGATCCCAAGTTCGAGTCTCTCGGATCCCGGTTTGTTTGTTTATTATTATTTCTTTTTTTATTTTAATCAAAAACTCAATAATTTAGTTTCACAATTGGCAGGAAAGGCCCCTGTAGTTCAAGAATTCAGTAATTACACATTAGACCTTGGACTTATTTAAAGAAAGATATATATGTATTAATATATAGTCCTAAATGTTAATATATTTATAGAATAGCATTTTAATTTTTGTAAAAAGTAAATTAATTAATTTTATTAACTAATTTTATTAATTTAATTAATTAATTTAATTAATTAATTTTTTTAATTTATTTGAATTAGTTAACTTAATAAATGAATAGGTAATTGTATTTTTTCACAACGAATTAAGTTTAACGATTAAAAATTTCACGTTTGAGTCTCGTTTACGCAATACAAACCAAGTTTGCGAGTTATCACACGTTTACGATTGAGAGTATCAAGAATACGTTTACGCGTTTAAAGTATGAACAAGTATAAGTGTAACATGACTATAATTAACATGATATTGTTAAAATACGAGTTTCTCATTAATATCCAAGTCTCGGTTTACAACATTTACAACGAAAGACGAATACAAGATACAACGCTAACTAAAAATAGAAGTACGATACAAGGTTTCCAAATATAGAAAGTATAGAAACGCGGAGCGTTACAGTCTCCCCTCCTTTAGGAAATTTCGTCCCGAAATTTAGGAAGATGTAACGAAGAGATATGGATACTTAGTCTTCATATCACTTTCAAGTTCCCAAGTGAATTCGGCGCCACGTTTACCTTCCCATCAAACCTTGACAATAGGAATACGACTGCGCCTCAGTTGCTTGGTTCCTCGGTCCATGATTTCGACCGGTTTCTCCACAAAGTGCAAAGTATCGTTGATCTGAAGATCTTCGAGTGGAACTTGAAGTCCTTCTTCGGCTAGACACTTCTTCAAATTCGAAACATGAAACACAGGATGAACATTGCTGAGCGTTTTAGGTAGATCCAGTCGATACGCTACCGTGCCTATTCTTTCGAGAATCTTGAAAGGACCCACATAGCGAGGAACGAGTTTGCATTTCTTACCAAAACGAACAACACCTTTCCAAGGTGCAACCTTGAGAAGTACGTGGTCACCTATGTCGAATTCCAAAGGTTTGCGTCTTCTATCAGCATAACTCTTTTGTTGGCTTCGAGCTTTGAGCAAGTTGTCACGAATCTGTAGGATCTTGTCTGTCGTCTCTTGTATAAGTTCGGGACCGGTGAGTTGTACGTCTCCGATCTCGTGCCAACAAAATGGCGAACGGCATTTGCGACCATACAGTGCTTCAAATGGAGCCATTTGAATACTTGGGTGATAGCTGTTGTTGTACGAGAATTCTACCAAGGGTAAGTGTAAATCCCAGTTGCCGCCAAAATCGATTACGCATGATCGAAGCATATCCTCTAGAGTTTGAATAGTATGCTCGGTCTGACCGTCAGATTGAGGATGAAAAGCGGTGCTAAGATTCAAACGAGTGCCAAGGGCGGATTGGAAAGTTTGCCAAAGGCGAGAAGTGAAACGAGCATCACGATCAGAAATAATATCAAGAGGAGTACCGTGACGACTAATGATTTCACTCGTGTAGATACGAGCCAGTTTCTCGACTTTGTAATCTTCACGAATGGCGAGGAAGTGTGCGGATTTGGTCAAACGATCGATGATAACCCAAATGCTCTCATGACCAGACGAGGTACGAGGCAATTTCGTGATGAAATCCATGGATATGCTCTCCCATTTCCAGACCGGAATTTCTGGTTGTTCGAGCAAACCGGAGGGACGTTGATGTTCTGCCTTGACTTTGGAACACGTAAGGCATTTGGAGACATAGAGAGCGATATCACATTTCATTCCAGGCCACCAATAGGATGCGCGAAAGTCATGATACATCTTATCAGCTCCAGGATAAACGGAGTATCGGGATTTGTGAGCTTCGTCCATCAAAGTAGTCCGAAGATTGAGACGATCGGGAATCCAAATGCGACTATGGTAGTAAAGAATACCATCAGGCTTAGCTTCGAGTGGGTTTTCGATTCCACAATTCAACTCGTTATCGAGGTTACCCTCGTTAATGACGGCAAATTGTGCTTGTCGAATTAACTCATTGAGTTTTCCCACGATTTGGTAGCAACGAGCACTCTTGACATGAGTCTTACGACTAAGTGCATCGGCCACGACATTCGCCTTACCAGGGTGGTAGCGGATATCGCAGTCGTAGTCGTTTAACAATTCTACCCAACGACGTTGACGCATGTTGAGTTCCTTTTGATCAAAGATGTGTTGGAGGCTCTTATGGTCGGTAAAGACCGTACACTTTGTACCATAAAGGTAATGTTGCCAAATCTTTAATGCAAAAACAACTACACCAAGTTCAAGGTCGTGAGTAGTATAGTTTTTCTCATGAATTTTGAGTTGTCTCGACGCGTAAGCGATTACTTTGTCCCGTTGCATGAGAACGCAACCAAGACCCTGGTTGGAGGCATCGCAATACACGACGAAATCGTCGTTCCCATCGGGGAGAGTGAGAATAGGAGCATTACAAAGCATGTCCTTGAGCGTTTGGAAAGATTCTTCTTGTTCGGGACCCTAAACAAAAGGTTTATCGTTTTGAGTCAACGAAGTCAAAGGAACGGCAATCTTCGAGAAGTTTGAGATGAAACGGCGATAATACCCAGCTAGGCCAAGAAACGAACGAATTTCAGAGGGCGACTTAGGTGCAATCCAATTCTTCACAGCTTCTATCTTTGCAGGGTCAACATGAATACCAAGTTCATTGACGGTGTGACCTAAGAATTGAACCTCTTTTAGCCAAAATTCACACTTGGAGAATTTGGCATAAAGACGTTCGGTTTGCAAAAGCTGAAGAATAAGACGCAAATGTTGTCCATGTTCCTCTTTCGTCTTGGAGTAGATTAGGATATCGTCGATGAATACAATGACGAAATGATCGAGAAAAGGCTTACACACACGGTTCATGAGATCCATAAACACTGCAGGAGCGTTGGTCAAACCAAAAGGCATGACCACGAACTCGTAGTGTCCATAACGTGTGCGAAATGCGGTTTTGGGTACATCTTCCTCGGAAACCCAAAGTTGATGATAGCCAGAACGGAGGTCAACCTTTGAAAAGCACTTCGCGCCTTGCAATTGATCGAAGAGATCGTCAATACGAGGAAGTGGGTATCGGTTTTTGACTGTAAGTTTATTGAGCTCACGATAATCAATGCACATCCGAAAGGACCCATCTTTCTTCTTGACGAACAACACGGGAGCGCCCCAAGGGGAAGTACTAGGGCGTATAAAGCCTTTATCAAGAAGCTCTTGAAGTTGGCTTGATAGCTCTTGCATCTCCGAGGGTGCTAAACGATAGGGAGCCTTCGCAACAGGAGTTGCGCCAGGAATGAGGTCAATACGAAAATCGACAGCTCGAGGAGGCGGAGGACCAGGGAGATCCTCGGGGAAAACAAAAGGGAACTCACAAACGACAGGAACATCACTTATGCTAGGACCTTTGTCTTTCTTTTCCACGACGTGGGTGAGAAAGGCAAAGTACTCCTTACGCAAGTACTTGTTCGCTTTGATGCATGACATAAGCTTGAGACCCTTAGAAGGTTTCTCACCATAGACGTGTAAATAGTCACCTTGAGGTAGGGGAAGGCGAATGAATTTCTCAGAACAAACGACTTCAGCGCGAACTCGCTTAAGCCAGTCCATGCCTAATATGACGTCAAAGCTACCCATTTGCATAGGTATGAGGTCGATGGAAAACTTATGATCGTTTAAGATTAGGGAGCAACCAGAAAGAACAGAGTCAACGGAGATGGTCTTACCATTAGCGACTTCGACAGCAAAAGGATTAGGCATTTTAGTTCGTTCGCACTTAAGCAAGGTTTCAAATTCAACGGATACAAAACTTCTATCCGTGCCAGTATCAAACAAACAAGTAGCATAAATACGGTTCACAAGGAACGTACCAGTGATGACGTCATTCGAACTTTGGGCTTGAGCTGAGGTGAGAACGAAAGCTCGTCCCTTCGCAGGTTCGGTTTGTTGTTCCTGTTGGTTGTTGGTGCGTTTCGGGCAAACGTTGGCGAAATGGTTATGATCGCCACAATTATAGCAGGTTCAACCAGGTGTAGCTTGGGTTTGGTGGTTTGGGTTAGGATTGGGTAAAAGGGCTTGGTTTGCTGGTTCTGGGGTAGGCGACAGTAGTTGGAGAGGTGTCCCAACCTATTACAGTTGGCACATTTTCGGCGTGAGGTGCCAACAGGGTGATGGTAGTTGCAAGTGGTACACTTGGGGTGAGAGCCAATGTAACCTATCCAGGTTGGTTGGTGTTTTGGGTAGGCGGAGTGACGACAACATTGTTTTGAGAAGAAGCCTTCCGCTTCTTGTTCTTGTTGTGGGGCTTCTTGGCTGGAGGGGTAGGTGATTCGGTGGTGTTGGAAATGGCTTGGTGCGCATGCTTCGTAGGGACCTTGCCGTAGGCCCTCTGAAGGATGCAGTAATGGTTGAGTTGGAGGGTTATGGCATAGGCTTCCTCGAGGGTTTTCGGGTTGGCTGCGGCTACATGGTTCATGATCACCGGTGAGAGGCAACGGATGAGCTTGGCGATTGACTTGGGAACAGAATCGACTTGCCCAGGGCAAATGATACTTAACTGTTTAAAGCGCGCAATCAATCCTTCAGCGTCGCTCCCCTGTTGTGTGAGATTCTAGAACTCTTTTTCAAGTTTCTGGGTCTCATGGGGAGGACAGAATTGCTCCTTCATGAGCTCCTTAAGCTCTTCCCAAGTCATCGCATGGGCTGCATCGTTTCCACGCGTGTTTCGTTCGGTGGTCCACCACTCGAGGGCTCTCTTGCGGAAGACCCCGGTGGCATTAAGGGTTCGGAGTTCCTCAGGGCATCCGCCCTGAAGGAAGATAAGCTCCATTGAATCAAACCAATTGATCATGGCGGTAACACCGTCCATGCCAGTGAATTCCACTGGTTTACAAGCCATGAAATGCTTGAATTGGTAAGATGGTTTGGGGGTATCGGCTTTGGAATCAGCGGATGATTTAGGTGTGGCTTCGGCGTGTATGGTGTGGATTTGGCTAACAATGTCGGGTATGATCTTAGCCAATTTCCCGGCCATTTGCTCCGAAACGAGCCCAATCAGTTCTTACTTCGATATCGAGTCCTCGTTGTTGGATTCCTTCTGGGAATCCGTCTTCTTGGACTTCTTGAGGCGGTTCAACGAGTTACGGAAAGGAGGCATCTAGAGGTTGTAAACAAGACAAAAGCATGAGACTTGATTGTAATAAAGAAAATAGGTTTTGCATGCATGAGTATTAATAAAATTCACATAAGTTTCACATAAGAAGCATGTGTTCATCAAGTATGGTTCACATAGTTTGCATGAGTTCAACAAGTATAACATGTATACTCACGTATGAATACAAATAAAGAGTATAAATTTAGTTTGTTCACGAGGATTAGTATTGTTTTTGATTGCGATAAACGTGCGAGTGTGTAACAGTTTGAAATGAAAGAGGTAACAAGTATTAAAACACATAAAATTTGAGTCACATAAAAAGAATAGGCTCATAAAACATGGGAATGATTCGGGTAGAGAATCGTCGACAATTCCAAAGTGAATCGAAGATCTTTTTGAATTAGAGAAACGTGCTTTGGCCTATAGGTAAAATGCTCTCATCGAGAAGCGACTAACGACATTTTACCCTTCCAGTTACTACACGTCTCTAACCGATCGGAAAATCGAGACTTTGGCGAGAGCGAAAATCAAGGAATGGGACTTAATCGATAAGGTGCGGGTTTCACCCCTAACTTGACGATTTCGTACCCTAAGTGTGGTTGGTACTTACCAAACGAAGAGAAAATTCCGATTCGTTGGTAAGGGTCCACTAGAGTTTTGAGCTGGAAATTTTCCATCAAGGTTTGGATTTCACTCCTAACTCGATGGCATAATTGCGTGCAAAAAGAATAAGTATAGCGGATTGAGAGTCGTTCACCAAATTGCGGTTTTCACACCTATTTTAGTGATGTCGTCTTGTTTATATTATGAGTGTCTTCAAGCATCCAAACGTGTATTGTGTAAAAGTGTCTTAGGAAGACATCATGTATATGTATTAAGACCAAAAGGAAAAAGAGAAGCAAAGTAGGAAGCATAAAGTTTTAAGCATAATCAAGAATGGTCACAACGGGTACTTAGAACTATAGACTAGGTCGAACATGGCAATTCTACCTAATTCCCTATAGTTATGGCTCTGATACCAATCTGTAACACCCCAACCGATGGCGGAAACATCGGGATGAGAAGAAAACGAGATTGCTAATTGCTCACAACATTATTAAGTGACAATAATTAATTAAACCATATTTCATTTCATAAGAATTGTCAAATACATCAATGTAACAAAACAAAGAACAACATAACATTTGCAAAGTCATAACAAAATTGATACATCGACATTAAACCTAACGTCTAATTTGTGTGTATCTAGTCCTTGCTATATTGTTTTCATAGCATCATCTCCTTCAACCTGTAACATGTTTAATGCGAAAGCAAAGGCGAGTACACAAGTTTAGGCATAGCATACGTATACGAATAAGTTTAAACAATCCACATGGCAACCAAATCTATACAAGAGCAATATCAAGGCATGCAATACTAATAATCAAACCCTTAACGCAATCACGATGTTTTAACATGACCTCACGAATAACACGATGGAGGTGGATGCGTGAATTCCTATAGCGCTAAGCATGTCAAATGAAGGCTAAAAATAGTTAATGACTAAAGCATAGCAATACGAATATCCAAGACAAGCATCAAGTATAAGATTTAAGCTTTCATGTATATGGGATCGTTTGTGTGTTTCATAAAGTTTAAGTGTTCGTGATTTGTATATGGAAACATGTTACACCCGAAAAGTGTTATAAACAAAGTGGGTCGAGTGTACTCACGGTTTTGCTAAGTCTTTTCTACACTTGACAATCCGTGAAGACGTTGGTTCGAGGATGACGCCGAATTATCCTACAAGAGGAAACGAGGCGTATGAGTATAGAGTTTCAACGGGAGATTAGGAGTAATCGAGCATGATTAAAAATAAATTTAATAAAGTATTATGATACGAAAGTATTCCCTAAGATGTAACACTCGTTCTTGACACTATAGTAACTCTTACGAGTAGGGTGTGATTTCATAGGTTCGGGGCCTATTAGAATCGTGACAAGGAATTACATACTTTAGTGTTAACTTAATAACTTGATAGGTGATTATAAGTTCATTATCAAGGTTTCGGTTTTAGAATTATAATATAGTTATATATATATCATTATAATCATGTAGGAGGTGGGAGGATGAACCATCCACTTTGTAACCTCTAGTGTCATGTATGTCAAGTATGAGGTGGGAGGTTAAACCATCCACTTTGAACCTCGGATTATGTTCACCACTACACAAGTTACCATTGGTAACAAGGAGGGTACAAGAACTATATACTATACAAGAATGTAAAGACAAGAATGATAAGGTGTCATCTAGATACCAAGTAGCCAAGTATTCAACAACCCGACGAGCACACAAGGACAATCGTCAACGGCTTTGTGGGGTTGTGACACTTTAAGTCTAGCAAACTATCTTGGGATCTTGATGAAAAATCATCAAGTGATGTGTGGTCTCAAGTTAGGATAGCCCAAGCTTTCTTGGTGGACACACATGAACAAGTTTAAGAACTTCCATCACTTGTGAGCTCAATGCTCTCCAAAAACAGAAAGTTTGGAGTGATTAAACACTCCTATTTACAAGTTTAACAACCTAGGTTAGTCCCCATAATCACACATGCGATTAGGAGTTCAAGAACACTAGGATGAATGAGAAAAGTAAGAGATTAAACAAGTTTATGAGAACATAAAGTAAAACAGTCCACTTTGGAACCTTTTTCTGGTCATTCCAGAGCTTGGTTTTCCATGGAAAACAAATGGAAATGATCCTTAGGTTAATCCAAGCAAGTGAGAAAAAGAATGGAAGGATTTTGTTAAGAAATGAGTGAGTTACACTCACTTTAGTGAAGATGAGTAATTCTGCTCGAACTTGTAATTTTGCAGCTGATTTGGAAGGTTTTGAGAGAGATTTGAGGGAGATTAAAGTGTAAAAGTGCTTGGATTAGAGGTGGGTTTTATAGGGGAAGGATTAGGGTTAGTTAGGTGGGGTTTAAGTGGGTTATTAAGTGAAAAAAATTGATAAAAAACTCAAAAACCAACCCAATCCCGCCCAAAACCCGCTGCTGTCCGCCCCCTTGTTCGCGCCCAGCTCAGCCGGAAACAAAGCTTAAAAGCTTTGTTGTCCGGGTTTATTCCAGATATGGGCGCGTGGCGGAGTGGTCAGGCGCTTGTTTGTTTGAACCGGGGATCCCGAGTTCGAGTCTCGCGGATCCCGGTTTGTTTGTTTATTATTATTTCTTTTTATTTTAATCAAAAACTCAATAATTTAGTTTCACAATTGGCAGGAAAGGCCCCTGTAGTTCAAGAATTCAGTAATTACACATTAGAACTTGGACTTATTTAAAGAAAGATATATATGTATTAATATATAGTCCTAAATGTTAATATATTTATAAAATAACATTTTAATTTTTGTAAAAAGTAAATTAATTAATTTTATTAACTAATTTAATTTATTAATTTAATTAATTAATTTATTTGAATTAGTTAACTTAATAAATGAATAGGTAATTGTATTTTTTTCGCAACGAATAAAATTTAACGATTAAAAATTTCACGTTTGAGTCTCGTTTACGCAATACAAACCAAGTTTGCGTGTTATCACACGTTTACGATTGAGAGTATCACGAATACGTTTACACGTTTAAAGTATGAACAAGTATAAGTGTAACATGACTATAATTAACATAATATTGTTAAAATACAAGTTTCTCATTACAATCCAAGTCGGTTTACAACATTTACAACGAAAGACGAATACAAGATACAACGCTTACTAAAAATAGAAGTACGATACAAGGTTTCCAAATATAGAAAGTATAGAAACGCGGAGCGTTACAAACTCACTCATTACCTAACCCCCCATGAACAATGATCGAGCCTGGCAAATCCCTTTCTACATAATGACCGCCATCACTAACTCTTTCCAATTCCACGGTCGTGATGATGAGGACGCACCCGCATATATCAACCCACTTACCCGTCTATGTCATACATTCAATATGGAGGGTGCGGGCCATGATGCTCGTTTTCTCCAAGTCTTTCCGTTCTCTCTTGGGGGTCGGGCCTCCATCTGGCTTGACTCCCAACCACCCGGTACTTTTTCTACTTGGGCTTCTCTACGGGATGCTTTCCTTAAGAAATACTTTCCACCCGCTAAAGCATCCGGCCTTCGTGATCAGATCCATTCGTTTCGAATGGAGCCTGACGAGCCCTACCATCTAGCTTGGGAGCGGTTCCAAACTCTAGTATCCCGTTGCTCCCAACATGGTCTATCCGACTGAGCACTTGTAGAGAAATTCTACAACGGTCTCACCCGTGAGACCCGTGCCCGATTCAACACCTCTGCGGGTGGCCACCTGATGGGAAAGAAAACAGTAGCCGAGTGCAATGACCTTTTCGAGAGCTTTGCTCATTCTGATGTCGATTACAGCACTGCCGGCAGGAATTCAATTCCTGATTATCGTACACCTCCGGTTAACCAGGGTTTACACCAAGTTAGCTTGGAAACTACGGTAGCTGCTGCTCTGGATAGCTTCAAAAGGGAGGTCACGAAGGAGATACAGGAACTGAAGAAGAAGGTAGACAGGTGTGAGGTGTGTAGAGGGGGTCATGACAGGTTAGAGTGTCCCACGCTCACTGTCGAGCAAGTCGAGTTTATCACTGGTCAGAACCGAGGTCCTACGAATCCCTTCAATAATAATACTTCCAATTATAACCCAAACTGGCGAAATAATAATAATAATAATAATAATAAGAAGAAGAATAATTATAATAATAATAATAATCGATCTTCCGGTAATCCCCCTGGTTTCCAATCAGGCTTTTATCAAAACAGGGGCAGGGTCACTACAATAGTGGAGGGTCAAGTCACACCAGTCAGTTTAGTGGAGGGGGTTCAAATCAGGAGGGTCAGACTGGGAGTGGAAGGTCAGGAGGTAGTCTAGATAGGATCGAAGAGTTGTTATCTCAATTAGTAGTAAAAGATCAGGCTACTCAGAAAACTCTCGCGGAACATGATCTGCTATTGAAAAATCAACAGTCCTCGCTCTTAGATTTGCAGAGGTCGGTCGGTAGTATCGTCAAGCAGCTGCAAGAGCAGCCACATGGCCAGTGCGCGGGTAATACCCAACCCAATCCCGCCAACCAACACGCGAAAGCGATTACTACGCGTAGTGGTAGAACTCTGAAGGAGGTAGGTAGAGAGGGTGTAGAGGTAGAGGTAAAGGAGCGAGATGAAGAGGTAGATGAGGAAATCGAGATGTAGGCTCCACCTAGGGTGCACAAGGTTAGACCCAGCAAGTATCGCACCAGCCAGTGGACCTTCAGTTGAGAGTAGGGGAGAGAGAAAACCGGTAGAGGTTAGGCCATCACCGATCGTAGATACTTCACGCCTACCCTACCCAGCACGTCTGAAGCAGCAGAAATATGCTATACTCAGTTAAAAATCAACCTCCCGTTTATCGAGGCCCTCCAGCATATGCCTAAATATGCTAAGTTTTTAAAAGATCTTTTAAAACGCAAAGATAGGCTGGGGGAGCTTTTGAATGTCCCATTGACTGGAGGATGTTCCGCGTGTTTTAAACAAGTTGCCCGAGAAATTTATTAATCCAGGTATCTTTACGATTCCATACCTATTCGGCGGCTCCGTTGCTCCAGCTCATGCTCTAGCCGATCTCGGGGCGAGCATAAATCTGATGCCTTTCTCACTATACGAGCGTTTAGGTTTAGGGGAGCTCACCCCTACTCGTATGTCTCTGTCATTAGCTGATAGGTCGGTTAAGTGCCCGAGGGGAATCGTAGAGAATTTGTTGGTTAAAGTTGATAGATTTGTCTTTCCTGTAGACTTTGTCATCCTCGATATGGAGGCTGACGAGAAGGTTCCCATCATCTTAGGTCGCCCATTTCTGCGCACCGCGAAAGCGCTCATAGATGTTCATGATGGGAAAATCACCCTTCGAGTCAGGGACGAGAACGTCACGTTCGAAATCGCAAGGTCGATGCAACACCCAAGTGGTGGCGACAACGATAGTGGCCATTGTCACTCCGTATACTTCCTGAACTCATTCATTTCGTGCGTTGATCACTGTTTAGACTATATTAGCGGAGCTGACTTAGTAAATGAGAGTTTAGTAACCGAGGAGAGTGATAGTGAGGATATAGGAGACAATGTCTTAGAGATTCCCGAGACCCTAGACTTCCATTAGGTGAGTGTAGCTACCGAGAGCACACCATTGTCGACACCCGCAGCCATAGAGCTTAAGGTTCTCCCGTCTCATTTAGAATACGCGTTCCTAGGTAACAATTCGAGCTTACCCGTGATCATTTCTTCGAAATTGTCAACGGAGGAGAAGGAGCGTTTAATCGAGGTCCTAAAGTCAAATAAGGAGGCCATCGCATGGAAACTATCTGATATCAATGGGATTAGCCCTACCTTCTGTACTCATAGGATCCTCATGGAGGACGTCTTTAAGCCAGTAGTGCAGCCACAGCGCCGTCTGAACCCGAATATGCAAGAAGTTGTAAAGAAAGAGGTGCTTAAGCTGATGGAGGCTGGTCTCATCTATCCGATCTCCGATTCCGCTTGGGTAAGCCCCACTCAGGTCGTTCCCAAGAAGGGGGGAATGACAGTGGTTATGAACGAAAAGAAGGAGCTTATCCCATCGCGAACAGTCACAGGCTGGCGGGTGTGCATAGACTATCGTAAATTAAACGACGCCACCTGCAAGGACCACTTCCCGCTCCCATTCATCGATCAGATGTTGGAGTGACTCGCAGGACAGCAATTTTATTGCTTTCTTGACGGCTTCTCAGGTTACTTTCAGACCCCGATTGCTCCCGAGGATCAAGAAAAGACAACCTTCACATGCCCGTATGGTACTTATGCGTATCGCCGCATGCCATTCGGGTTATGTAACGCTCCGGCTACTTCCCAGCGATGCATGGTACCTAACTTTCAGTACATGATCAAGACCTCCATGGAGTTTTTGATGGACGACTTCTCTGTCTATGGGAACACCTTTGATCAATGTCTTACTCATTTAGATGCGATGATGAAACGGTGTGTCGTGACGTGACTGATGCTCAACTGGGAGAAATGTCACTTTATGGTGACAGAGGGCATCGTGCTAGGGTATAAGATCTCGTGAGTAGGTATAGAGGTCGATCAGGCGAAAATAGATACTATCAGCACACTCCCTCCACCGACTAGCATCAAGTCCATCCGTAGCTTTCTCGGTCATGCGGGTTTCTACTGACGGTTTATTCGAGATTTTTCAAAGATTACCCGCCCCATGACTCGACTTCTCGAGAAAGATGTACCCTTCATCTTCGATGATGACTGCTTAAAAGCTTTCACGATCCTTATGGAGAAATTAGTGAGTGCTCCTATCCTCGTCTCACCCGACTGGAACTTGCCCTTCAAGCTCATGTGTGATGCGAGCGATTATGCTGTAGGCGCTGTTTTGGGCCAGCGACGGGACAAACATTTCCACCCTATTTACTACGCTAGTAAGACCCTCAATGACGCACAGGAGAACTACACCACTACAGAGAAGGAGCTTTTAGCAGTGGTATTCGCGTTTGATAAATTCCGCTCCTACCTTGTCCTGTCCAAGACCATCGTCTTTACTGACCATGCGGCTCTGCGTTTCCTTTTCCAAAAGAAGGACGCAAAGCCTCGTCTCATTCGATGGATTCTCTTGCTTTCTGAGTTCGACATAGAGATTAGAGATAAGAAGGAAGCAGAAAATGTGGTCGCTGACCATTTATCCCGATTAGAGGATCCTAGTAGAGAAGAAATTAGGGAAGAAGTGATTGGTGATAGATTCCCCACGAGTCAGTAGAGTTTGTGACAGTGGAGAAGGAGGGAATGCCATGGTTTATTGGATTCGTGAATTATCTAGCGAATGGAGTGGTACTAAAGGGGATGACATGCAGCAAAAGAAGAAATTCTTTCGCGATGTCAGGCGTTATATCTGGGACGACCCATTTCTATTTCGGGTAGGAGAGACCGAATTTTGAGGCACTGCGTGAGTAGAGAAGAGGGGCGGAAATATTGAGGCACATGCATGAGGGACTGACAAGAGGTCATCATGGTCCGCACGTCACCGCACATAAGGTTTTTGATTGCGGTTTTTATTGGCCATCAGTTGTGAAAGACGCCCTATAGTTTGTGAAGACGTGTGATCGTTGCCAGCGCACCGGAAACATCTCATCCAAAGACGAGATGCCCCAACATCCGATCCAGATTCTTGAAGTATTTGATGTTTGGGGGATTGACTTCATGGGACCATTTCCCGTCTCTAGTGGGAACCGGTACATCCTCGTGGCTATTGATTATGTGTCCAAGTGGGTTGAAGCTCAAGCTTTACCCACAAATGATGCCCGAGTGGTGGTGAGATTCTTGAAGTAATTGTTCACCTGTTTCGGTACCCCACGAGCTATTATCAGTGATCGTGGCACGCACTTCTGCAATGCCGTCATGGAAAAGGCATTGGCGCGCTATGGTGTCACTCACCGCCTCTCCACCGCTTATCATCCTCAGAATAGCGGTTAAGTGGAGAACGCGAACAGGGGGGTAAAATGGATCCTGGAAAAGACGGTAGGTAAAAGTCGGAAGGATTGGTCCGACAAGTTGGACGATGCTTTATGGGCGTTTCGCACCGCCTATAAGACACCGCTAGGCACCACACCCTTCATGATCGTTTACGGTAAAGCCTGTCATCTCCCGGTCGAATTAGAGCATAGGGCACTGTGGGCATTGAGGACCGTGAATTTGGACCTCACCGAAGCGGCCAAGCGACGATTCTTTCAGATTCACGAGTTAGAGGTACTTTGGGACGCGGCGTATGAGCGGTCATGGAGCTTGAAGGAGACAACCAAGGCGCTGCACGATCGGAGATTAAAGGATGTTAAAGAGTTTCAAATCGGCGACAAAGTGCTTCTATATAATTCGCGATTGAAACTGTTTGCGGGCAAGCTGAAATCAAAATGGTCAGGCCCGTACGTGGTAAATGAGGTATTCACGTATGGAACTATCGGGCTGAAAGATGAAGCTGACGGAGGAACATGGAAGGTCAACGAGCATCGCTTGAAACACTATTTAGGAGGACCGCTAGATCCCACCGAGACAGAGGAGACTCTCGGGTTTCGGCTCGAGTGTAGAGTTTGTAAAGTTTGGTAGTTAGTTGCATTTTGTGTTTTCATTTAATTCATGTTTCGTATTTTGTGTATTTTTGGGTGGGTCGGTTTAGTTGGTTTTGCAGGTCATATCACGCATCATTCATGGAGCACAGACGATTGCAGGTACGTTTGATAAATCCGGCAAAACGAGTATGATTCCGTAAGCTAAAAAAAACAACATGAGAGTTTCTACAAACAATAAAATTTTCTAAGGCATGAAACTGAAAAAGAAGAAGAAACTTTCTGTGAAAACAGGTCTCTCGTGGGGCGCGAGAGGCACAAGCCTCCTCCGCCGTGGCCCGCGAGAGACCACTAAAATCCAGAATCATACCTCCCTTGCGGGGCGCGAGAGACTAAGCAGTCTCTCTCGCGGCCCGCGAGAGACCATATCTGCACAACGTAAACCCTAGCCTCCATTTTACACATATTTTCCAACTTCCTTCTCCATTTCACTTACGGTTTCAACCCCATTTCCACCAAAAATTCGCCATTTTCAACCCAAATTCACTGAATTCTCCCACATTTTCTTCACTAAATCAATCCTCACTAATCGTTAAGTGATTCCACCAAGTTTTCCCCTATTTACTTGCATTTCACCGGTGTTTTAAAGTTTCAATTTTTGTGCACTAGTCTTACAGATCTACAACAGGTATGCTTTTTCGCAACTTCTATGCTTAAATTCTTTATTCTATATCTCGTTGTTGTGTTTATTTTGATGTTTGATACTTTTCTAGTTGCTTGTTCGGTTAAGTACATGTTGGGTTCAACTGGGTTTTGACTTGAGTTTTGATAGTGGTACCTGTTAAATTTTGTGGGTAGATTAAGCACATGCAGGGTGTCCTTAGCGGGTTTGGTGCGGTCCAACATTGAGTGTGGGGATGAGGGTTGGCTGACTTTGTTACTAAAAATCTGATTTTTAAGATCGTCAACCGTTATTTCTGCCATGATTCAAACTGTTTTATTCTTAACTGTACACTCAATGTGGGCTCGTGTCTCGACACTTTGGTTTAATTGCAGACAATTAAAGTGCCGAGAGGGGGGTAGTTGTTTGGTTTTGGATATGTTTTTCAGGGGTTGGTAACATCTGAATGGTCATGCATATAAGATTCGGTCTCGCCCGTACTCAATCTCCATTCGGGAGAGATTCGGTTTTTATCAAATTAGAATGCTACACTCTTTTTAAATGTATCTTAAAATTATGAGGTAAATTGTTTTTCTGTTGCAGACCATGACCGCGAATGAAATGCTATACGGTCATTTTTTTATGTGGTTCCTTTCTTTCTAAGGTCATGCTTGTCTTGCTTGTGCTTTATGTAGATGTCAGGAGAGGGTAGCTCAAGCAGGGCTGGAAGGAAGAGAAGGGGACCAACGCCTCGTCAGAGAGGTGACCCCGCTGATGCGCCACAACAACCTTCATACTTCGGCAGACGTAGAATTAGATATCGGGGAGAAGGTGTCCCCCACGGGCAAAGTACGCGAATCATGGACAGTCCCTCTCTTGCAGTTTGATTTAGACTCCCACGAGTGGGAGATGCTCTTAAATCTGGTCACTTGTGAGTTGCTACCTTACAGGAGAATTGATTGGGATTTGATAGAAAATTTGGGTCAGAGGGGTCCGATTGAACAGCTACTAGGGGATAAGTTCCGAAGGGTGCTAGACTGCGGAGTAAGACAATACAAGGAAATCACTTATGAGTTTCACTCCACATTCGAATACCAACAGGGGAAGTTCAACGAGAATGATGCGGTTTCTTTTGCCTTGGGGAGGCAAGTTTATGAGATGACAATCCCACAGTTTGCGGTGAATATATTCGGATGAGGAGGTTCAGTCACCGGACTTCGCCACGAGCCTGCAGGGGGTCTTTAGAGGAGACACCCCCATTGTGTCCACACAGAAGAGCTTGCCATATTTTGGGGTACCATCTCTTCTGCCCCGTACTCAAACAACATGGTGGCGAGTGATATTATTGATCCCATTCACCGGTTTCTCCATAAGATTCTTGCCGCTACGCTGGTTGGGAGAGGGCAGGGAGACAACAAGGTCAACCAGGTGAGTTTATTTTGTCTGATGTGTATGGTAGAGGGACGGCCAGCAAACCTGGCCACAATATTTGCATGGTCGATGAAGCGACTATGGAGGGGGGCCCGGGGCAAGGGTTTATTGCAGGCCCTTGATTACATGCTTGGCTGAGAGCCTAGGGTGTTCGACAGATACCCCCAGGACAGAATGAGAGAAGGCACCGCCCCCTGTGTCATGAGCATCAGAGGTCTCCAGGCTGCCAGAATTCTTACAACCCAAGAGCCTGTTAGCTGGATACCAGCCCGCCATGGACCTCAAGTGCAACCGCCTCTCGGATCCGAAGCTGCATCTTCTATGCAGGCAGGCATCCCTACTCGATATCAGCTCCAATCACCCGCCAGGAACTGCCAGGACGACTGTATCCTCTTCGGGAGCCTCGCCCGGACCCATTGACCTTAGATTCACTTTATCACAAGATGGAGACTGGGTTCGGGGATTCGCGAGGTTATGTGGACCAGCAGTTTGGCGGGGTTTGCCAGACCATGTTAGAGAGTAGACGAATGCACGAGGCTAGCCAGAGGAGGCTAGAATATGGGATGCGATACATGATGCAGAATCTAAATATGGGAATCCCGTCTTACTTTCAGCAGCCAGGCGGTCAGGCAGGTTCTAGCCAGTTTGCGGGGATGGAGGACGTGCAGCCATACCAGGTATTTGAGGCGTCTGAAGAGTCTGAAGAGGATGATTGAAGCAGCTGAAGATCATTATCTTTATTTTTCTTTTCTGTTGTTTTCATTTATTGATGGTCTGTACTTTTTAAACAATTTACTTTGGGGTTGGTGTTGGTTGGTTTCGGTGTGTTGATGAACAATCTTGCAAAACAATTTATTTATCTTGCTTTATTATTATTATGTTTTGTAAGTGCATGATGCTAGGTCGGTGTTATATGTTGTTCTGTTCGCATGAGAGCTTTGAGAGTGGTACATTAAGCACGTTTGGTTTGGAGAGCACAAGTGGTTTGACTGGCACATCGACAGTCTTGCACTACCAGCTAAGTCGCCCCCTTTTTGTATTTTATTTTTTCTTTCTTTATTTGGTTTGATTTTATTTTGATTAGTAGTTGTCTCGTCCTTGCATTGGGGACAATGCAAAAATTTAAGTGGGGATGGGATATTAGAGTAGTGTAATTGGTAAAAAAAATCCGAAAATGTCTTTTGAAAAAGAAATTTGCATGAATTTAAACGGAAAATGATTGAAAAAATTGAATTTATATTCGGTTTCAAATAATAATAATATGAAAAATAAAAGGGTGAGTTTGTGTCTAACTTGGGATATGCGAGTAGGCTCGATTCGGTTCTTATTTTCTTTGAGCTTAATACACCTTACTTATCGGTCTACTAGTGGGTACTCATCTAGGGGAAATTGGAAACTGAAACCGCCAAAAATAGTATAAGGAATGCCGTTATAAGCTAAAATATTTAGAATTTTTAATCATGTAAAAAGAAGAAAAAATTAGAAAAATGAGCTTGATTGAAAAGTAGACGAGGCCTATGGAATCTCCCTTGCGGATGGTGACTCTGATCGAAAATCCTTCTAGGATTAGTTGAAACTTTAAGTATCAAAGCCTACGTTGTCACTCTCGGCGATGGTGACTCTGGTTGAGATAGCCTTTAGGTTAGATATGCAAAAAGAAATCAAAATGCTCAAATGAAAAAAAAGAGAAAAAAAATTGCTTGATTTTAAATTCTTTATATTTTGGTATAAAACGGTTAGGAAAGGGTTTAAACAATTTGTTCCTTTTGTTTCATAAGCTTGAGGTGGGATTCGGGATACTGTGGACTCTAGTGTGAGACCCTAGGTGGATTGACCACATTTAAATTAAATTTACATGATAAGAGGTTTGAACCGAATTTTGAGTTTAAGTGGATCCAATACTTGCAATCGCAGTTAACATGAATCGGGTTCCCTAATGATAATAATCGTAATTTTTGAAATCGAGTAATTGTTTGGTTATGATTCCGTTTATTCACAATTCTTTTCCGAGGGCGAAAAAGAGCAAGTGTGGGGATATTTGATGTATTGAATAATACATCTATTTATCTTGTAGAGTTTGTATAATTTTAGCGGATTTTTGTTTTGGTTTGTCAAGAATTTATCTACTTTTCATCCAAACACGTTTTGCAGGTCTTGGTTCGTGAAAACGGTTGGAAGGATGGGAAAAACGAGCGAAAATGGTGAAAAGAACCGAGCCGGGACGTGAGTGGATTGGAAACGAGAAAACGAAATGCAAAACAGGAACTGCAACCCAGTCGCGGGGTGCGACTGGAACTCGTAGACTCTCTCGCGGCCCGCGAGAGAGTGATAGTTATCTGCCGGACTTTACCTCGGTCGCGAGGCGTGACCGACCTACCCAAACTCTCTCGCGGCCTGCGAGAGAGCCTTTTATCCAGAAAGTTTTGAAACCAGAGAAAGATTGGGACTTGGTTGTTTTAAAAAGACTTGTTAAACTCATATTGGAACAACTTTGGACGAACTAGGGCATAATTAGAGCAATTTTCTAGAGATTTGAAGCTAGAAGGAGCGGATCTAAGCTGCAAGGATTGTGGTGGTGATCAAGGGAGTTCAAGGCAGGAGTTTGTCGCGGTTTTATCATACTAATCTCCACCTTTGATTTCTTTGTTTTGCTTAATCATGATACCTTGTTATAAACTTTGTTCAATTTGCTTTTCAAACATGTTTTTAGGCTAGATCTTATGAAGTTACCTAGGTTTTGGATGATGGATTTAAGAAACTTTGATTTGTTTTAATTTAATTTATGGTTTGATTGTTTAATTGATAAAGGTCACAATTTTAATTTACTAGTTTAGGGTATTTGCATGATTTTGCTTGTTTTGTGATTGTTTGATTGTTTTGCATGAACTTAGATGGATGTCTTCCATAGAATAGGTTTATGTTAATTTTCGTGTTCTTAGGAATTTGTGAAGTTGTCGTTAAAAATTGGCCAATAAAACCGGGGAAACAATTGAATTAACCATAAAATCAAGCTTGTCATTATACCTAACTTGTTAATTGAGAAATTCAATTAGTTGGCTGAATTAATTTGGTAAATTGTTAGGTTAGGGTTTTGAGAAATTCCCGAGTCTAATTTCCTTGTCATAATTGAATCAGTTAATCTAAACTAGAAATTGTAGTTGGTCTAGGTTAATTATTGAGAGGTAATTAATAATTAGACACTTTATTAATTTAAGAAGATAACTGAAAAGGAATCTTTAGGACCGGTAAACAAATAAAAATGATAGGTTATTGTAGGTGTCTTCCTGAGAAGGGTCGGGGGTCCTGTTTGATAAACATAGACTTTAATATGTCAAGATCCCGGTAAAATATTCAACCTGATTAATTATTATTAAATTGAAGGAGTAGTAGTCTAAAAACCCAACCTAGGTAAGTTCATTATTTCTTGATTAAAAATCCTAAAAATTCTCTAGAAGTTCATTGTTTGGTCATTCCAATTTAGTAGTTTTAGTTAAATTCATAATTTAGATTTATTAGCAAAAACCCCCCTTTAAAATATACATAGTGTGTAATCGAGTCTAAATTAGTAGTCATAGTAATTAGAGAGTCTTGTGGGTTCGATAATCCGGACTTGCTTAATGCTATTCTACAATTGATCGGTCCACTTGCCGGTTAGTAGTTTAGTATAGTTTAGGAGTCTAAAGTATAATTTGAGTCTAGAATTAGGGTAATTTGTTTTGTTTTTAATTAACTACTTTTAGAACATCAATATGTTTCCTTAATTGGCAAGAAATATGCTGACTTAGTCAGCCTATCTACTATGACCCAAAACGTGTTATTTCCACTTTTGGTTTTAGGTAACTTGGTAATTAAGTCCACAGTTACCATTTCCAATTTCCAAGTGGGAATTTCCAATTGCTGTAGAAGTCCTGACGGCTTCTGATGTTCGGCCTTAACTTGCGAACATGTCAGACACTTAGCTACATAAGTGGCTATGGATTTCTTCAAACTCATCCACCAATAATTCTTCTTCAGATCTTGATACATCTTGTCACCACCTGGGTGAACTGGGTATCTTGAGTTATGTGCTTCTTGGAGGATTAGATCTCTAAGTCCTCCAAAGATTGGAACCTAAATTCTATCATTAATTCTAAGGATTTCATCCTGTCCAAGCATTAACTGATCGACAGTTTTGCCCATCCTTCATTAGGAGCATTAGCTTCGAATAGGGCTTGCTTTTGCTCATCTAATAGCTTCTCATTCAAGCTATTTCTGAGCTCAATGCTCTTGGCGTTAATCCTTATAGGTTTAACTCGTTCTTTGCGACTTAAGGCATCAGCAACTACATTTGCCTTGCCTGGATGATAGCGTATCTCGCAATCATAATCATTAAGCGTTTCCATCCATCGGCGTTGTCGCATGTTCAATTCCTTCTGATTGAACAGATGCTGGAGACTTTTATGGTCTGTGTATATAATACACCTTGTGCCATATAAATAATGTCTCCACAGTTTTACTGCAAATACAACGACACCCAATTCCAAATCATGGGTGGTGTAATTCCTTTCGTGCACCTTTAACTGTCGTGATGCATAGGCAATCACTTTGCCTTTTTGCATTAGCACACAACCCATGCCGATGTGCAAAGCATCGCAGTAAACAACAAAGTCTTCAACACCCTCAGGTAGTGATAGTACGGGAGCATTCTCAACTTGTGTTTCAGAATCTCAAAGGATTCTTGTTGTTTTGGACCCCAATTATACTTAACATTCTTACGGGTCAAGGTAGTTAAAGGGGTGACTATCCTTGAAAAGTTCTCAATGAACCTTCTGTAGTATCCAGCCAATCCTATGAAACTACGAATATCCGATGGGGTCTTGGGCACTTCCCAATTCATTATGGCCTCAATTTTGGCGGGATCCACTTGGATACCACACTCACTTACCATATGTCCAAGAAATTGGACTTCCCTAAGCCAAAACTCACACTTAGAGAATTTAGCATAATGCTTTTCTTGCCTTAGCAGCTCTAAGATGCACCGAAGATGTTTCTCGTGATCAACTTGTTACGAGAATAAATAAGTATGTCGTCTATGAAGACAATGACAAACTTATCTAAGTATGGTCTCCAGACTCTATTCATGAGATCCATGAATGCTGCAGGTGCATTTGTGAGCCCAAAAGGCATCACCAAAAATTCAAAATGACCATATCGGGTCCTGAAGGCGGTTTTAGGAACATCTTCACTTCTAACCTTCAGCTGATGATACCAATATCTTAAATCAATCTTGGAGAAATAACTAGCCCCTTGAAGTTGGTCGAATAAATCATTGATCCTGGGCAAAGGATAACGGTTCTTAATTGTTAACTTATTTAGCTCTCGGTAGTCAATGCACATCCGCATTGAACCGTTCTTCTTTTTAACGAAGAGGATAGGAGCTCCTCAAGGCGAGGAACTAGGCTGTATAAAGCCTTTCTCTAAGAGTTCATCTAATTGAGTCCTCAACTCCTTCATTTCTATTGGTGCTAGCCTATATGGAGCTCTGGCAACAGGTGCTGATCCTGGCAGGATATCAATTCTAAATTCTACTTGCCTTTCTGGAGATAGGCCTGGTAGTTCTTCGGGAAAGACATCGGAATACTCCGAAATAACTGGTAGGTATTCCATGTTTGGCTCAGGCTCATTAATGGTAACTTGCGCCATGTAAATGACACAACCTTTCCTCAAACACTTGGATGTCTTAAATAACGACACCTTGTCTGGAAATCCATAGTGTGAGTCTCCAGGGATGGTGATCATTTCACCAGATGGGGTTTTGATTTCGATGAGTTTCTTATCGCAGGCAATGCGGGCTTGGTTATGGGATAAGCAATCCATACCTAATCTTACATCAAACCCCGCCAATTTCATTGGCAAAAGAGATATAGGAACAAAATGATTCTTAATGGAAATAGAACATCCATCAATAATGGAAGATGCTGATTCTAAACTTCCATCAGCAAGTTCTATCTCATAAGTTTTATCTAGAGTTCTTATGGGCATGTTTAATAGTTTACTAAACTTCGGATCAACAAAAGATCTATCTGCACCCGAATCGAAAAGAATTCTAGCATAAATATCGTTAATAAGGAATGTACCTATTATGACATTGTTGTCATTAACAACCTTTCTTGCAGTTATTTGAAAGGCACGAGCATTCCCCTTCTTGGCCTCTCCAGGCTTCGCATTATTAGTCTTAAGATTCTTAGGGCAGTTGGTCTTAATATGCCCTTTTTCATTGCAGACGTAGCAAACCGGGCATCCTTAAGATCCTTGCATTCTAGGGTCTTATGCCCCTTTCTCTTACAAATACCATAGGGTTTGGCTTGTGGATCATAATTACACTGTCCCCAGTGTCTGCGGTTGCAAGTCTTGCATGTTGGCGTCACAACCGACTTGTCTTGGTTGCTTTTGAACCCAAATCTCCCTTTATTTTTCTTATTAAACCTTTGGGAGTTGTCATCTTCTCTCTTCTTTTCTAGTCAGTTTCAGACTTAACTGACCTTTGCCTCACTAGATCAAGGGTGAGGGATAGGGAGAGGTCAACAGCGGACCTATAGGTACTAGGCTGAGCAGCCTTTACCATACCCTTAATCTCAGGAGCTAACCCATTGATAAAACGTGCAATGCGTTTGGTTTCAGGGGTGATCAGATAGGAAACTAACCTAGATAGGGAGTTGAAATCGGAAACATACTTCTGACAATCTAGGTTTTTCGTGGAAAGAGACAAAAAGTCTGTCTCTAATTTCTCCACCTCATGGGGTGGGCAGTAAGTTTCTTTAACAAGGTCCAAAACTTGGACCATCCCAAATTATACAGGTGTACTTTACCTGTAGACTGGATCATGGCTTTCCACCAAATTAGGGCATCGCCCTTAAAGGACTGTGATACATACTTAACCACATCCTTATCAGCACAACTGCTGATATCCACTATTGTCTCCATCTCATCAAGCCATTTCAAAGCTTCTACAGCTCCTTTCTCCTCGCTAAAGTCTCGGGGCTTACAAGAGACAAAGTATTTGCAGGTACATCCGTCTTTAAGAGAACGGGTCCTATCAGCAAATTCGAGTTTCTTTGGTTCACTCTTCGCATTTGAGGAGTGAACTGAGCTCTCCTTATGAGCTGAAGATGGTGGAATAGATAACGGTCTGGATCGAGTAGCACTCAACTCCCTACGCTTTTCTATGGCCTTTCCCATGGCCTTTTCAACGGCTGCGTCAATGCGAGCCTGGAAATCTTCATTATTTATGGCTCTGTTTCAGCATTATTAGAGTTAACATCCCGGTGGCTACTTTGCGCCTCATTTGAGTTAGCCATCTTTTGAGCTTTGGTTCTATATACCAATAAAACTTCATTTAGCCATGGTATATCAACCATATTGGCTTTCAATATTGGATATAACAATCCATTGCCTATACTAGTGTGAATAATATCACATCTCTTAGGCTCATTATATCTATATTTGGCCTAGGTCTTAATAGGACCATCAAAGGCAAAATAAAATTTGGACGTAGTCCATATATTATTAGACAGTGGATCGCATTGTCACAACTGTCATTGTCGTAACTGACAATTATATTTAGCTCTTAAGCTTGTCACGAAGGACATAAATATGGCACATAGGCCTGTCACTAATGGACATTAAATAAACATGTCACATAGGCCTGTCACTAATGGACATAGAATTTGGACAGGGGGTTATATTACCCACAACTATCGTTGTCATTTTGAAAATAATATTGCTCAAACGCAAATTATCACTAAATGGATGTTAATCATAGCCCCAAAGGCAATACATCACTAGCGAATGTTTTAATCATAGCCCCAAGGGCAATACATCACTAATGGATGTTTAATCATAGCCTCAAGGGCAATACATCACTAATGGATGTTTAACCATAGCCCCAAGGGCAATATGTAACACCCTGTAAAATCGTGTCCAATAAAATAGTGACACGTGTTGTATTTTAAATATTGTCTATTAAAGACTAATATGGACTAAAAGTGACAACATGCTCAAACTGAGCCCCTGAATGACTTTTGATGTCAACATGCATAAATCTAGCCTCTGAACGACCATTAGTGTCGTCATGCAAAAAAACATAGCCTCTGAACGACCATTAAAGTCGTTATGCATAAAACGTAGCCTCTGAACGACCATTAGTGTCATTATGCTTAAACTCGGCCTCTGAGTGACCGTTGTGTCAACATGCCTAGCCTCTGAGTGACATCGGGGTCAACGTGCTTATACTGAGCCTCTGAGTGATCCTTTACTAAGTCCTAACTCTCATATGAGCCACTAGTTGGACAATGGAGGGATTATGTAATACCTCGTAAAAATTTGTATTCGGTAATATACCGACACGTGTACATACCCTCGGATCATATCTCAATGAGCTAGTCACCCAAACATGTTCAAAAATCTCAAAAATTCACAAAGAATTTATATATAACTAACCGTAACCTACGGTCTAGGACCGTAGGCTACGGTCTAAAGCTGCTGAAACAATTTATCATTGACCGTAGCCTACGGCGTGCTCCTAGAGTCTTAGATTTTCCTTGTTTTAACTTTCTTTAAATGACCCAAAGGCCCCCAGACTTTGTTATTTTCATATTACTTATTTAATCAAGCCACTTTTAGGCCCGAAAGTCTCTCGGTTGAGACGATATGTTTTATTTACCATCCTTGAGCATTCCGTTCCTTCACCGAATCTTTAACCTTACTAGATTGGGTAATTTAACCCATGAAACCGCAAGTATCGTGTCTTTCACATTTTAAGCTAGTAAATGCGTATAAGTCATAAGAACACCTAGTGTGATACCCGTTAACGTTGGTTGTTCGTACTCTTCTTCAATACATCTCGTGTTGAACGAATAGACCAAGTTGTATCATTATGTCATTGCATATAAGTCAGGGGACAATTCATGACAATCCACAAAACTAAATTTGAGAGACTAAAAGTGTTAAAACCCCAAAATTCTTTCAAGATGCCACCTCTCCTGCAATTTGCCACACTCTTGTAGTTCTTGACACCTTGCTAGACACTTGTGATGATCCTAGAACACCTCTAACACCTGGTGTAACATTCGTCGAAAAACGGGTTTCCAAACCCGCTTCGTTTATTAATCAAATATACAGTTATAAGTTCCGTTGCGTATTTATTGTTCATATTAATTTTAAACAATACATAACTAATAAACATTTCTTGAATTTTAAACCATAATTAATAAATAATAAAAATAGTGAATAAAAAATAAAATGGAGACGCCGGGTTTCGAACCCGGGTCACCCGCAAGCACAAACACGCAACACACCACTCCGCCACACACTGCTTTTGTGATAAACACGGAAACAAATAACATTTATAATAAAACCGAAAGTCAAATCTGCAATCAGCGCGCCCAAAACTCGCATTCACCGGAAAAACCGACATTCCGCGATTTTGGCTACCTTTCCTTTGACTGAAACGCACAAATTAATCTCGACGCCAGTTATAACCGTTGGCGGCAGTCAATTTCGGTCATAACCGCCGAAAACCTTTGACCACGAATCAAGACTCAAATTCGAACCCAATTCATCCAGTTCTTCCTTATAAATACTCACTCAAACCTCCTGTAAACCTTTCGCTCAGAATCGCACTCTCTTTCGAAGCTTTAGTCCTTTCAAAGCTCGTCGCCGGAGATTTTCATTTTCGCCGGAATCCTGCCGGAATCGCTGATCAGAAAACCGCATTCGTTCATCAAACGGTATAATTGTCCAAACTTTCTTGCTATCTTTTGATTGATAATCTAATTGCTCAACACAATAACCAAAACTGTTAGAACAGTTCATACAGCAGGAAATCGCAAAAATCAGAACCGACGAACTTGCCGGAAATCTGAAGAAAACCCTCTGTCTTGGTATATCATATTCCTTATTTTTCCTTTTCCATTTCAATCAAGTATAAATTGTTGGTCGATTAAGCAAAACTGTCGGCTTCACTCTTCTGAGTTCTTCTTAATGAAGAAGACGAAGTTGAGTTGTATATTAATGTAATAAAAATCATGTATTTAACCGGGGTAGACACACAGTCCAGCGGTGGACTGTGTGCAAATATAACACGCACGTCCGAGTTCGAATCGCACAAGTTACCTTCAGAAATAAAACCAACATTTTTAGAACTTAATCAGATCAAGTCACGGAATGTTTATAAGAGGAATATAATTCAGTAGTTAAGCAGATTAGACACACAGCCCAACTGGTTGGGCTGTGCGCACTCGAACCAAAAGACCCGAGTTCGACTCCGGGTCTCTGCAACCGGTTCGGCCATATAAATCATTTTTAATAAAAACCGAAAAAGTTTAAGGCTAATTAGTATATATATATAATTAAAACAGAGAATATTTCGGGTTAGACACGTAGCTCAGTTGGTAGAGCTGCGTGCACGTATACAAGAGGTCCCGAGTTCGAACCTCACTTAGCGCATAGAATACACAGTCTGACCGGTCAAGACCCGGTCAACGGTCAACGGTCAAAAAGTCAATTTTTTATTTCTTTTTATTTATTTATTTAACTGGAAAATTATTTAAAAATACTTAAAAATAAGATTATTAAAGTTAGAAAATTTCCTTAAACTCACAAAAATAAATCTAAAAATCCCATTTAAGAGCACTAAGTAAAAATATTAATCTTAAATAAACTTTATTTATTTATCGAATCATTTTGTCATTATATAGGTTAGTTCTTCCCTCGTCGATTGAATCATAAATTCGTGCGCATTTATCGTCATCAAAGAACGCACCCATTGTGAGTGAATCTCTACCAATTCCCCGTTTTAATCATGTTTTGGGGTGTATCATGTGTCGTATAATCCTTTTATTTTATTTAAACACTTGTGCATACATCATATCCGTGATCAAATGTGTATCAAATGTGTATCAGTTGTTGTGTGAATTATATGTAGATTGGATTTATCATTTTCAGTGCACGCATTTCATTAGGCCCATCAGTTCCCCGTGGGAAACGGGTTGAGCATCAGGTGCCTCATTAGATCGGCTCCGTTTGATTGAGCCTTGATCTCACATACATCATCATTCATATCATATACCCATACAAAGTGGTTTGTGTTTGTTTATCTATATATGTTTGCTCACATGTGATTATTGCACAAATTTTCCTTATTAAATAAAACAAGAAATTAGTAATAATGTTTTATCAAGGTTCACTCGCCAACTTTTGTTGACCCAAAAGATCCCCCGTTTTACACATAATACAGGTGATCCAGCTGAGACAAGAAACACATAGGAAGGCCTAGAAGAATAAACAAGTTTAAGCCTTGGAATAATTATATAGTTTCACTTTCTTGTAATTGTATGAAATTTGGTTTTGGATATTTAAGTTGTAATTTCAATTTAATAAATATGAAACATCTTAGTAAACATCATGAGCTTTGGTGATAACCCAATTATGCCCCGACTTTTATTCCGCTGCGGGTCGGGGTGTGACAGATTGGTACAGAGCTTATGACTATAGGGATATATGATAGGTTATTAGACCCTTAGAGCCTATACTATAGTTGATTAAAATTTTAAATTGTTTATGCGTTACATACAAAATTCATGATGTTTATATGCTTTATGTTTATTTTTACACTCAATGTTATACAAGCAGGCTCACAAATACATGTTATTATACAATGCTCATCATGAATCATATCCTCATAACCTATCATATCCATAAGAGCAAACACCTCACGATTACCATGATTTTTGCAATGATTTTTGTATTTTTCAAATCACATCAAAGTGAGTTCTCATGACGGGCATGTAATAACTGGAAGGGTACGAGTACCGGTAGTCGGAACGTCCTGTCTAGGTTGGCATTCGTATAAATCCAAAATAAAGGACCAGTTTGCCTACCTTGGGACTAACGATGAGAGTACGAAGGACCTATTAGGCCAAAGCATGCTATACCAAACGTCGTGTAAGCTAACCCCACTTTGAGTTGTCATTGTGTCTACACCTGGACACCCTCCTACCATACATCTTTTACGATTTTCATTCGGGTGGTGCGAGTGTTAATCCACCAACACCAATGTGAATCCTACCAAGCCCAATAGTCATGGGGGCCCACATGACTACACAGGCGATTGTATGGGGGACATTGGAGGCCCAAACATGAGCAAACCCAAGAAATCCTATGGATGTAGTTGAATTATTGTCAGTTATGTTATTTTTCATTCTTTTTACGACACATGACACCTAGAAACTTCTTAAACTCACAATCTTCCTATGTATGTTCCTGTAGATGTCGGCTAGGCAACTACGTGGAGGTAGAAAGTCAGGAAGATCAAATGAACGCTTGGCCACACAAATTGCTAAACAAATGGCCGCAGTGCTTCCTGACATCGTAATTCAAGTTCAACAAGCTCTCACCGCTAACCCCATCAATCCTCCCAATCAAGAAGACCAGAGCGTCGCCAACCCTCCTTCCAAAAAGTGCTCCTACAAACACTTCAAATCTTGCGATCCCCCAAAATATGAAAGGACCGAAGGTGTTACCGCTCTCCTTCACAGGTTTGAAGAAATGGATAACACTTTACTCAATTGCGATTGTCCCGAGGATCGCAAGGTACGTTATGCAACTGGAAGACTGTTGGGGTAGCCCTTACCTGGTGGAACACAGAAAAGGGTAAACAAGGAGTTGAAGATGCAATGGCCTTAACATGGGAAGAGTTAAGGGAACTCATGACAAGACGCTTCTGTCCAAGAAGCGAAATCAAAAAGTTGGAAGATGAATTCCACGCGCTGAAACAAAAGGAAGGAGATCACACCTCCTATAATAAGCGATTTCTCGAGCTGAACCAAATGATCCCTAATTTGTTCACCCCCTTGTACCGCTTAGTCGAACACTACATTCGAGGCCTCCCCTCGAAAATCCAAGATTCGGTTTTAAGCACTTCGCCTGCAACACTTGAAGCCGCAATGGAATTAGCTATAGAACTCACTGAGAATCGCATCCGAAACGGAAAATTTAAAGATGAGAAGAAGAAAACACCCATTGAGACCCCAACTCCAAACCACCCAGTCTCCTCCTCAAAGTTTGCTGGTAAGAGGAAACGAAACAGCAAGAATTTTGCTGTCACTCAAACCAACCCTCCTATCACTGCTGCACCAATCACCCAAATCGCTCCCTCAGTTGCACCATTTAAAAAGCCATACACTGGCCCACACCCAAAATGCAACGGGTTGTCAATACCATCACCCTCCCGAAACTCTTTGCCAACATTGCACAAGCTTGGGCCGTGCAGGTCACACCATCCAAACTTGCCGTATTCTTCAACGAATGAACCGCAGTCAACCACAAACCCAAAATCAGACAGTGTGTCAAGCCCAACAACCCTTACTTCTACCACCCACGCAATACATAGCTCAACCTTACTACCAACCCAACTACCCCATGATGCAACCCACGCGAGCTTGTTACAACTGTGGGGACCCAAACCACTTCAGGAACACTTGTCCACGCTTGGTGAACATCATCCATGCCCAAGCTCAAGCAAACCCGTAAACCAAGCTAACCAAGCTCCTCCACCTGCCAGAGGAAGAGCTTTCAACATCAATGCCAACCAAGCTAGGGCTGACAACAACGTGGTCAATGGTACGTTTCTCATCAATGGTCGTTATGCATCCATAATATTCGATACCGGTGCGGATAAGAGCTTTGTGTCCTTAGAGTTTGAACCTATCCTCAACCAAACTCGTGTTAATCTCATGGAATCTCTAACGGTGGAAGTTGCTGACGGAAAACCCGTTTCATTAAATTCTATTATACGCAATTGTACCCTCACTCTAAACGATCACGATTTTCCAATTCACCTTATTCCTATGAAGTTGGGAAGTTTCGATGTTATAATCGGTATGAACTGGCTCAGCCAGCATCACGATGAAGTAGTGTGCCGCGAAAAGTTCATTCGAATTCCTCTTGCAGACGGTCAGACCCTACGTATTTTTGGGGAAACCCCTTCGAAAGGACTCAAATTAATGTCCTGCCTTCAAGCCCGAAGATATCTCCGCAAGAACTATGTCGCATTCCTAACTCACGTCGTCAAAAAGGGAAACAAGGAGAAGAAACTCGAAGATATCCCAGTTGTGAAAGAATTCCCACAAGTCTTTCCCGACGACATTTCAGGACTTCCTCCTGTGAGAGAAGTCGAATTTCGCATCGATCTTGTACCTGGCGCTACACCGGTCGCAAAATCTCCTTATAGGTTAGCCCCATCCAAAATGCAAGAGCTGGCCAGTCAACTGCAAAAGCTGACCGACAAAGGATTCATACGTCCTAGCTACTCGCCTTGGGGTGCACCTGTTCTCTTTGTGAAGAAGAAAGATGGAACGTTTCGCATGTGCATTGATTATAGAGAACTCAACAAGTTAACGGTTAAAAATCGCTATCCACTACCTCGCATCGATGACTTCCTAGACTGTAACATCCGTCAAAACCGGATTTACCAAACCCGCTCTGTTTAATAACCGAACAATCAGTTAAAAATTTCGTTGCGTATTTAATGCCCAAAATAATTTTAAACGATACATAATTAATAAGTATATTGGGTTATAAAAGTTTTATTTGAAAAAGTATTGAAATTAATGAAATAAAAATAAAATAGTGCTGCCGGGTTTCGAACCCGGGTCAGCCAGCAATTTCATCAACGTCTTAACACTCAACCCTCCAACCACTGCGCCACTTATGTTCCTTGTTAATTATTGGAGACAATTAATACATAACATGAATCTCAATTTCAAAACCGACGCGCCTATTTGCAGTCGTCGGAAATCCCGACTATCTCGCCAAGATTTGACGGTTTCTTCAGTTTTAACGTAAACTTTAACTATGACATCGGTTATAACCGACGTCTGAACCCGCGACGCAAGTCATAACCGCTGGAAAACGTAATGACTTTGAATCAAGTCTGAAATCCGACTCTATACATCTCGATTCCTCCCTATAAATTCACCCACAATCCACTGGCAGCCTTTTCGCTCAAAACCGCACCCTTTCTCGACGAAAATTCACTCGCCGGAAAATACCTCCAAATCGCCGGAAAACCAAGCTTTTCACCTTTGAGCCTTACTGAACCCCCAGAGCTCATACCGAAGCCACCCACACTCATCTCAAGCTCCCTGAAGACTCTCTGCCGCAGGACACACGTCGCCGGAATAATCTGCTGTCACCGGAGTTTCGCCGGAGAAACAGAGGAGTTCAGTTCGGTGTACCTTACGCTTAATTTTTCATTCTTTTTATTTATCTCACCTGTAATTAACCTCAAAACACTAAAAGAACATGATTAAATCGACGAACCAGTCGGACTCCGATTCTGGTTTATTCTAACGAAGAAGACGAAGTTTCCGTTGTCTATAAGTTTAATTTAAATCAAGATATAACTCGGGTTAGACACACAGTCCAACGGTGGACTGTGTGCAAATAAAACACGCAAACGTCTTGAGTTCGATACATGTCCCACGCATACTCGCCTTAATAAAAATGTTCCTTTTTATTACTGAACCGGATTCACTTCATATAAATGTTAAGTTTAATAAAAATCGAATAATAACCAAGATAGACACATAGTCCAGTGGTGGACTGTGTGAACGTTTAATCACAGGTCACGAGTTCGAGTCCGGACTACTGCACCGATCCGGACAATTATCAAACTTTTTAAATAAGGCAGAAATGAAATAGTGAAGTTTGTATATAAGTATAATAAAAATCAGATTATTTAACAAGTTAGACACACAGTCCAGCGGTGGACTATGTGTTAACTCAACCCACAGGTCCCGGGTTCGAGACCTGTGGAGCGCACCGAGTCGTTATGATTAAAATCTTTTTAAAAATAAATGATTTTCGGATTAATCTAATTAGTATATAAATTTAATTAAAAACAGAAATATTTCGGGTTAGACACGTAGCTCAGTTGGTAGAGCTGCGTGCACGCGTACGGGAGGTCTCGGGTTCGAGCCTCACCCAGCGCATACATACACACATACGAACCGGTCAACAGTCAAAGTCAATGGTCAACGGTCAACGGTCAAAAAGTCAACATTTTTTTATATTATTTTTATTTATTTATTTTATTTAAAAATCAATTAAAAATACTTAAAAATAACATTTTTAAGGTTAGAAAATAGCCTTAAACTCACAAAAATACACCCAACAATCCTACTAAAATGGATTAATAAAATCCGTTTACTTACCGAACCATTATGCCATTATCTAGGTTAGTTCACTCGTGGTTAAATCCAACTTCGTGCATTCAACATTATCAACCGAACGCACCCAATGTGAGTGAATCTTACAACTCCCCTTTTTAATTACACGTTTTGGGGTGTGTCATGTGTCACCAAAATTAACTCGTTTATTTAAACTTGTGCCATACCATATTGTGATCTAAATTTAGATTGTATATATTGCTTGTGGTTATGTATTTCATTTTGTCAATTTATATGCAATTCATTCATTAGGCCCATCAGTTCCTCGTGAGAGACGAATTGAGCAACGCGTGCCTCAAAACGATCCATTATTGTTCATGTGTGCATTATTTAATATTAATTGATTGGTGAATAAGTTTACATCTATTTTTACTCATGTGTGGTTGTGCACTTTATTCTATAATCAATTAAATAAACTTGTTCAAATGTTTTTCATAGGATTCACTCGCCAACTTTTTGTTGATCCAAAAACCATTTTTACACATGATACAGGTGAACAGGATGAAGCAAGGAAAACATAGGAAATGCCTTAGAAGAAAACAATGAAGCCTAGATTGATGTTTAGGACATGATGTAATATTGATTGTATATTTCCCATTTAAAATGTATTAATGAATATGAAACGTTATAATAACTGTCATGAGCTTTGATGATAACCCAATCATGCCTCGATCACCTTTTCCGCTGCGGGTCGGGGTGTGACATAGACCAACTTCAAGGCGCCACCTGCTTTTCGAAAATCGACCTTCGTTCTGGTTATCATCAGCTTAGAGTACATGAAGAAGATGTCCCAAAGACCGCCTTCCGGACTCGTTATGGTCATTACGAATTCATGGTCATGCCATTCGGTTTAACCAACGCCCCCGCTGTCTTCATGGATCTAATGAATAGGGTATGCAAACCCTACCTCGACCATTTCGTCATAGTCTTCATCGACAATATTCTTATCTGCTCCAAGTCTAAATCCGATCATGAGCGACACCTTCGACTCATCCTTACACTTTTAAGGACTGAAAAGCTCTACGCTAAGTTCTCAAAATGCGAATTCTGGTTAGGAAAAGTACAATTCCTTGGACATGTCGTCAATGACAAGGGAATTCATGTTGATCCTTCAAAAATCAAGGCAGTGTAAAAATGGCAAGCGCCACGTACCCCTACCGAAGTAAGGTCATTTCTTGGTTTGGCTATTACTATCGACGCTTCATTGCCAATTTTTCTCGTATTGCTGTCCCACTCACGGCCTTGACTCATAAAGGAAAACCCTTCATATAGGGACCTAAGCAAGAAGAGGCCTTCCAAACTCTAAAGCAAAAACTTTGTGACGCACCTATCCTCACACTCCCTGAAGGTTGCGATGACTTTGTAGTATATTGCGACGCATCAGGGCAAGGACTAGGCTGTGTATTGATGCAAAGAGGAAAAGTGATAGCCTATGCTTCTAGGCAACTCAAGGTTCATGAGAAGAATTACACAACCCACGACCTGGAACTTGGAGCCGTTGTGTTCGCTCTCAAGATATGGAGACATTACCTCTACGGTACCAAGTGTGAAATATACAATGACCACAAAAGTCTCCAACATATCTTCAACCAAAAGGAGTTGAATATGAGGCAACGAAGATGGGTCGAACTTCTCAATGACTACGACTGTGAAATTCGGTATCATCCTGGCAAGGCAAACGTGGTGGCTGATGCGCTAAGTCGAAAAGGTTATGCGAACTCCATTCGTCTTCTATGTTCGCAAATCATAACCGACATCAAAGATCGAATCCGAGCAGCTCAACATGTTTCTGTAACAGAAAATGACGTACGCGATGAACTGTCATGTGGAGCTGAACTCAAAATCGAAACCAAATCCGACGGTATTCTATACTATTTAAATCGCATATGGATTCCTGATCGCGATAACCTTCGTGATTTCCTCATGAATGAGGCGCACAAAACACGATACTCTGTACACCCAGGAGCCGACAAGATGTATCAAGACCTACGATACACCTACTGGTGGCCTGGCATGAAAAAGGATATTGCTGTTTTTGTTTCCAAGTGCCTTACCTGTTCCAAAGTAAAAGCTGAACATCAAAGACCTTCAGGACTCCTAGTCCAACCCGAAATACCTGTATGGAAGTGGGAAAACATAACCATGGATTTCATTACCGGGTCACCTCGCACCTCCAGTGGGTATGACACCATATGGGTAATAATCGATCGTCTTACAAAGTCATCTCACTTCATCCCGATTCGCGAGGACTTCAAGAACGAGAAGTTAGCTCGTATCTACATCAGCGAGACCGTAAGCCGTCATGGCGTACCATTAAGTATCATTTCTGACCGTGATGGTCGTTTCACTTCCCGAACATGGCGAGCCGTACAAACTGCTTTGGGTACACGATTAAACCTTAGCACCGCCTTTTACCCTCAAACTGACGGTCAATCTGAACGCACCATCCAAACTCTTGAA
Source organism: Scalesia atractyloides (assembly GCA_947069175.1). Lineage (NCBI taxonomy): Eukaryota > Viridiplantae > Streptophyta > Magnoliopsida > Asterales > Asteraceae > Scalesia > Scalesia atractyloides. The sequence goes on along the minus strand of CAMTDV010000020.1, from coordinate 90,304,879 downwards.
GACATACTTCGAGCATGTGTCATAGACTTCAAAGGGAATTGGGACGCTCACCTACCATTAGTGGAATTTTCGAACAACAATAGCTATCATTCAAGTATCGGCATGGCTCCTTTCGAAGCTTTATATGGTCGTAAGTGCCGATCTCCAGTATGTTGGCACGAAATTGGGGAAGCGCAAATCACCGGTCCAGAATTAATTCAAGAAACAACCGACAAGGTCCTTCAAATTCGAAACAATCTTCTAGCGGCTCAAAGTCGTCAAAAGAGTTATGCAGACAAACGACGAAAGCCCTTGGAGTTTGGCATTGGTGATCAAGTACTTTTAAAAGTATCACCGTGGAAGGGAGTGGTTCGTTTTGGCCAAAAGCGAAAGCTAGCACCACGCTACGTAGGACCTTTCAAGATACTCGAAAGAGTAGGTCCTGTAGCATACAAGCTTGACCTAACCAGAAGAGCTCAACAGAATTCATCCCACATTCCACGTATCAAACTTGAAGAAGTGCCTCGCCGATGAAAACCTCCATATTCCTCTAGAAGACATTCAAATCGATGAATCGATGCACTTCGTTGAAAGACCGGTAGAAATCATGGACTTCGGAGAGAAGCGTTTAAGACGAAGTCGTATTCCAATTGTCAGGGTACGTTGGGAGTCAAAACGAGGACCCGAGTTTACTTGGGAACGTGAAGACTCAATGCGCGAAAAATACCCGCATCTCTTTCCAGTTACCACTACTACTTAAATTTCGGTACGAAATTCCTAAAAGTAGGGGATACTGTAACATTCGTCGAAAAACGAGTTTTCCAAACCCGCTTCGTTTATTAATCAAATATACAGTTATAAGTTCCGTTGCGTATTTATTGTTCATATTAATTTTAAATAATACATAACTAATAAACATTTCTAGAATTTTAAACCATAATTAATAAATAATAAAAATAGTGAATAAAAAAATAAAATGGAGACGCCATGTTTCGAACCCGGGTCACCCGCAAGCACAAACACGCAACACACCACTCCGCCACACACTACTTTTGTGATAAACACGGAAACAAATAACATTTATAATAAAACCGAAAGTCAAATCTTCAATCAGCGCGCCCAGAACTCGCACTCACCGAAAAACCGACATTCCGCGATTTTGGCTACCTTTCCTTTGACTGAAATGCACAAATTAATCTCGACGCCAGTTATAACCGTTGCCGGCAGTCAATTTCGGTCATAACCGCCGGAAACCTTTGACCACGAATCAAGACTCAAATTCGAACCCAATTCATCCAGTTCTTCCTTATAAATACTCACTCAAACCTCCTGTAAACCTTTCGCTCAGAATCGCACTCTCTTTCGAAGCTTTAGTCCTTTCAAAGCTCGTCGCAGGAGATTTTCATTTTCGCCGGAATCCTGCCAGAATCGCTGATCAGAAAACCGCATTCGTTCATCTAACGATATAATTGTCTAAACTTTCTTGATATCTTTTGATTGATAATCTAATTGCTCAACACAATAATCAAAACTGTTAAAACAGTTCATACAGCCGGAAATCGCAAAAATCAGAACCGACGAACTTGCCGGAAATCTGAAGAAAACTCTCCGTCTTGGTATATCATATTCCTTATTTTTCCTATTCCATTTCAATCAAGTATAAATTGTTGGTCGATTAAGCAAAACTGTCGGCTTCACTGTTCTGAGTTCTTCTTAATGAAGAAGACGAAGTTGAGTTGTATATTAATGTAATAAAAATCATGTATTTAACCAGGTTAGACACACAGTCCAGCGGTGGACTGTGTGCAAATATAACACGCACGTCCCGAGTTCGAATTTCGCACAAGTTACCGACTTTCAGAAATAAAACCAACATTTTTAGAACTTAATCAGATCAAGTCACGGAATGTTTATAAGAGGAATATAATTCAGTAGTTAAGCAGATTAGACACACAGCCCAACTGGTTGGGCTGTGCACACTTAAACCAAAGGACCCGAGTTTGACTCCGGGTCTTTGCAACCGGTTCGGCCATATAAATCATTTTTAATAAAAACCAAAAAAGTTTAAGGCTAATTAGTATATTATATATAATTAAAACAGAGAATATTTCGGGTTAGACACGTAGCTCACTTGGTAGAGCTGCGTGCACGTATACGAGAGGTCCCGAGTTCGAACCTCACTCAGCGCATAGAATAAACAGTCTGACCGGTCAAGACCCGGTCAACGGTCAAAAAGTCAATTTTTTTATTTCTTTTTGTTTATTTATTTAATTGGAAAATTATTTAAAAATACTTAAAAATAAGATTATTAAAGTTAGAAAATTTCCTTAAACTCACAAAAATAAATCTAAAATTCCCATTTAAGAGCACTAATTAAAAATATTAATCTCAAATAAAATTTATTTATTTATCGAATCATTTTGTCATTATCTAGGTTAGTTCTTCCCTCGTCGATTGAATCATAAATTCGTACGCATTCATCGTCATCAAAGAACGCACCCATTGTGAGTATCTCTACGAATTCCCCGTTTTAATCATGTTTTGGGGTGTATCATGTGTCGTATAATCCTTTTATTTTATTTAAACACTTGTGCATACATCATATCCGTGATCAAATGTGTATCAAATGTGTATCAATTGTTGTGTGAATTATATGTAGATTGGATTTATCATTTTCAGTGCACGCATTTCATTAGGCCCATCAGTTCCCCATGGGAGACGGGTTGAGCATCAGGTGCCTCATTAGATCGGCTCCGTATGATTGAGCCTTGATCTCACATACATCATCATTCATATCATATACTCATCCAAAGTGGTTTGTGTTTGTTTATCTATATAAGTTTGCTCACATGTGATTATTGCACAAATTTTCCTTATTAAATAAAACAAGAAATTAGTAATAATGTTTTATCAAGGTTCACTCGCCAACTTTTGTTGACCCAAAATATCCCCCGTTTTACACATGATACAGGTGATCCAGCTGAGACAAGAAACACATAGGAAGGCCTAGAAGAATAAACAAGTTTAAGCCTTGGAATAATTATATAGTTTCATTTTCTTGTAATTGTATGAAATTTGGTTTTGGATATTTAAGTTGTAATTTGAATTTAATAAATATGAAACATCTTAGTAAACATCATGAGCTTTGGTGATAACCCAATTATGCCCCGACTTTTATTCCGTTGCGGGTCGGGGTGTGACACCTGGCTTCATCTTCACACGCCCTCTTGCACTATAAATAGCAACTCAAGTTCACCTCATTCTTTGCTCATTCACTTCTTCTCTCTATTACAGTTTTGGAAGTTCCTGACCATTTGGGAGCTTCCCTTTGATTCTAAGTTTCCTTTGGATCATTTGTAAGTGCTCCATCTCTGCTCTTTTCTTTTTATAGGCATTTAATAGCCAAAAGTCAAGCATTTTGACAAATGCCTTGACTTTTGGTTTAGACCATTATGGTCCAGCCATTTTTCAAAATGAACATGGCTAAGTGATCGTAATTAGGAAGGTATTAACCCCTTAAAAGGGCACCTCCTAAGGATCACGTTTACTAAGCCAATTGACGGGTCAAAGTTTATGTTTTTAAAAGTCAAATGGGTTAGATTTCATAAGTATTATAATCTGAGTTTATATATGTTGTAAACATGTGTTTGACACTTAAACAAGTTGATAATAACTATTAGAACATGTGGGAACATGTTCGATCCGTCAATTTTAGTCCTAGAGTGGGTTCGCAACCCAAAGTCTCGAAGTTTGACTTCTGCTTTGACTTTCGATTCTGACCCGACTTAGATAAGTTAACTTCTGAATTAAGGTCACGTTATGATCATAATGTATTGTAGCATAACCCTCTGAGGTTATATTACTTGATCATAATCATAATTTGCGTTTATGCACAAGTTCCGTAAAATGTCAAAATTTGACTAAAATGCCCTTTTTACATAAAACGAGGTTTTAATCAACAATGGACTTGCAAATAAATTACCTACTGATATGTTAATGTAATTAACATATTATGATGTTAATATTCTGATCATAAACTGATTTTTAGTATAATATCATAAACTATACTTTTAAATGACCAAACTGCACTTTCGATGCATAGCTTTGTCTTAAACCATAAACCACAATTATGTGTGCTATCTTACTGATATTATATCACAAATTAAGTATTTTTCCAGAATATTTATGATCATAACATCAGAATACACGCAAGTTCCTTTTATTCGACATATAATTACCAAAACGGCCTTATGAGGCATAATTTCGTTTCAAAACATTTTCGGGCATATAAGTTGATATCCTACTGATATTACAACTTATTTAAAGTATAATGACATTTAGAACTTGTTCATGACTTATCTGATTACCCGATATCACTTATATGTATACGGTTAAGTATATGTAACTAGTTTACGAAAATTAACCGAAACGGGTTTAACCTTATCATTTTAATCTCAAATTCCAGAATGTTAATTGTTTACCCATATTATACAAGTCTTAAGTACTTGTTGGGTTTAAACTACATTCTATCCGGTCATCGCTTAATCTAGCGTATCGTACCGTTTTTGATCCATTACGCTAGTAGGTCTTAGTCTAAGACTTAAATTAAGACCGTTAGCATTTTAATTGGTTAGCTTATGCCATAATCCAGACTAGAGCCTTCTGGTAAATGCTATCTGCACATAGTTCATTTTGAATACGGCTGAGATATAAATCTTGCATTTTAAATCAAGACTAGCTCAGGTAAATACTCTTGACTTATTTTCCCTATACGGGCTTGGGTTATGGTAAATTATTACAGCTTGGTTGGAGATGGGATCAATCGAATGCCGGATTGTGGCTAGTAAATCCGCATATTCTGTTTTAATCAATTTTGTTTGATAACTTAAACATTGGGGGTTAACGACCGTGTCCTGGATATCCTTGGCCCATTACATTAGATAATGGCCACGACCAAAGCACCGCGTGTAGGCATACACCCGACATATGCGAATGCTAAAATTATTTTTTACCCACAAGTTGGGGATAACTCCTTCATGGGTTCATAAGTGGTGTGTCCGTTAATCATGTCTCGGTCTCTGTACTGGGCCCCATATGTATTGACAAACATGTAAAGTTGTTAACAAGGTTACAAAGCTGACTTTCCCAAGCTATAAAAGATTTGTGTCCTGTGCACTTAAATCAAATTTTTAAAATGTTTTCAAAATGAGTCAGTCGGGTGTATTTACCAGCGAAAGCTAACGTATTTTCAAAAGACCAAGCTTGCAGGTACAATACGAAATAGACTGGAAGCTGCGCGGTAGTGATATAAGAGGACTTTGCAAATCCTTAGATCTGCCCTAAAGTCTGTTATACAATTTTTGTACATTTTACGATCCGCCTGTGGATCTTTCGTTACAAGCCGTCTGTATATTATTTTGTACTTTGACATTTCGGTTTGTAATAGTAATTTAAATCCAAGACTTCCGCTGTGCTATGTTTAATTGACTATGATGATATCAACTTACGTCACGATATTCCCACCCAGGCCCACTGGTGTTTGGTTGGACATTCGGGGTGTGACACAATACATCACTAATGGATGTTTAATCATAGCCCCAAGGGCAATACATCACTAAGGGATGTTTAATCATAGCCCCAAGGGCAATACATCACTAATGGACGTTTAATCATCGCACTGATGATATTAGCCGGGATCAAATTTGATCACATAGGCTATATAAGTTTAGGACATAGTCCTTTACCTTGAAGGCTAGTGTGATTCCTCAAGTCACACTATCAAGAGTATTAACATTTTTGAATGTTAACATAAGGGTACCTTAATGGTTGATTAATAGTCCCGATCGCATTGACCTTAACAACTTGGAGGCTTGAACTTAAGTCCACCACCTCTAGATAGAAGGATAACTTCCCTTAACTATCCTGATAGAAGACCCCTTCGTACTTAACTATCATAAATTGGCCAAATGTGTGGTCTGTGCCACTTGGCTAATCAAAACCATTAAGATCTTTTTGGAATTTATCGCAGAGCATAAATTTCGAGTAAAATCGAGACGCTCGTTTGAAGAGGATGAATACATATATATAATTCCAAAAATACTTTATTAAATTCCAAATAGAAATTACAATACTAGAAACAACGAAATAAATTGTCCATAAAAGGACTAAGGAAATAAAAATGTCCACGCAGGACTAAAGATATAACAATGTCCTCGCAGGGACTAATATATATTAGAAGAGACCTCACTCGTCCTTCTTTCCCTTAACCAATTTGGAGAGTTTCTTGAAGAACTTGTTCGTCTTCTTCTCTGTTTTCTCCGCTTGTTGTTGCATTTCTTTCACTCTTTCTAAGTCTTCGTTAATGGCCTCAAGTGGTGGCGGAGGTTGTGGCATAACCGGATACTGGTACCCATAAGTTGGATATCCAGTCGGTGGATAAGCAGGTGGGAAAGGGGATGGGTAAAGTGCGTTGTGCATAACTGCTTGCATATAGGGTCTTGCGACCATGCTTGATAGTCTACTAGTGTAGACGGGTTAAAAGGATCATATCCAGACGTATCTGGATATGTGGGGATTAGGTTACTATAACCCGATGGTGGTGGTTGAACCGTAGGTGTTGGTGTTTGTTCCACTATAGGTGAAACATTAGAGGGTCCACCCATTAGTGGGTCCTCTTGAATTGTGGGGTAGGAGTTGGGCAATGGTGGCAGCGATCCCGACCTTTGTCCTGCACGTACAGACATACGTGCTCCACGCTTCCTTCTTGGTGGTTCAGGTGGTGGTTGAGGTTGGTCTACCGGTTCCATGTGGACGTCGTCTTGTATAGGAGGTGGTTGAGAGTGATGGGAAGGTGTGTTGGGGAAGGTAAATTGGTTCCAATATTGGTCCCACTCATTAGGACCTTGGTAAGGCGATCCGACATAAGAGTTCGAATCGCTTGAAATTTCTATGGGATGCGTATTAGATCCTGACGACGGCATCTCCGGATCGGAGTCCTCGTCCATAGGGTTTGGTTGGTCCAACTGATTTTGACCGGCTGGAGGCGTGCTAAAGTAGTAGTTAGGGTTAAATTCTTCATGATAAGAGTGTGAATGGGAATGATGAGAATGGTGAGAATGATGTGATAGGAGTGGTGAGAGTGGTAAGAATTTTGGGAATGTGGGGGCGAGTGTCTATGAGAGACAGAGTGTCTCGCTGGTTGCCAAGGAGACGAATCTCCTGACTCTTGGTAGGGATCTGAGTTGTGAGGTTGAGAAGGGATGCGCCCGATGGTCCTCCCCTCATTTGACCTTTTCCTCGCCCACTTTGTCCTCTTACTCTTGGCGGCATTTTCCAGTTAAAATCATTTCAAAAACAATACTAATAACTTAATAATGAAATGAGTAATCCTAGGTCCATGCCTAGACTCGGAAGTCTAAGGAATGTGCTCGTGTAAGTTTGAGATTAAACACAAGAAGGATAGTATTTAATTCTCTCAAACCTTGGCTCTGATACCAACCTGTCACACCCCGGATTTCCAACCCAAATCTATACACCGATGGCCCGGGTGGGGAGTATCGTGACGTCAGTTGATAACATCATTGTCAATTAAACACGGCACAACGGAAGTCTTAGAGTAAAATTACTATTACAAACAAAATATTCGAAATACAAAATAATATACAGGCAATAGAAGATCCACAGGCGGATCGTAAAATGTACAAAACGAATATAAAACATACTTTAGAGCAGATCTAAGGATTTGCAAGATCCTCTTATTCACTACCGAGCAGCTTACAGCCTATTTCGTATTGTACCTACAGCTTAGTCTTTTGAAAATACGTTAGCTTTCGCAGTAAATACACCCGACTGACTCATTTTGAATACATTTTAGAAATTAGATTTAAGTGCACAGGGCACAAATCTTTTTATAACTTGGGAAAGTTACTTTGTAACCTTGTTAACAGATTCACATGTTTGTCCATACATACAGGGCCCAGTACAGAGACCGAGACATGATTAAATACACACCACTTAGAACTCACAGAGGAGTTATCCCCAACGTCTTGGGTAATTTGCATTTGAGCGTCTGTCAGGTGTATACCAACACCCCACACTAAGGTCATAGCCATTATCTAATGTAGTGAGCCGAGGATATCCAGGACACGGTAATTTAACCCCCGATGTTTAAGTTATCAAACAAAACTGATTAAAACAGAATATGCGGATTTACTAGCCACATCCGGCATTCGATTGATCCCATTTCCGACCAAGCGTATTTTACCGTATCCCAAGCCCGTATAGGGAAAATAAGTCAAGAGTATTTATCTGAGCTAGTCTTGATTTAAAAATGCAAGATTTGATATCTCAGCCGTATCCAAAATGAATTAAGTGCAGATAGCATTTACCAGAAGGATCTAGTCTGGTTATGGCATAAGCTAACCAATTAAATACTAACGGTCTTATTTAAGTCATAGACTTAGACCGAATAGTGTACGGGATCAAGACGTATATCGCTTGACTCATAAGGGCATTTTCATAATTTCATATTGTATAAAAGGAACTTGAATCCAATTTAATGTTATAACTATAAGTATTCTGGAAAAATAACTTATTTATGATATAATATCAGTAGGATATCAATTATATGTGTAATTTATCTTTTATGACCAAACTATGCACTGAATGGACATTTTGGTCATTTACACATAGTTTATAAATTATTTGGGATTCTGAGTTTATAAAATGTACCTACTGTAAAAATATTTAAAATAAGTTTTAAAATCAGTAGGTAACAAATCTTGGTCAATTATTATCGTTTAAAACCATATTATGCGCCGAAACGACGCTTATGTCGTAAAATGACGTTTTATGTGATGTTTTATGAAAATTGAAGTTAAGGTCAAATTAAAATGCCTTAATATGTTATTTAATATAACATATCAGTATGTAAAAGATTTACCTTGAAAAGATTTGGTTAAAACCATTTTATGAGCCACAAGGGCTTTATCGTCATTTATTGACATAATACAAGGACTCGCTTGTAAACTCAGTTTACAATCTGATTTGACATCCCAAATAAGCCTACTTATAATATTACATCAGTAGGAAACTTATTTTCAAGCTCATTATCATTTAAACCTTGTTTATGTAAAAAGGGCACTTTAGTAAAAAGTGGCATAATTACGGAACTTGCGCATAAACTCAGATTCTGATTATGATCATGTATTATAACCTCAGAGAGTTATGCTACATTATATTATGATCATAATACAACTTTAGATCAGTAGCTAACTAATCTAAATTGGGTTAGAATCGAAAGTCAAAGCAGAAGTCAACCTTCGCGACTTTCGGTTGCAAACCGACCCTAGAACTGAAATTAACGAGCCGAACATGTTCTTACATGTTCTAATAATTATTACCAACTTGTTTAAGTGTCAAAACAGGTCTCACAACATATATAAGATCAATTTATGATTTTTTTGAAAATGGCATGTTTGACTTTTTAATATCATAACTTTGACCCGTCAATTGGTCTAGCAAACGTGATCTTCAGGAGGTGCCCTTTATAGGGATTAACACTACCTTATTACGATCACTTAGCCATGTTCATTACGAACAATGGCTGGACCATAATGGTCTTAACCGAAAGTCAAAGCGTTTTCGGTAAAATGCTTGACTTTTGGCTATAAAAGCCTACAAAAGAAAATGTTCAACGAAGGAACACTTACAAGAGGTTCCTAGAATGCAATAGAACTAAGTTGGATGCTCCTTTCAGTTAGGAATTTCTAGAGGAGGGAGAAGAGTTATAAATAAGAAAGGTGCAAGTTCAAATGGTGAACTTGGACACCTAATTATAGTTGGAGAACTCAAAGGAGGTGATGCCATGTGTTTAGGGGTGTAAGAGGGAGCTTACAAGTGTCCTAGAACGTGGCATAGCTGATTGAAAGTCCATAGTTTCGAAAAAAAGTGGTTTTTGGCAATACGTGTGGAGGCCAAGCAAACTTTCTGCAGACACAGGCCTCTCGCGCCCCGCGAGAGGCACAAGGCTTGCCTCTTGCGCCCCGCGAGCGCCCCATGTTCAGATTTGAAGTTTTCCACTTTTAGCCCCTCAACTTATTAAAACCTCCTAGAACCTCCTAAAACACCTTTTTAGTACTTTTATCCCTCCGTAGCCAATACTTGGCATACCCGGGATTATGCCCGCACATTGTCGAGCTCTCGGTTCGTTAAAAGGTCACTCAGAGGTATAAATTAACATGTTGACACTTTTAATCCCTCCATTATCCAACTTTCACATATTTACATAATTGAACCCTCTCGTCCAACAAATGGCACGTATGAGAGTTAGGACTTCATAAACAATCACTCAGAGGCTCATTACAAGCATGTTGACTCCGATGCCACTCAGAGGCTGGGCATGTTGACACGATGGTCACTCAGAGGCCAAGTTTTAGTATGTTGACACTAATGGTCACTCAGAGGCTATGTTTTATGCATGTTGACACTAATGGTCACTCAGAGGCTCAGTTTATGCATGTTGACATTAGAAGATCATTCAGAGACTTAGTTTGAGCATGTTGAAGCTTTTAGTCCTTGTTAATCTTTAATAGACTAAAAATAAAATACAACACGTGTCGCTATATTGTTGGACACGATTTTACAGGGTGTTACATACACGTACCTGGCTCGGGTCATAGTGTTGGCCCGTTTTAATACCTTGCAATATTAAGCTTCGAATCCGTATGCTACTCTCCCCGTGAGCTCAAAACTCAACAAGCGACCATTAGTCATTATTGTCAAATGGCAACAATACTACCATTTGACCCACTTGGCCTAAACATCCATTTTATTTTTGTGAGATAGTATTTATTTTCCATCTCACCTAATTAGCCCATTTCGTTTTATACTATGTGATCATGTTACTTTAAAAAAATCGTTTCTTAATTCGCTTGACGCATTATGACTTACGCCATATGGTTTCTTTTTCAAAACTCTTTATTTATCCATCAACTCATAACCGGATTACTATTTTACCTCTTATTACCCATTTTGGTTTACACTATAAGTTAATGTTTCAAAAACTCTTTATTTATTCACCATCACATGACCAATTTACCGTTTTAACCCTTTTTTACCATAAATCATGGTTTCATACCATTTTTGCATGTTCCGACTCGAATCAGTTCGCGTCAGAACATCATATTTCAAATACTAGTCTACCTTTTTCTTGACTAATACAACGAGTATGTGTTCTACTTAAAAGATGTAAGCTGTACTTGCCTTGCATTCGATTATGCTTTTCCCGCGTACTTGATCCATTTGATCCACTTTCTCCCAAGCTTCCACCTAGCTTGTCAAGCGTCAAACTATCACTCATCATTAGCAAGATGTTTAGATTAGTAATCATTTGTTACAACTATTCCACCTTATGGAATTTATATCGAAATTACCATTTGATCTTATTATTGGTCAGTTTGACTTTTAAAAGTCAACTGCCTATTTACACATACAAACCGACGAATAAGTTTAACAACTCATTCAGGCATTTCGCTAATTACCCGGTAAGCACTATTCTTAGGCCACCATTATAGCTACGTTCCCCAACCAAGTTCACGCAATTGCTAATATCAAATTAACATAGTTTCTACCATTATATGCTAATCTATCGATAATTATACAAGAACTTGGAATTGTTTCATTATCACAAAACAACTCATTTCATCATACGTATGAAATCTATCCGAACATCATTTTTTTGCCAAAGACTTTAAACATTCTCATACACATGATGATTTCTAGCATCTAATAACATGAGTATTTCATCAACTTAATCATATCATCAAAACTCGCTTCATAGTCTACTTGTTAATCACTTACAAGTAACCTTTTATCACATTTCATAATTTCCTTATGTTTAACGAAATTTAGCATACATCTACGTCCAATTTCATCTTTGGATCATCATCTAACAATCTAATTGCAAGTAATCTACTTGTCTCAAATTGCAACTTTCACCAATCTAGGTTTTAAGACGTACCTTATGATCCCCTTGTCTAGGTGATCCTTAAAATGGGTTCATGCACTGATTTGGGTCTCGAATTGATCTTCAATTTGGTGGATTAAGCTTGAACAAGGGTTTTGCCCTTGTTCTATCTCCTGAGGATCGACCAACACACACACACACACTATGTGTGTTGTGTTTTAATTCTTGTGTTTTAAAACACAGTTTCCTTTTTGGCAGCTTTGGTCCCTCAAGTTGTAAGGTTAACTTTTACCGCTAACGGTTCTTTACATCTTTAATAATAACGTGGTTTGATTACCAAACCCGTTTTTGGGGTGTTACATTAAACTAAACTGAGAACTCGCCGGTTTAATCGCTGATACACTTTTTTGCATGCTTGGAGATCGTTAGATATATCTTGAATGGAAATCTGCAGTCTGAGGAGTTGAAGTGTCATGGGGCGTGTCGTTTGTTTGCAAATATTAATATTTTACGTTTTAGAACATTTTGCTTTCAATTGTTTGAGATGTTTACATTGCTTCCGCTGAACACATATTATGTTTGGAACACTAAATTCGAAATTCACTATTTATGTTGGACATTATGACTTATTTTATATTGTTTATTGTTAGTTCGACATGATTAGTGGTTAGATCTAGTACGTCACAAGTCTCGCGGTAAAACTCCGTCAGTGATATTTGGGGGTCTGACACTTCATATCATGCTATACATAATTTTTTATCTATATAAATGTAATAATATGGTACTCATATTAAATATAAAAAAGCGTGTTACTATTGTGTAATTTATTTTTAAAAAAACATTACATATAAAAAGTTATTTTTTGTTAGTTCGACTGATTAATGGTTTGATCTCAACCATTAACTATAAGATCTAAAAGCTTAAAACATTTTTTATGCTTCTCACAAAACCATCCCTTTTTACACTAACCCCACCCTCTCTCTCTATATATATATATAAAGAAATTGATTACATCCATCTATTTTACAATATAATACATTTGAACAGCACAATTTACCTTAAAAGCTTAAGTTACTTATGACAAATTTTACGGCGTAGAGTACAATTGCTTTACATAGTAGTTCTTAGTTTGCCCTTATTTAATAAATTTTTTTAATTAATAAATTATTATTTAATATACATGAGATTATTTAATTTACTACATTAAGTATTATCTTATTTATAATATTGCTTTAAGTTAAGATTAAAATTTACATTTGTTATTTATATTTTTTTAGTCAAATAAACTATTTAAATTAACTATTATCTTATTTAAATACTTAAGGTAATAATAATATAATAATATAATTAGTGTTTATAGTAAGTCGAGTTAGATTGCACTCTCTAAAAGATATGTCACATCGCATAGACTAACTCACTAGTAATAAATCATATATGACACTTAGCTAGAGGATTAATAAAGCGTTTAATATTGGGTTAAATAAAGTAAGGGCAAATTTCTCTATTTGTCTTTTAATATTAATTAATTTTGTTAGAAACCTATGTATTAGATGGATTAAGTAATAAAAACAATACAACTTATAAATCTTTAAATACTTTTTATGTTTGAAATTATATATTACGTATAATAATAAAAATAAAAAGTTGTAGTTATAATTCATTAATCTCCAATTTTCTTTGTATATAATATCTGATATTTTATTGGTAATTTTACCATAGCTAATCTGAATTAATAGTTTTTATCTTAAAAAAAGTAGTTTTAGTATATCTCTCTACTCTAAAATCTAAAAATGCAACATATAGCTGAGTTTGGATTAAACCGGATGATATTGCAACATAATTTTAACTCTACACCATCTAATTTAATATTTAGTTAAGTTCTAATAATTGATTTATAACCACATATATGATATTAACTTACCTCTGAATTCTATTCTATTGTTTTGAAAACAGCTGAGAAAAAATGGTTACCATAATATGAATAGATTTTTAAAACAAATAAGAAGAAAATAAAGTGGGAAATACAAGTATAAACACGAAAAAACAGCAAAGTTTCGCTTTTTGTCTTATTTGGTGAATGTGGTAAAAGTATTAATGGAAGACTTTCAAATATTTGACGAATTCATAATTCCTTTCTTGTCATATTTCATGGAAAATACCATGATAGGACTCGGAAAGAAATTTAGATATGAAGATGATAATTTAGTTTTCTTGGAACGGCACTTAGGCGTATGCTAATTGCTAAAGCATACGATAAGTCTTCTATCTCACGTTGTATGTGGTAAATTTATTATACGAAATAAAAACAACACGACGAGTCGGTTTTAGGTGGAATCTAACGGATTGTCTTGTTTCTTTTTTTTAATTTTAGTTCATTAAAAGGATGATTGTAGAAAGACTATATCAGGCCGTTTGGTATAGTCTAACGCCTAGGCGTTAATCCTAGTTGGCATATGTTAACGTCCATTATGCCGCTCCTTAGGGGTGTTAAGAAGCATTAAAAGCTTAACGTGTTAAAGAGTTAACTAGGAGAGAGAGGAAATCAAACATTAGAAATTTGTACACACACAACATGCTATATATTTATCCGCTCCTTAGAGGTGTTAAAAAGCATTAAAAGCTTAACGTGATAAAGAGTTAACTAAGAGAGAGAGGAAATCAAACATTAGAAAATTTGTACACACACAACATGATATATATATATATATATATATTATAATATATATATATATATATATATATATATATAGGGGATGGATCATGAGAAAATTAGTTTAAATAAGAAAACAAAAAAACTAACTTAAAAAAGTCTAAAAAACATATGAAAATTATATTTTTTAATAAAAATCGTTATATATCATATATAAAACCACATGTGCATTAATATGAAAAAGCCTAAACCACATAATCCACCCCACACCGACACCCCCCAAAAACCTAAACCCCCACTCTCTCCCTCTAAAAAAACCTTTAAATCCACCCTTCCACCAAAAGCCTTGTAGAAAGACTATATCAGGCCGTTTGGTATAGTCTAACGCCTAGGCGTTAATCCTAGTTGGCATATGTTAACGTCCATTATGCCGCTCCTTAGGGGTGTTAAGAAGCATTAAAAGCTTAACGTGTTAAAGAGTTAACTAGGAGAGAGAGGAAATCAAACATTAGAAATTTGTACACACACAACATGCTATATATTTATCCGCTCCTTAGAGGTGTTAAAAAGCATTAAAAGCTTAACGTGATAAAGAGTTAACTAAGAGAGAGAGGAAATCAAACATTAGAAAATTTGTACACACACAACATGATATATAATATATATATATATATATATATATATATATATAATATATATATATATATAGGGGATGGATCATGAGAAAATTAGTTTAAATAAGAAAACAAAAAAACTAACTTAAAAAAGTCTAAAAAACATATCAAAATTATATTTTTTAATAAAAATCGTTATATATCATATATAAAACCACATGTGCATTAATATGAAAAAGCCTAAACCACATAATCCACCCCACACCGACACCCCCCAAAAACCTAAACCCCCACTCTCTCCTCTAAAAAAACCTTTAAATCCACCCTTCCACCAAAAGCCTTGTAGAAAGACTATATCAGGCCGTTTGGTATAGTCTAACGCCTAGGCGTTAATCCTAGTTGGCATATGTTAACGTCCATTATGCCGCTCCTTAGGGGTGTTAAGAAGCATTAAAAGCTTAACGTGTTAAAGAGTTAACTAGGAGAGAGAGGAAATCAAACATTAGAAATTTGTACACACACAACATGCTATATATTTATCCGCTCCTTAGAGGTGTTAAAAAGCATTAAAAGCTTAACGTGATAAAGAGTTAACTAAAGAGAGAGGAAATCAAACATTAGAAAATTTGTACACACACAACATGATATATATATATATATATATATATATATATATATATATATATATATAGGGGATGGATCATGAGAAAATTAGTTTAAATAAGAAAACAAAAAAACTAACTTAAAAAAGTCTAAAAAACATATCAAAATTATATTTTTTAATAAAAATCGTTATATATCATATATAAAACCACATGTGCATTAATATGAAAAAGCCTAAACCACATAATCCACCCCACACCGACACCCCCCAAAAACCTAAACCCCCACTCTCTCCCTCTAAAAAAACCTTTAAATCCACCCTTCCACCAAAAGCCTAAACCCCCCCCCCCCCCCCCCCCCCCCCCCCACAACAAACCTAAACCCTCCACCAAAAGAAACCTAAAACTAAACATTAAATGTAAACCCCACAAATATATATATATATTAAGAAGAAAAAAAGATACAATTATAAAATATTAATTAGTTTTTCTTTCAACTCATTTATTAGTATCTTTAAGTAATTAATTACTTATAAAGATTATCATTTTTTACACCAGTTTTTTTCTTATACACATAAAAAATTATTCTACACATTTCGAAATTTATCCTACATATATTTAAATTTATCCAATACAACTCGTAATTTATCCTACACATCTAGTAATTTGTCCTACACTCTAAATTATTTATTTTTTTGAAAATATATATATTTTGAAACTAAGTTACAAATTCAATGTAGTTAGATATAAAAGAGGAAGACTAGAAATTAATGATATATGTAAGTTTACAAATATACCCTTATATTAAAATTAAATTCAAATATTAAATGAAGTAAAATAAAGCATTCTCATTGGTTGAAATTTTTTTATCTTTTTATAAATTTTTTTTCTCTCATTTGAACCCTCCAATATATATATATATATATATATATATATAATATTAATTTAAGGGGCGTTAATGGGGTTAAACTATTTCCTTGATGTGAGGTGAAATGAAAGAACGTAAAAGTAGGCGACATGATGCCTATATGTAGTTATGAGGCGTGAAAGTATACTCCATAGCCTTACAATTTAAATTATAAGTTTCGAAAACTACATCTATGGTTTCTGGCATTCACGCATTCTAAACAATTTGGTTACTTACACTAACTTGTATTTAAATTTCTCTTAAGTTTTGTGAAATTATCATTTAACCGTTTCTTTGGATGTAGATCTGCTTATAGGCAGATCTTAGTTGGGGCCGACTCCTTGGCTTTTTGTTTCGTTGTGTAACTTTTACCAAAAAATTCATATGTATTCCATCCTCTCTATTTTTTTCTCTAAAAGTTTTGCCGCCCCTCTTTTATTTAAAAGTTCATGATACTGCCATACTAATCTCCTTACCTGACTTCATAGATAAAGGCAAGAACAACTTCTTTTATTCATATGTCACCAAGCACTCCAACAACTTCTTTGCTACAACAACAAAGATAAAGGCAAGAAACAAGCGAATCGATCCCTCCACCTGATCTTTCTTGATGGGAAGGACCTACAATGAATAATTTATTATTATATTATTGTTACTAGTTTATAAACTTGTGTGTTACACGTATTAAATATTAAAAAACTTAAAATGAATAATTATTTAATTTATAACTGTTATAAACCCGTGTATTACACACGTAAATATATATATATATAATATATATATATATATATATTTCTTGACGGGAAGGACCTACAATGAATAATTTATTATTATATTATTGTTACTAGTTTATAAACTTATGTGTTACACGTATTAAATATTAAAAACTTAGAATGAATAATTATTTAATTTATAACTGTTATAAACCCGTGTATTATATATATATATATATAATATATATGTATAATCATACTTCTATATATTTCTAGTCACATAGTTAAAAAATTGTAACAATAGTATAATCAGATTATTGTGTTTTTCCAATTACTATTAATATAAGGATGGTTTAGTAAAAAGATCTAATTATTGTTTTTTTTATTTACGATACTATTCAATAAGATACATTGTATTTATCTAATAATATTAATTAAATGTGCATCCTAATCTGGTTATTAACATATTTAAATTTAATTATTATATTAGTAAGGATAAGTATTAAAAAATATGTTAAATAATAACATGTAAGTCTAAATTGTAAGGCTGAATTTGAGAATGACACGTGACAATAATTGGAATCATATATTAAAAGGTAAATTAGATTTGATATTTTATTTGTAACTATACCATCTTTATCAATAATTAATAGTTTTAGTTATTTGGTTTTCGAAATATATGTGGGGTTAATCTTAATAAGGTGTTATATTAACAAATAAAGTCATAGTCATTATTATAATGCATAAATTATTAAATTGGAGATGTTATTAATAATAATAATCGTTTTGTTATAGATAATAATAAGCTAACGATTAAAAGGCTTTTGATTGTTAAAGGATATTCATATTAAATATAGACATGTTAAAAAATGTATAATAATTATTTATCATATGTCATAGAGGCAAAGATAATATTCATCTTTAATATGTAAAATCGGTATATTTAAGAGATAAATTAGTTCCTATATTTGAAGTATATATTTTTCATCTAATAAATTAGTGTCAAATTTCCACCAATGAGTCAACAAACGAATTATTAACAATCGAATGAATCTTTGAAGTCCTCTCGATGCGTCTTTTTAGCAATTTCCTAAAATTTTGACTTCAAAGATTATTACATTCAAATTGCCTTCAACATACGCTTTCACACCCATTAAATTCTTTGGAAGTTGTAAGTTGTAACACTATCGTGACAAGTATAGAACAAATTACGTACATTAATATTTTTATTCATAAAATGTTTATGCCTTTAAACCTAAGTCACGAATGAAAATTACCAATTAAGTTACACCGAGTATTGGTCTAATATCTAATGATTCTACACAAGAAGAGTAAGATACAATAACATTTATTTTTTAATAAATACAAGTGTTTCTTATTTAAGCATCATAGTAAATATTACAGTTTTAAAATGTATAAATTTGGGTAAATGAACAATTTTATATAAAATTGTATCAACCTACAACTTGAAGTTAATATTTGCACATGAGGCTTTTTTTTTCTTTTAGTGTCATTTTTTTTCTATTTTCTATACTTTAACATTTAGTATTAACACGTATAATCTTTCAATTTTTAATCAATTTTATGTGCTTATTTTTTTTACGTATTGAGTATAAATTTAAGTTGATTTATGTTTTAATATAATTTCTTTTTTGAAAATGGGTAGGCTCAAATATAATGTGTTTTTGTGTTATTTTATGTAGTTTTTAGTCGGTTAACATTTTGACATAAATTTTGTTTTAAAACAAGTCGGGTCAAATGTAATACGTTTTCATTAGATGGTAAAAATTCGAGTTGCTTTAAGTTTTGATGTTTCGCAACACGATGTACCATTCTTTAACTTAAAAAAATTATTTTCTTACGTACTTATTTTTATGCATGTATGGGTATAGGCTCAAGTTGGTTTACGTTTCAACGTAAATTTCTTTCGCAGATAAGTCAGATTTAATATAATACTTTTTTCGTGCTTATTTTTATGTACATATTTAGTTTGTCTATGTTTTGACGTAGCTTTTGTTTAGAAACAAGTTGGGTCAAATGTAATACGTTTCCATTAGACGATACAAATTCGATTTACTTTACATTTCGAACCTGTAGCAACGCGCGACAAAATTTACTAGTTATATAATAAATTCAGGTATGGGAACATAAATAAAAATATTAAATTTACTCATAATAATAGTAGTAAATATATTTATGTTTTTAATTAATATTTCTGCATATATACAATAGTAGTAATAATATTAAATATTGTAAAAGACAATAGGTAAAAATTAATAATGATTTTAGTTTGAGTGTTTTGATGTTTAAAATTGATATGAAAAAATGATTTAAGTAAAAAATAAATAAAATGATTTTATTATGTTAAAATGGAATTAAATAACAAAAGAAAAAAATCCTCAAAATGAGTTAAAACAATTATGGATGTTGTTAGACGACTATACTGAAATGGAGACAAATTTGGTATAGTTATTATTATATTTTATAAAATTTAAAAATCTTGTAATTTACACATTAATGTTTCTATTTTATTGTTGTTTTGGTTCATCACATTCAGTTTATAGTTAAATCTAGGTCATATAATAAACGTATCCAAGACAAATGATGTATGTATATATATTCGTAAGTCGAAGAGTCTTAAAATAAAAATACTAATTATATATATTTGGTTTACGTTAAAAGTTACAAGAAATAATGTTAAAGTGATGTATGTATGTATATTCGTAAGTCGAAGAGTCTTAAAATAAAAATAATTATATATATTTGGTTTACGTTAAAAGTTACAAGAAATAATGTTAAAGTGATGACATTAGTTGTAAAAAATAAATATGTGTATACATGTATATAGATAATCTTTCGTATATATGAAAGAATAAATAATAATTGAACGATTTATATTTTAGGGAAATCATTTTCTAAAAGTCAAATAATTGTATATTTATATAGTTTTCATAATCATGGTAAGTCGTAACATTTTGTATTTTATGTAAAATAAATCTATCAAACATTTTTATTTTATTTTTTGTAGTCTGCATCTAAATGTTCATGTGGTGTTATAAATCTTTTTTTTATTAAGGCATTGAAATAGTTACTAAAAATTATATTCTCATGTGTAGGCTAGGGTTCTAGAATAAACATTAGTTTATTTGCGAACTGAGTGAACTAATCATGACCATTGATTTACACACATGTAAGGCCATAATTTCATCATCAAATTGTAAAATACACTAGTGTATTTCATCATCAAATCCTGACAATTGATTTACACACGTGTAAGGATAGGATTAGTTCGTTCAGTTCGCAAATAAATGTTTGAAACAATGGTAAATTTATATCCAAAGAGTTATAAAGAATTTATTAATCTCATAATTAGATATGTTCCAAAGACGACACATGTGTATATAAATGTTACAACAATATGAAATGATGAATGTTTGGTTATTTGGTTTTAAACTGAGACTTGTTTTCATGTGTTTAGGGATGAAAGATTCAATAACAAGCTTGTTTTAAAATAACCATCATAATATATATCTATATGTTTTTATCAAGGATGATTATTTTATAATAATTAACGAAAAACACTGTTGTTTTATCACATGTGACCAAGATTTAGTTATAAGTTGGAAGGAGTTAGTATGGTGAACCAAAGCCGCATTAAAATAGAAATATTGGTATCTAAATTGCAAGACATCTAGATTTTGTAAAAATATAGCAATAACCACTAAACTACAAGTCATAAAACCACAATTTAGTCAAAAGTGAAAAGATTTTTTTCTTTTTTTATTTTTGAAGGGGATCGGAGATTTGAGTAAAATCACATGAACTAGTTATTTATAATTATTTTTTATTCGTTCTATAATAATCGTTATTTTTATTACTATCTTATTATTTTTATTATAATTTATTTTTACAACCTTACCATTGATGTAAAAAGGTATTAAGTGTTCATATTTTAGCATTGATATAAAATATTCTTTTCATACTGGTCCAACCTTAGGGGTGGGCGAGCCACACTCACGACTAAGACCCATTTTTTCAGGGCACTAAAAAAAAAAGAACTATGTATGTTTTATATATAAATATTTTGAGCTAGAGTTTAAACAAAAATGATGTTTTAGATTAGTGGAACAATATGGTGCCTCGAAAAGTCCGTTTTTCATCTGGATGCTTGCGATGGATTTTATTGCTACGAAAACAGCGGTCATACTACGGGTATACCTATCGAGGACACGTCTTGTGTGTTATGCAGGCATCCGGAAGAATCGGTGAATCACTTGATGGCCGAGTGTGTTTTAACCCGCGCGTTTTGGTGGAACTACAACGTTTGGACGAAGACCCTGTGATGAAAAACGTTTCGTCATTTCAGGATATTATGTCAAGGTTGGAGAGTTTTAAAGGATCTATAAAATGGAGGAAAGTTATGGAATCAATTGTGTATTGCAAGTTTTGGAGAATTTGGAAGGCTCATGACGAGAAAATTTTTGAAGACACTCCTTTTTTGGTCTCGCGTGTGGTCGATGTAGTTAAGGAAGACACGTTCCTCTGGTTGAAGAATAGAACGTCTTATAGCGGCTTAGAGTGGGAGAGATGGCGTGATTTTAATATCCGAGATAGTGTTTTGTAATTTTTGTTCTCCGGTTTGAGATTTCTACTTTCTTACTGCTTCGTTGTCCCATTTTGTTCTCTTAATGAAATAGTAGTTGTTCAAACAAATAAATGCAAAACATCTCATTTATTGGCAGTTACTGATTTTTTCGTATTTTCATAATTAACATACACGATATCGATTCTAGTAAACAAAATTAGTTATTTAATAATTAATGTAATTGGCTATTTATTAGGAAAGTATAATTTCAAAAATGAACTATATAGAAACTGTATCAATTGTTGAGTAATAAAAAATTTTGAAAAGTTTTTGTACAATTGATAAGTATTCAGAAATAACATATTTTTGAAAAATAAAACATAACCTACGATTTTATTAATTTTTTTATATAACAATAGAAGTATACACGGTCTCAACTTCAAGTATCGAATTGCATAAAATTGAATTAAGAAACATCTACGATTTTGATTAAAATAATACTATTATTACTAAAGTGTCATTCAAAATGGAAATACCAACATAATAGATAAATGAAACTAATTTAAAAAGTAAATGAACATCATTAACACATATATAAACCAATTTGCTATCAAGAATGTTTAGAAAGTTTCATGAATCATCGATTAGTGATGATTAGCTATTGCGTTACGTTATTATAATACAATGATTTTGTTATATTTATCCCTGCAATGTTAATTGTCGTTTAAAAAATAGTTTATATAATTCATTAGGTAGCAAGGACAATTTTTTTAGGTGTTACAAGACACTTTAATTTGACTGGCAATATTTTCATGCTATTATTCTACCTTTTGATCCTGATACCTTTTCTGTAATTAAGTATAATATTATTATATTATACATATCAATTGACGGCGATCATAAACAGTGTTTCAATATTTTATTTTAACATGTTGATTTATTTTTTTAATTCTATTTTCAAGTATTTATTTGTTTTTGAAATACTATTTTATTTGATCATTAGTTTAATTTTCTTTTAATAACTTGCGTTTGTGTTTGTTAATTTAAAAAAATCCGCAACAATGTTCTTTTAAGATTCCAGTATAATTTTAATTGAAAATTGATACTGTGCTGCAGGTGTACCAAATCAAACTGAAACCAACAATGAATGGTAATTATTATTTCGAAGCATTTATTTTAATTTTTTTTCTAGTAACCTGTGTTTATTTTTCCTATATTGTGATAAAAATTTTTTAATAGACAATGTGCCGCTAACGAACCAAAACGTACCGAATTGATTCGATTGAACATCTGTATTGATACCACTATTAATTTTTATAGTTTTTACTTTTGATAAACTAGCACCATATCGTTATTATACCGTAACAAACCAAATGAATAACATTGGTACCGGTACCTGTATTCATTTTTATGGTTTTGGTTTCGATAATTTTTGGTTTATACATTTTTGTCTGCAACGATACATGAATGTTGATGTCAATACTTTGACGATCTAAATCAATCAATACCATTTGAACATTGGTGTCGGTACCCGTGTTCATGTTTGCCTTTTCCAGTCAATTGATTTCTATACGAAATGCGTGTATCATACTGGTATTGTAACGAACCAAACCGATACCAATCCAATGTTCGTGGTAATGTACCACCGCAACACGCGGTCAAATCACCTAGTTCTTATGAATAATCCAGTTGCATTTAGTGGGAAAAGTAACTAGTTATTTAACAATAGCATGGAATTTGAGAAGAACAACGAGATGGTGACGCAAACGGTGGAGGAAATCAAAGGAAATGCATTCTTATGGTTAAAAGAAAGAGCAAGAATAAAAGACATTAGTTGGGAGAGATGACAAGATTAATTTTAATATACGAGATGTAATAGAATAAGTATGTTGTTCGTATTTGTTTTGTTTTTGTATCTTATACTTGTCGGGTTTGCTAGCCCTGATTTTATAATCATAGAATTTCCATGGTTAAAAAAATTAATAAAAGAAAATCTTTATGCAGTGTATAAAAGGTGGCTTAATTAGCAAGTACTCATATCTAGAAATTGAGTAATCAAGTAGGTTGACTTAATGTATCAC
Organism: Scalesia atractyloides; assembly: GCA_947069175.1. NCBI lineage: Eukaryota > Viridiplantae > Streptophyta > Magnoliopsida > Asterales > Asteraceae > Scalesia > Scalesia atractyloides. The sequence goes on along the minus strand of CAMTDV010000020.1, from coordinate 90,280,783 downwards.
TAGCGTTCTAGTGGTGGTCACGGGTATTTAAGTTTAATCTATTGTAGGCCTGGGTGAGTTTTCTCCTCCAGGTCTCAAGTTCGAGTCTGGGTGATAGGGGTTTCTCATTGAGGGATTTAAATTGGCGATCTATTGTGCGAGGGGGCTCTCTAGCACGGACTCGATTAATATAACGTATGCTAGATCTCTAGATATTCGCAAATAATTCACACCTTTAAAAAAATAGGTTTGACTTGATTTTAGGTTTGACTTGATTTTGGATGAAATGGCTGTCCATGAAGCATGACTCTTGTGCATTTTAGAATTAATGCATTTTCATCAAGTAATTTAAACCAAACGCCGGTCCATATCCAATTCAAAGTCTCTTTTAATTCTTAGAATCTTTTATAGAACTGAAATTTGAACATTATTCTTTAGTCTTCTCTAGAATTTTAATGCATTTTAGTAGAATTAAAATCTCAATTTACTCTAGTTGGGCAGAATTTACATTATGAAATTCAACCTTTATCACCTCAAAAAATATGAATGAGAATGACAGGAATCTCTATCCTCATTCATACATACTTAATTATAAAATCATATTATATAATCGTCGGGTATCCATTACTCATCATTCATCAAGTTTCTAAAAATACTTAGGAATATCAGATATACCCGTTTGTGGTATTATTACTCAAACACAATTTAATCCCACCTCAAACATTGATTTCAAACAAGAAATACTCAACTAAATAATGAAGAATTCTATAACTCTAATAACTTTAAGTTTATATCAATTTAACATATTATTTATTATCTGTTTAACATTACGTAATATAATAATATATTAGGTTTTCATGCGGCTAAATGGGTTCGGATAATGGAACATGATATAATTACTTGTCCGATCCCGTCAAAATTCAAAACTAATCTCAAATGTTTCTAGTTTCAAGTTTCGTGTCGGCTCGGGTTGTTCTACAATCCTTAGAAGGAAAGACTATGTACTAACTACATATATTTTCTAAAATGCCCTTAAAATTCAGATTGTGTTTAGCTAAGTATTTAATATTTGAAATCAACGTTTGATATTGAGATGGAACTAAAATTAGTTGAGTATTTAAGATTTAAAATCAACGTTTGAGGTGGGATTAGAATTAGTTGAGTATTTGATATTTAATTTTAAATATTAAATACTCGTACAAGTTGAAATTCCTCATTTTCACACCACCAAGAACTTTAGTTTCTTCACCGTCACGTCACCAAGTTGGATGTGGTACTCTTTTGCTGAATTTAGATCGAATAATTTGTCTAACGGATCGTTTGTTTCATTTACTTGATGATTTTTGATGATTTTTTGTGAGATTTAAATTTAATTCCTTGAAAAATATCCTTGGCACCAAATTATGTATTCTGTCATATTTTGTTGTTTTACAGGAAATATATAATTTATATAAAAGTTTGGAATGTGATTCACAGAAATCGTATGATGTAAATTTAATGACTACAGAAATTGTAGAAACAATTATTCTGAGAACCTTTATGTTCAGATATTTATATATCGTGTTTGGAATGTTGTTCTGAAAACATATATAACTAGTACTGTACAAGATCCCGATAAAGTCTTATCTAACTGGGATTAGTAGGCACAAAAGTTGGTTAATTCCGATACATGTTAGCGCAAATTTTATTATTTAGTAAACACAACTGAAATATATCGTGCATAATAACTTTAATGTTTGATATTATTAATATACATACTGAATGTCAATACAAATAGTGTTTACATCTAAATCAGCCATAAATATATAATCAAACAATTAAAGGAACAGAAAAAAAAGTGGTAAAGACGACTATTTAACAAAACTAAAATTTGGCAACACAAGAGTCTCGGTGTACACTGCTCGTTGTAACCCATTAAACCAAAACAAAGGATGGTAGCAATCTTCCCTTGTTATAATCATGTCTCCTTCATTGGCATCTCCATAATTCAACACCATGTTAAATTTGCGAGTACTCAATATGTATTAAATGGTGTACCCAAAAAGAAGAGGCAAAATAGGAGGGAAAACCCATAATTTCGTCCAACGTTCATCCTCCATATATCATCCACAAGTCAACCGTATAAGAATATCTATCCCATGAGTAAGAAACATGTGAAGTTCAAATGTAATACCAAAATCCAACAAAATGGAAGTTGTCTTGATGTAATACCAAAAACCAACAAAACAGAGGTTGTCTTAATCCATAAAACATACCAAGTAGATTTAAATTCGGAAATGTAAACATAAACCGTTATTTAACATAATTAAACATGAACATAATGTACTTCTTAACGTGTTTCAGCTTTGCAACACTATTTTTTGGTCTCTTCTTGTAGCTCGATTTGGTTTGTTTAACTAACAAATGGCCAACAACTGTTGAGATAGGTGTTTGTTGTCACAACGTTGGGTAACCCAAGTCCTACCATCTTAAGTTCCGAGGAAAATTCGTCACACGAAAGCTTATTGTAGTACAACCCAATTGGGATCGGATTCAAAAATGAGACCTATAACCTCAAACCAAAATTTCACTTTCCCCCAATTCCATTGGCCATGTCAGTATTAATCTACATAAAAAAGTTGGAATTAAGTCATCAATATTTTTAATGGTAGTAATTGTGTAAGTTTAAAACTACGCATTAAAGTTGGGTTACTTTGAGAAGTAAAAAAGTTGCGACTTTAATGGAACCATTTATAAACTTTTATAATTCCTTAAAATTTTCCCATAATTTCAAAACATAAACTAAATGATTTGTAATATTTTAAACACAACTGCTGCACATCGACGTCCAAAAGTCAGCAATTGGATTTGATATATTTACATATCATTGTAGAAAAGGAAAATTGCACCCACTATCAGCAATTTGGGACAACCAAAAGTCAAAGCCATCAATTTCAAACAACCAAATTGTCGATAAGTAACAACATAGCATCATGTGATGATGTGCACTCAGCGCCCCTTCAACACAATTTCCCGCAAGCCTCATGGTCTAAACGGCCCATTCTTACAAAACGGCCAGACCCGCGGGAACCCATTTTTCATTTTTGATGAAACCGTTGATCAAGAGGGTATTTTTGTTTCAGATTTACCATATACGGGATAAGGTGGGGTCCCTGTTTTGTGTTTTTGGTGTTGTTTGGTCCAAACATTCGGTATGGAAGACATGGTGGCAATAAAGAACTCATATGATTGGCGCTCCACTTCTAATAACTTGACGGGAACTCAAAGGTGTTCTTTGAGATAGAAATCGCTCACACAGGTTGCATTTGTGACTGCTAAAATAAATTAAATTTATAATCAAATAATTCATTTTAGTGATAATACCAAAAATATATATATTCAATAGTATGCCTACAAGCTAAATTTTCAAAGCAACGATTTTGAAGTTTTTACGTATTCGGAAGCGAGTGAAAAGGGGGGAGGAAGATGACTATCTAAAGCCGATAGTCCAGTAGGTCCTTGTAAGGCGAGTGGAAGGAAGTGACTCGACCGATAGGTTGAGGAAGTCGGGCAGGTCTGGAGGTTAGAAGAGTTTTTGGGCAGTTTACAACCGATTTGATTAAGCTAATTTTTTTGGCAAACCTAACCCGAGTCAAGCCAATCATATATGAACATTGAACGGGTTTGTCATTACCAATTTACCACCAATACTCTATGACGAACAATAACAAGTAAACAATAAGGCTGAGTTATAGATATAAAATAAAGAATACCTGAGAAGTTAGGAAAAGAATAGCTACCCAAAACTGATAAAATAAATTGCAGAGCAAAATACATAAACAAAAAAAAAATGATCACATGTTATGAACAATCAACTACAAGGAGTTTCAATAATCGATTATACAAATAAAAAATCAATTTCTATAATGAAATTTTCCTAAACACACAAGGATAAAAACAAAGAAATTGCAATTTTATCATGTTAAGAAATGAACCTGGATAGAAATGCATATGAAAGCATATTAATTGACCTCCCCGAACATTGGTGACTCATTTTAAAAATCAATATTGTATCTGTGATTATGTTCACTTTTAAGAACTATCTTCAACAAATCTAAGAATAAAAAAATACGATGTATTAAAAACATTTAGCATGGCTACCACAGTTTAATATTCTTACCTGATAAGCTAGATTAACATTTAAAAAGTTTCTTGGAACCACTTTATAATTAGCAACTGAACTGTATACAAAAATTAACAGCATAGTATAGACTCATTATCAGATAAACATAATAACGTATTGATTCAAGGCAGTAAAAACGGGTCGGGTTTACCAACTTATCAACACTTTTCTCTCCACTTTCTATGTAGATGATTACTGTATATTACATAAAATATTAAACCAATAATGATATGATTTTCTTAATAGAATAATTTAAAGGGTTTTAATACATACGACTTCCGAGCGATTGACTAGTTCCATATTTAACTAAGTTTTATTTCACCCATATAGCATAACCAAGATTAAGTGACTATTAACTTATTAGGTAAATAATCAAAATGGCCACCTTAGAATAAAGGCAGATCAAGTTATAAATTATTTGTATACATATTGGTAGCAACCGTAATCATGTTAACTTAGCATATCCTCTTATCTACAACTCACTTAAGACACGAGAAACATTAGAATATATTAAATATATATATATAATATATATATATATATATATATATATATATATATATATAACTTCAAGTTAGATTCAAGATCAGACAAGTCTTAAAACAACTGCTTGAACATATATTGAATATCAAGTTTCGGATAGAACGCTTCAAAGATTTGAGTCAATAAAACAAATAACAGCTAATTAGTTCGTGATTAATTATGTACCTAATTGGTAATGAAATCCTCAATGTTTACTCTAGTAATGAGTCTCATTGTGCCCGTGATTATTCCGGTGAAACCAACCCTGACAAAAAGCCAGCCAACTGTACCCAAAGTTGAACTTGGTGGTTGATTTATAGTAGGGGTGGCAAAAGTGGTGGGTTGGGCATGGTTGGATCATGAGTTAGGATGAGTTTAGGTTAGAATGGGTTTATTAAGAAAAGTGTTGGAATGAGTATGGATTAGGATGGGTTTGAGTTAAAATAAGTTTATTTAGAAAAAAGTTAGGATGGGTATGAGTCAATATTGGTTTCAATCATAATAAGCTACAAACAAAAATAAAATAATAATAAATTTAAAAAAATCATTTTAAAAAAATTAAAAACAAAAATTAAAAAAAAACAAAAATATTTTTTCTGAAAAATATAAAAAAAATAAATATAAATAAATAAAAAATTATAAAAACCAAAGAAATTTTAAATTTTAAAAAAAATCAAAACATTTAAAAACTTTAAATGTAAAAAAATAATCAAAAAATTAAAAAGCAAAAAAAACATAAATCTGACCTTGAAACTAGTGTTGTTGACTGCTTGATATGAGATTTAGTAAAGTGTATGTTTATTTTATAATATAAACTTTTAGTTTTGAATCCATAATAATATTCAATATCATCAAATAAAGAATAAGTAATTAATATTATCTACTTCTAAATACTAAGTATAAATATGAAACAAAGTAAATACAAGCATTGATTATTGTCTACCATTTATCAATTACAATAGTTAAAATACACTTGAAAGATTTATACGTTATGTGATCAAACTAAATACTTAAAAATGGAAAGAGAAATGAGGTACAAGAGTGACCAGTATTAAGGATATGTGTTCAAATGTATATCTGTATTTTTTAATTTTTTAGATTTCTATTTATTTATTTTTTAGATTTTTTCAGTTTTTTTACATTTTTAATCTTTTTTATTTTTATTTTTTTAGGTTTTTGATTTTTTAAATTATTTGATTTTTAAATTTTAAACTTTTTATTTTTAAAAAGTTTAAATTTTTTCTTTTTATTTTGAAAATTTTGAAAATTTCTTAATTTTTTAATTTTTGGTTTTTAATTTTTTAGTTTTTAATTTTTTAATTTTTTTTATTTTCATTTTTCCTTTCTTATAATTTTTAAATTTTTTTAGTTTTTTGAAATATTTTAGTTTTCTAAATTTATTAAAGTTTTTTTTGCTTTTTAAAAAAATTATTTTTGGTTTTTTAATTTCTAATTTTTTTAATATTTTCATTTTTAGTGTACAAAGTATGAAGTTTATGACTATGTGATATTCTTTTAGGGTTACTTAGATATGTTTGGTTAAAATTTAAAAACCCATCTTAATCTATGATTAATTTAAATGGAAATTTTAAAATCCATGAGTAATTTTAAATGGAAAATTTAACACTATCTTGACCCATCCTTATTTATTTCTAGGTCTATTGTGACTTGTTTCATTTATAAGATAACCCAAAATAACCCAAATGAGTTTTTGTTGCCAGGAGTAATTTGTATAATGGTGTTTCACAACCCGCACATGTATATCCCATCAACAAAAACTTATCATATTCACTGGTATCTTTTGGCGTGTACTTAAAACCCAATATATATCAATATTAAATCCTGAGAATTTTTCTTTGTCACACCCGACCCGCAGCTAAATGGTACAGGGCATGACAGATTATCTATAGCTTATGACACTATTATAAGTTTAATATTTAAAAGCATCAATTTTAAATTGTCACACATAATCATAGAATGTGTTCATCAAAACTTATACAAAATACAAAAGATAAATAATCATGTACAAATATCTCATTTATTTCTAAGGCACATCCTATGTGTCTTCAACTTCAAATTCTCTCAAAGTCACGTACTTGTATCATGCATAAAAAGGTTTTTGGTCAACAAAATGTTGGTTAATAGATCTAGATTTTTAAATAAAAAGTTTTGCTTTATTAATTGTTTTATTTTACTTAAAAATATTTTAAAAAGATATTTAATATGCAATTTCATGTGTTGTAAAAACATCTATAATCACCACAATCACAACAACAATCAACAAATCACCACAATCACAATATAATAAAAACAAAAAGACTCAAAGACTATACCGTGTATTAGTTTGAAGCCCTTAAGAGCGAGTCTAATACTGGTGCCGATACTATGCTATAACCCATAGCCATGGGGAACCTAGTTAGCCAGGTGAATCCACGCAAAACATGTGACACAAAGCGAGTAAACACACAGATACACATATATGCAATGATAGATACTAAAAAATAATAGAAACAATGAACACGATACACATAGTTTCACATTTAATTTGCATGTTATTTAATCAAATAGAAAGCATGACACTTGATACACCCAAAAAATATTTAATGACTAAAAAGGGGAGAGAAATAGATTTACTCACTGGTTGCCAAGAAATGATCCATGAGAATTATCGCATGAAAAGATTTAGATAATATCTAAACAACAATCAACATAAAAAATATCAATAAAGAAGGTACCAAACGAAAGAATTAACGAATACGATGAGATGATGATTTCTAGGTTCACATGATTTGGGGATTTTCTTGTTTAAATGATAAAATGACTTAAAAGACTAAAATATATAAGTACAAACAATACAGTCCGTATTTATATATAATAGTAAAAATATGATGAAGTTGTATGATCTCGACTAAAAAGATATTATATATATTTTTCTCTAAAAACAAATTTATAACATCTTCAAGTTCGATATAAAAAAATATATTACATTTGTTAAAATAAGTATATATATATTTCAAGATTGATTATAAATACCAAAATAATGATTTAGTCTAAACGTATATTTATTGATTTCGATCATGAATATAAGTCTGAAATGCCTTAAAATATACATTTATAGTTTTCATAACAACGGATTATGGCTACAAGCATGATATATATAATTTATCTATTTCATGACTATATATATATATATTTGATATAGTGTGACCAAAATGATTATTTCAATTAAATATATATTTTTAATGGACGGGACTTACATTTAGTGATAAAAATATATAATAGTCCATAATATTGTCTAAGGCATAAATATATACTTATAGTCCAATTTAACCAAAAATATACTTATGTCTAATTTAATCATTTTCGTCATTTTGTTTATAATCCAAAAACTAGTTTGATTAAACCTATGATCAAAACATCATGTCTAAATGGTATATAATTAAAGACAAATTTTATAGGTTAATATAATACAAATTTCTAACAATTTATATGTTTCGTGTAAAGTATAAATTAACATGATAAACTATAATTAAATTTATAAAAATTTATACCTAAGAATTTTCTGATTAATTTAATTAAAATTCAACAATGCTACTAATCTAGCATTTTTAACAAGAATTAGAAGCATGACAATCCTAGCAAAATATAAGCGTATATACTAGATTATGACAAGAATAAAATATATCAAATTAGTAATCATAATTAGCATGAACACTACTAAAATTGCATCTTAACATTTGTCTAGAAACATTATAGAACAAATTACTTGATTCAATTTTATAAAATATAGAAATCCCCAAATGCTTATGAACCCTAAAATTCATGAAATCTAATTGATCAACAGTTGCCATCTATCAACAGAAACTGATAGAGGGTTTTTATAGAGCTCGATAAATAAAGCAAGATGGACACAAGAATCACTTGAAAATGTTAAGTACTGAAGGAGAAATCATAGAGAGAAGTTCCAAGGCCTAAAAAGAAGATCTTGACTTGAATAGAGTTTTAGTGAAATTGGTTGTGTGAATGAGGACAGGGATGGCGAGAATGGTGTTATTTAGAGAGGTTTTCGTGTAGATATCCCGTCAAACAAGGAACATGTCAATGTATGTATGTGATGAACAAATAACAAGCTTTCAATACCCTATGAACAAATAATTTTTCTACTAAATTAATCATTCAATTTATGGTGGTTAGTTGCATGGAGGGGAAACCCAAAAGCTCTTAAAGATTCTCTTAAATATATTTAGTGATTTTAATCAATGGATGGAAACCTAAAAAGTCTTGAAGGTTCTCTTAATATTTAGTGATTTTAATCAAATCAATTTAAAACCAAATAACAATTTCATATTAAATTCTATGTACTTGACAAGAATATCCAACTGAATAGCTACTATTATATAATAATGTTACTTTTCATGAATCATCTAGCACAAGCAACCATTTTACTTATTAAACTGATTCATATATTAGTTTTAAGAATCACGTAACATTGTAAATTGCATATATGGTTCTAATTGAAAAAGTAACAATAATAAATGAATATGTTTAAATCGTTTTCATGTTTTCTCTTCCGAACTATTTTTCTAATAATTTCAAATAACAAAAGACAATAATGAAAATTCACATTTTTATTTATTATGTTTTCGGATTCCGTTTACGAAATGATTCGAGTTTTCTAGGATCCGTTTTTCACAGATTTTACATTACTTTCTCCATGGCAATCAAACCATATCTCTAATTCACATATAGATTCATTACCTAAGAGGAATTAAAGAAGCCCTAAACAGAATTTTGAATTAAACTAATCAATCCTACTAGAAAGTGAACATATACACACACAAATGCATGAAATTGTTTGCTGAATTGCAATTAATATGATACAAAATATTTAATGAATCGAAAATATGCAATTAGCATGAAGTGGAAGGTTGAAATAATCAGTTGAGCTACTGAAATTCATAAGTCATCCTCACTGATTGAGATTAAAAAATACAAAAGATTTACTGCTTTAGTAATCTTCTTACTCAATTCCTTTGTTCTGAAGGATGCGAAATTGTTCGGGAAAGAGTTAACTTCATGACATTCCTCGTCTGATTTCATAATCGAACTAAGAAATTAAACCCTAAATCAACGTTTAACAGTGTGAAGCTAGCAAATGAAGCATATACTCGAGCAAATTGATAATAATTATTGTAACTTACAGGAGGTAAGATGAAAGGTGATTTCGATTTTGGAACACATAATTCTGGAGAGTGATACTCTGATCGCCAAAAAATAACAACTCGAATGGTTATCATCACCGTGTTCAAATTGCAATAGGCATCTTCATCACCAAATCTGAAAATTTAACAAAAATAACACAACCAAGGTCGTTTTCATGACCTAACCTTAAAAGCACCACAAAACAATACACACTAGATTAGAGAGAACCATAACAAATTTACGATGAACAAACCAGAAGAAAAGTCGTGGGGGAGTGATTGTGGTTGTGGTGGGTTTATAATGAGAGGCGGAGGGTGATTGAGGAATCCTCTATCATGGAAAGAATGGTGTAGGTTGTCACACCCGCAAAAGCCGGGGTAAACTAGTCGGTATCTTCATTACACAACGGAAGTATTAAATGTAAAATAAGACTTAATAAAGCAAAGTAGTTTTTAAAATACAAAGTATCCTATAAAAGGTTGCTTTATACATAGTGAACACCATACTAAAATAATATAATAGTCTTCTAGGTTTCCCAAACCCTAATGATCCTTTTACTCCAACCGTTCCATTGCCTAAATCTATAACCTGGGAAAACATGCTTAAAATGTCAACATAAAGTTGGTGAGTGCACATGTTTCAAGAATAAAATTTATAAACCTTTTTCCTTTGATAAACTTTTATTTGGAAAATTGTAAAACTTAGAAATGATTCCCTCGAAATTCATGTGAGACATTCTTTGTAAAAATCAACTTTGATAAACATTTCTTTGGAAAAATTGTAAAACTTAGAAATGATTCCCTAGGAATTCATATGAGTTATTCATTTTAGAAATCAACTTTGATAAATATTTCTTTTGAAAAACCTGTTGATGTGGTCTAATATATAAATATTTTAATATAAATATTCCTACACTTTTGAGTAGATTTAGGGTTGTTTTTATTATATTATACTCAAAGGTGATTCATTTTGGAGTTTGATACGAAAACGAGTAAAAATGATAAATTTATATAGAAAGAAATGTGAAAAGATTAAAATTTCTAAATCAAATCTATACTTGTTAATTACATTTAGTGAGTAAATGGTGTTAAAACAAACTACATTTATATGTAACAATTAAGAATCACTTAGGTGGTGTTTGTTTTTCTAAAAAAGATCTATGCAGGCTCTTCTGTCTGTACTGCGCAGACCACGCGCAAACATTGCGATCTGCAGATTGTTTGATTTTCCGAAGACATTTCATTAAAAAACGTCTGCGCGAGCTCTTCTTGGTGCAGACTTGGCCCAACTACTTCTAAGATCTTCTAAGGTCCGCAAAGGGTTAAACACAACCACCCAACACTACCGTCCACCACCATCGTCCACCACCACCACCATCATCGTCCACAACCGTCCATCACCGCCACCACCGTCTACCACCATCACCCATCGTCCACATCCACCACCCACCAGCATCATGTAGCACCACCGTCCACTACCACCATGTCACACCTAACCGATGGTGGAAATGTCGGGGCGGACGAAATAGATTGCTTGAGACTTCATAACACTATTGTGCGACAAGTATTTAAATAACAAAATTTCATTTCATTTTCTAATTCAAGTACAACGTTTGGAATCAAGTACAAAACGTAATCAAGAAACACGATCCAATATTAAATCTAAATTTAAAATGGGATTCTAGTTCATCCTACTAGATTCATTCATCCTCGTCATCATCAATTTCCTGCAACATATATTAAAGTATAGTTCAACACACAAGGCATTGGCGAGTATACAAGTTTCAATATTAGATAGTAACAAAAGTTTAAACAATCCACATGCATAAACGCTACTTAGAAACTATCATACAATACTAGCAATGTAACTATACATGTCAACCCAAAGTTTTCCGCTAGCGTAATCTAATCATCGTAATGACTAGACCGTTTTGCTTACTTAACATGACCTCAAGAATACGGGCGGTGCATTACTCCTATAGCGCTATACTTGTTAAGGAGGCTTGTACGAAGTTAATGACGTAGTACAAAACATTCGAATTCTAGCATATACAAGTTTGCAATTATTACGTATTAAGCATGTATGATGGAATGTTGTGATTAAGCATAAGTATGTGTGAGTTAGTGATTTTTGATAGTTCATATATGTTGCACCCCAAAAGTGTAAAAAACAAAAGGGGAGTCGAGTATACTCACGGTTTTGCGAAGCTTTCCAAGAAATCCGTGAGTCGTTATGTTGGCGGGTAGAGCACCGAAGTTACCCTATACGAGGGAACAAAGGCGTGTGAGTATTCTGAGTTAACGAGAGTTTTAGGTTCGGAATTAAAAGTACATAAAAAGTATACGTATGAAAATACATCTTCGTGCGAAGTGAGTGTCCACTTCATGCGAAGTTAACAGTTTTCGAAAGTGTACCTCGTCTGATACTCATTTTGACACCGTATTTTGTAAACGAGGGATTTAGAAATGAGATAGAGTAACCCTAGTGCATAACACCTTAACCATTGGGTTAGTATCAAGAACTCGACTAGATATATATACGTATATATATATATATATATATATATACACACACATACTTTATATTATATAGAATTAGTCCATAGTCCTTCAAATATATCATAGAGGTCAAGTATGGAGATATGAATACCTCATTGTATGATTCACTAAAGCTCAAGGTTTATTAACATAGTTGATAAACCCAGTTGGTCATGAATGAATGGAAATACATCAGTTTAACTTAATGCGTACTAGTGAGGGGTGGAACTTAATTCGGAAAGCCAAGGCTCCCATCGTTCACACACTAACTAAAGCACAAGTTCATCCATGTTAAGGATAGTAAACTTGGTTAGTTTCCACACTTAGTACATAAAATCTTAAAATCAAAAGTAAAGTACAAGAAGAATAAAATAAAAGAAAAAAACGTAACAAATAAGAAGAGAAGGACCTAGAACCCACTTAGAAGGCTGAGGAGTTTCTACCAAAAATCTGGAAGTTCAGAGAGAGTATAAATATTCGAAAAGTGTTAAGGAGTGAAGGATTGCTCTTATTTATAGCGGAGAAGTGGCTGCCAACTTCACTTCGTATGAAGTGAGTTCACTTCGTACGAATGAATTCTCTTTGTGCAAAGTGAGCTCCAGTTCGCACAAGGGCATTGGGTTGGGCCATTTTTACGCATTTTAGTCGGTTTTTAGGTATTCCAAGCATAAAGGTGTAACGTATGAGTATTGTAGGTATAACAAGTGTTGATTTGCATGAAAACATGTATTTAAATGATTGATTTCATGTATAACAAGTATGAATAAAATATGAAATTTCATTATGATCAAAGTATTGGATTACAAAGTTGTTAACAAAATACAAACATGACATGGATATGAGTTTCCATAAATAGAAATACGATTACACTTTCTGAATAAGGAAAGTACAAAATGTGAAGCGTTACACACCACCCATCACCATTGTCCGTACGCCACCACCAGTTTATTTTAAAAGTCTACATACGTTAAAAAACAAATAACCTTCTTCTTACAAACTGCAGAGGTTTGATCCACCTATTCTACTAAAGATGTTTGTAGATATGATCCGCAGACTACAGACATTTACCTTTTAAAAAAACAAACAACACCTTACTAAGAATTAATTACTTAATAAATTTGTTATTTTTTGTGTGAGAGAAACGATAAGATGTGAGCTTCTGGCAATTGGATGCAAATTGCTAAATTATATATAGCTGATAAATATTGGTGCACATTTGTGAGTTTGTGGCAATTGGAAAACAAATTTGTAAAGTAAAAATTGCTCATAAATATTGAACATTTATTACTTGGATTTGAATTTAAGAAACCAAAAGCAAAGTAGACCCAGTTAATTGGGAGTTTGCCTAAAAAGTTCAAAAGTAGGGCTGTTCACGAGTCGAGTCAAATCGAGTGGACCTTCGCTCGTGTTTAGCTCGTTTACAACTGAGCGAAATCCGAATGAGCATATCTGAGCATGTAATTTTCCGAGCGAGCGTCGAGCGAGAAGCGAGCGACGAGTAATTTGGACAACCATAAATTTAGCATGTTTCCTTCGATGTCTCGGCTATCGGGTCACGCCTAAGGTCCAACTATCCGATGATGACACTAAGATTTAGGTTGGATTGTCCGAGGATGAGGCTCTCGTTGAGGTAGGTGAGGTGACGAATATACAACAAAGAACAATTGTCGTATTGCGGCGTATGGTAGGAGTGAAAGACGACTGGCGACTGACGATTGATGAGAGAAAGATGTTGATGGATGGGTTTAGGAATGTGATTTATATGTGTTTAATGTCTAATCTTATGTATATTTGATCGTTTATATGTGTGGAATTGGATAACTATGAGAAAATGATATTTTGCAGGTTAACCACGAAGATTGGATGTGTTTTGGGGGATGTTAATGGATTGAAAATGAAGATATTGGAAGATGGCATAATAGAGGGCTGAATTACGAAGACGTGGGCGAAAACGGTGAATAAAAGGGAGCTAAAACGAAGAAATTATGAAGAAAACAGTTTTGGAAGGAATTTGTCAACCATAAGCTACGGTCCAGTGAAACAAAAGAACAGCAGGTGTAGACCGTAATCTACGGTCATCAGACCATAGGTTACGGCAAGATCTGGGCAAACGCGTGTATGTTGTCTTTTAAAGTTATAAAAGTGATTTTTGGAACCCTAATCATTATATACACTTTGGGGACGAAATTGGGATCAAAGAGGAGATTTTTGGCACTCTTTCACCTTCAATCATCATTCCGCTCATCAATTCCTTAATCAAGGATGCAATCAACCGTGAATCAATCTTTTGAAGATCATTCAACCGATATGAGCGGCTAAATCCTTTATGGTTTCTTCCGAGTGGAGGATTCTTGTAAGTTAATGACTTTTATGTGTTTAAACTGAGTCGTGAATAAAGAATCTAAGCATTTGATGCTTGTTACCCTTGATTTGATTTGATTGATTGTAAATGATTGGCTTTGCTTAATCTTAATTTGAACTCATTCAATTCCCGAGATTTCTAGTAACTGGGATACATTTGATAAGGGTTAGGGTTATTAAATTCAGTTGATTATTTATATGATAACCTTCCGTTGTTCTACAATCGAAGTAAGTAGTCTTTAGGTAATCACAACCAAATAATTGAATTAAACAGTCATGTCTATGTGATTGTCACGATTGAACACATAATTGTTGTTGCTTTGAATCTAAAATCCGGAGGAACCATTGTTTCTCCCATTGGTTACAACTTCGTTTTAGTAATTCGTTAGTTTAATCAAACAAACAAATAACAGAGTTTACAATTTTGCAATTAGCTAATCATTACTTGATCCGTAACACTTTCCACCAGACTCCTCTGGAATCGATACCCTGCTTACCTTAGCTATGTATGTTAATCAGGTTTTTGCATGACCCGTTTGACAGTTATCAGATGTCAAATATTGTCGTTTCACGACTTAGAGTTTTAGTTTTAAATTTAGTGTTAAACTTTTTGTTGGTTTGATTAGGCTAATATGGATAAATATAATTGTATATTTGGGTATAGCGGTCCAAATCTAATAGAGCAGTTATAAAATATGAATATACATGTAATTTGTGTGTGCATATATAATTATATATGTAATAAATTAATAAAAATTAATTCGAGCCCGAGCCAAGCAAACCTTTGCTCATGCTTGGCTCGTTTGCAAACCGAACCAAACCGAACAATCGGCGAACGAGCAACGAACGATTTAAACAACCTCGTAAAAAGAATTAGAGCGAAAGTTTTGGATCTTTATGCAATTAATTGGATCTTGGCAGACTTAAGACTCCCGAAAATTGAGGATATGGATCATTATTTTTTTAGGAGGTCGCATTTAATTAGTGTGTGGCATTTACAGGAGTTGACAATTGAAGAGATGTGGGCCTACTGTTCTGATTCGCTAAGAAGGCCCAGTTCGTGGGTTTTGAGCTCTAGTCCAATTATACCACCAGATAACACATTGACTGAAGATCAATATAAAAGAAATACCTACTGTTCGCAAGGGATTATTATTAGAGAAGCGGCTGAATACGAAGAAGCATACTAGACGAATTAACAAGGATTCAAGGTACGATTTGAAGTTGTTCGGAGTGAAGAGGAAGCTTGTGATTAAAGATCTTAGATAAAGTTTGTTGTTTTTTTTCGGTTAGACATCATTTATTAATTTTTGGGTTTTTAAACTTGAATATTATAGATATGGTTGCCGACTTTGATCACTTTAAAGTTATTTTTGTTTCGCTTTCAACTATGAGTAGTTAAACTTGTTATGATTGTTTAGGTTGATGAACTAGACGAATGGTTTGAATGATTAATTTTTGGTTTTGAATGAATGTGTTGATTTACATGTTATAATTTTGAAAACCGATTCTAATTATTTGCTTGTTGGTATCGATTGGTTTGATAATTTATTTGTTGGTTCCATTGCTCTAGATATTTAGAAATATACTTTAGAGCCGAGATTCAGTATAGGTTGTTAAACTTTCAGTCTAGGCCTTGAAAGTTGAAATCTAATCAAGTGTAATAATTATTAACACCAATTGATTAAGACGTGCATTCTTTCCTAGAAGTGATAAATCTAATCTAGAATTTCTAGGTTATTAACTAGGTGTTGTTTGATAGTTGGATGACCAATAGCTCAGATTCATCTATTTATTAGCATCTAGAGTTTTTTAGGGTTTCGGTGTTCTTGGTTATTTCAACTTCATAACTTTGAGGGTTTTATAACATAAATTACTTTATACCTGATAGTTGTGGGACTTGGTGATTGATAACTCGAGTAAGTCCATTTTTGCATTTCATCATTTGTCATATTGTTGGGTTCGGTTTGCCTTCCGGGGGTTTATCGGGTTAGACAGAGTCTTTATTCGAAACCAATGTCGGGATTTTATATATGAGTCTATGGATTCTTGCTTAGATAACCTATTTCTTCCATATCTGATCATAAATCTAGTTCCCCGAGTTCGTTTGCTTGTCGTGTTCAGTCTGCTATCTTGAGTAGTTTACTTGGAATCTCCTTTTACTATTTTTCATATTTAATTGATTAATTAGGTTAATAGAAAATCACAAAATACAACATTGCTTGTTGAGTTCAGTCTGCTATCTTGAGTAGTTTGCTTGGAATATCCTTTTACTTATTTTCATATTTAATTGATTAATTAGGTTAATTGAAAATCACAAAATCTAACATCAAAATTAGCTAGGTTTTCGATAGAGGTTCAGTAATGAGAGGTTGCCCATAGTGTCCATTGATTGATACCCGGTCTTACCATCAACACTACACTACGACCAACGTACCTGCTGATTGTGTGTGGTTTAGTTACCGATTCTATTTTTAAAACTTGTTTGAAATAAACATATATTTTTTTCACACATCAAGTTTTTTGCGCCGTTGCTGGGGACAATAACAATTTCAAGACCGACCCGAGTCGTCAATATAGTTTTTACATGCTTTATTAGATTTTTTGTTTACCTTTAGGTACCTTTGCTTGCAATTTATGGCTTTAGGTTTAGGTTGTTTTTTTTTAATTTTATTTTTATAGTTTAGTAATTGTTTATGCCACAAACTTGTTCACAGGGACCGCCTACATTCGTTGCTTCGTCTGAGCCCGAGCGAGATTTCCGCGAGCATATTCGTTTCATCCGAGCTAACAAGGTACATATTCCTCATTCTACTTTTGCTATGGACGATCAGGTTAACCCCCCAAGCTAGGAGAGTCGTCGCTGACTGCGGCCGATCAAACGCGACCGGTACTCGATCCAGCATTACACGACCTACTATCGGTGTCAATAGCTGGCAGATTCCACCTCAGATCATCACAATGGTTACAAACATCATCCAGTTCCACAAGTTGCCTTCTGAGGACCCAAATGTTTATATGTCCCGTTTTTGGGAATCTGCGACCCGTCAAGGTGCAAGATGTGAATGAGGACGCCTGCAAGCTACGCCTATTCCCATTCTCACTTGCTGACCGAGGCCACGCTTGGTTGGAATCCCTCCCTACGGGATCCAACACTACTTGGACCGGGATGCAAGAAAATTTTTTAGGTAAGTATTTTCCCCCTTTCAAAACTGCTCGTCTGAGGAGCATGATTCAAGAGTTCACCAAAAAGTGGGGAATCTTTCTACGAGACTTGGGAGTGATTTTGGTTTTTTTTTTTTTTTTTTTTTTTATTTTTAAAAATTTTTAAATTTCTTTGATTTTATTATAATTATTGATTTAAAAAATATTTTCAATTTCTATTTATTTTTATTTTCTTTTCATTCTTTTGATTTTTAATTTTTTGTTAATTTTTTTAAAAAATGTTTATTTTTTAATTTATTAATTTTTATTTTTATTTTTAGCCTATCATGATCAAACCAATATGTCACATATCCTAACATTTTTCTTAATAAAACAATCTTAACTAAACTCATTCTAACCCATACCTATTCAAACATTTTTCTTAATAAACTCATCCTAACTCATACCCATCATAACCCATGACCCAAAGCTACCCAACCCACCACTTTGGCCACCCCTAGTGGTTGTGGTGGGTTTGACTACTAACTATTACGCCTCAAAATAACTGCTAAATTTTGCCCATTTGAACGACGAAAATTTAAAGATGAAAATTACCGCTGAGTTATTGTGGTCAAGATTTAGTAAAATTCAGTTTCCCTAAGTTGACTGACGGTTTCACAGCGGGAACGATAGTATAATAATTACAACTTTCATGAAGCCAATCGAAAAGAAGATCGATTTTATACTTTATCTAATTATCCGTATTAAAACTTCTTTTCTTGTTATTGGCAAAAGGTTTTCTATTGGAAAACAATATAATACTTATGCTTTATAAGATATATTGAATATACTAGTATGGTGCCTGCTCGTAGTAGCGGGAAACACTTTGTCTTGTGGTATTCGTTTATGGGGAGAACCGAATTGCTAGAACAATTCACAAGCGAAGCCAGTGGTTATCATGGTTATCAACTACTGGAAAATCAAGCAAGAAGCGACGATGGTTGTTTTTGGCAAACAGATGTAACGCTCCTTGATCACAAACGTCAAACAAATGAGAGGTGGTTCATATAGATAAGAGAGAATTAGAAGGCTATCATTTCTTATTGTCTAGTTTGGAACTCTCCACAATTATGTTACGATCATAAATGCCAAAGAAAGATATAGATGAAGAGCGGGATCATGAGGGTTTCTGTTTCAATATGTGTCATCATGAAACGCCGGTCCATCAATTACTAACAATGCAACCGTTTCGAATATAGGGGAAATTAACTTGCTATTAATTTGCTCTTACAAGCTTTAAACTCTAATTTGTTGTAAATCATATCTTTCTTTAATGTTAAAAATGAAAACTTATTAGTATAAGATTAATTAACGAATCAAGTTAGTAATGGGATTGTGTAACCCTAAGGTTGTGAGGAAAAAAAGAAAGAAAGGAAATGGTGGTGGCGATGTTGTCTGATAGTTATATAAATAAATTGTCATTGTTAATAGATATGAGATGGAATATATTTTTTTTAACAAGAAAGAGGAGCTATATTCATATACCACAGGATCAACGTAGCAAGATGTTATGTATCACCATCTTGCATCACAGTAGTATAGCAAAAACTCATCAAAATAAAGCATACATTATCAGATTACAAAGTATGATGAATAATGGTATCCTCTCAATTAATAAAACTTAACATCCCCTTGCTTCTGAGATAAAATTCCATTTGATGTAAAATCCGAAAGTCTAAACAAATTACAACCAGATTTCAACTTCAATCAACAAAAATGTCGCAACACATTCCGAACAACACCTACAACTTCTATTTATCTCCATCAAAAATTTCAATCACAAAATCCTTCACCGTCGGCTAAAACTGATTCCCCATCTCCGATCAAAATCAAAACACAATCACACAAGCGATATTACCAAAGAACCTGGTTGTCATAATAATATCTGTCACTAATAAAAGTAGCAACAAATGTTACAAGTTAGTAAAGTTAGATCATTGTCAAGAATTTCGTATTTTAAAATACCTACTAAACAAAATCGTTGGTAACTTGGTATTTATTTGAGGGTTGAGGTAGAAAATTAATATTTATTGATGGAGAGCATTGTTTCTCCATCTTCCAAAACTGTCGGAATGTGAAACCTCTTTTGGCAATTAAAATCTTAATTGATTAACAATGCCTATTAAATAATCTTAATTATTGAGAACTAACCAAACAATTGTTGAAGCTTACTATTCATATTTAAATACCTCTTAAACCACAACACTTTAATCCAGATATGAAGTGTTAGGTATTTTAGATTTTGTAATATTAAATTTTAATACAAACTAATAGTAAGGGCACACGTTTTGTGGAAGGGCTCTTAAATCAAACAAAAATGGACGTAAAAATTTTAAACCACGCATACGTGTTGCAATGTGTTAACTCGAAAAAAATTAGACCGAAATGTAAAATATACAAAAGAATAATTGAATCAACTTAGGACCACGCGTTGCGATGGGACGTTAAACCGCAAATAAATAGATATAAAAACGCTTGTAAAATTTAGATTAAAACATAAAACATTATCGTAAAAAAATAATAACCGAGTCGAAATGAAAAAAAAAAAACCCACATAAAAAAGGAAATACAAATATTTTACCTCAAATATTATTAATAATAGTAGTTTAATAAACTCATAAAATATAAGGTTTATATCAGCCAAAAAAATTGAAAACTTAGTATCCAAGCATGAAGTTTGGCGGCCTAAGTTTTGTTTAGGGAAGATGACATTTAACCATAAACCCGACCACCTAAAATTTTTTGCAATTTCAAATTCGGGATGGATATTTTTAATGTAATAATTATGTTAATAATTTTTATAAACAAATATTAAGACCCTTCGCGTTGCTCCGTTGTAGTGATGGTATAAAACCCTATAAAATAGCAACAATGTCACACCACCAGCACTGAAGTTGTATTGTGTTAATACGAAGTCTGTGTTTAAATGATGTACACTCTTTCAGTATCTAATAAAGTCTGTGTTTACTAAACGTTATGATGCCGAAAGGGTGTCAATTATTCTAAACTTCCGTCTTGAGCGTATTCTAACACTAATCGTAAAGTAAACGATCCGTTTTTTGGTTTTCAATCGCAAAATTTTGAGCGAAACATAAAGTGAAACGTAAAAACGTTGAACGAAACATAAAGACAATTTTGTACTTGGCGATGAGACGAGTGTCCAAGAAAAATGTGGTGATAGAAAATTTTTGGGCCAAAATTAAGTGCACGTGTTTGGTTTTTAGCATCCAATTCGAGTGTATATAAGAGATGAAATCGCATAGTGTTAAAGATAGTGGGGTAGTCACGGAGACCGAAGCAAATGTTTTTCATTTTTATGTGACTATTATCGGCCAAAAAGTTATATATATTCCGCTTTTGTGTATGAAAAAGATATTAGAGATTAGAATTTGCTAAGAATGGGGGGAATAAAAGTTCTAGTGTCAAATTTTGAAATTGATTAATTCTTGGAGATTCAGAGAGTTTGTTTGGAAATTTAGAAAGCATGCAACATTATTTGGGTTGTTAGACAGATGCACTAAAAGTTTGCATAGTGTGGAAATTAGCGTTTACACTTACTATATATTGAAGTTTGTTAAGCAAAACGTTTAGTTACAAAAAACTGGGATTTCAGGTTTTGTGGTATTAACTTATTTGAAGTTAATCAGTGTCGTTTTCAAAGATTTATCAAATGTCAGTTGGGTTTTGAAGATTTGAGGATGATCGAGCAATAGAGAAATTGCATTAAACCGAACACAGATGTGGTTAAAGTCGAAAAAGAGAAGCTACATTGATTAGTTTCAAGTTAGTGAATTCTCATGAAGATTGTCGTATAGCCAACCGAAGGAGCGTTTCAGGAACCATACAAATGAATTTTGATTTTGGTAGAGTTTTCAAGACAAAACCGAGACTTTTTGTTGAGTTGAAAGAATGAACTTTTACCAAGTGCAGATTAGTAGGAAATGATTTATTGACGTAAAGCTAGCCCAGGGAGAGGTTGTAACACCCCAATCGATGGCGGAAATATCGACGCATTACTTTGGTAGATGGTTTAAAAGCACATGGAACTAAAAATACAATTGTTTATTAATCGACTTAATTTTTTTGTTACAATCCACGAAAACAAATAACTCATATCTAATCAAATCAATTCGTATTAAATTATCTAAGTCCTCAATGCATCATACGTGAGTAGCAAATCTTGTAAGCATCATTAAGACTTAAACATGTGCAAAATAAAGGTCAACTACGAAAAGTTGGCGCGTAACATAGGTTAATGGTACATATATATATGTATAGTTGGAAAGCTGTGTACAATTCAATGGCATGGCATAATATCTAAAGCAATTTGAAAACAAAAACATGAATGTAAGGGCACACTCAAACCTTGTGTCCACTTGTAAATGAAGAACCCAAAGGGTTAACCTCTTGCTAGAATAAGTGGGTTCTATCATTCCCAGAGGAACTCCCCCTAAAAAGGCCAAGGAGTGGGAATAGGTGTCAATCCTATAGCGCTATAACATACTACCACGAGCCTTGATCGTAGTTAATGAATAAACAAATAGTAATCATATTAGTTCAAATAAACACATAGATAGCATGCAACCTTAGAATTGAATTGTAAGTTGTGAATAGTAAGTAATAGTTTATAAATTTGATAAATATGCAACCATAGAATTGAATTGTAAGTTGTGAATAGTAAGTAATAGTTTATAAATTTGATAATATACTTACAATTCAATTCTATGGTTGCATGCTATATATGTGTTTATTTGTTACACGATTACTGTTTGTAAATTCATTAACTACGATCAAGCCGCGTGGTAGTATGTTATAGCGCTATAGGATTGACACCCCCATTTCCACTCTTTGGCCTTTTTAGGGGGAGTTCCTCTGGGAATGATAGAACCCACTTATTCTAGCAAGAGGTTAACCCTTTGGGTTCCTCACTTACAAGTCGACACAAGGTTTGAGTGTGCCCTTAGATTCATGTTTTTGTTTTCAAATTGCTTTAGATATTATGCCATTCCATTGAATTGTACACAGTTTTCCAACTATACATCTATGTACCATTACCTATGTTACTCGCCAACTTTTCGTAGTTGACCTTTATTTTGCACATGTTTCAGGTGATACGTCTTAATGATGCTTATAAGTTTTGCTACTCACATAGGATGCATTGAGTACTTAGATAATTTAATACGAATTGGTTTGATTAGATATGAGTTATTTGTTTTCTTGGATTGTAACAAAAAAAATTAAGGTTGATTAATAAACAATTGTAGTTTTTGTTCCACTGCTTTTAAACCATCTACCAAAGTAATGCCCCGATGTTTTCGTAATCAGCTGGGATGTTACAGATTGGTATTAGAGCTCATGTATTTATACAATTTGAGGTCGGTTGATGGGTACGAGTTGTAAAGGGATTTGGAGATTTATGTAGGTTATGGATAATCACCAAACCGCACAAAATAATAGATAATCTTTGCAGGTTTGGTTACATAAAGATGGAGATAACAGATAAACACAAGAAAAAGGGGCGATTTCAAGTTGAATTAGGAGTTCCGGGTCGCCGGAATAGTTGCCGGATAACACAACCAGAAGTTCGCTGCAAAAAATCGGATCAAGAATTCTGCAAACTCGAAGTATCAATTGAGGGGGAATCTCCTGCAGCATTTAAGATGAGAACAACATATTGTGACTAATGTTGCAACACATTCAACGGAGCTCTCAAAGTTTGAAGTTCAAGATTCAACAGCAACGGATAAGGGGGGATCTGTTAGTGTATTTTGTGTGTCCGTTACTGTGCAATTAGGCTAGATAGAGTGTGTGTTATATATGTATAGATTAGAGAGTGAATTGTAGTTATTTGATGAGACATACGCACGTATGAGACACACGTAGCGTATTAGACATACATGATAGAGTGCACAGCGCATGAGACATGCACTTGAGGCTCCCAACGCATGTCTCATACCCCGTATAAATAGGGACTTATGTGTTGGTAGTCATACTATTTTTGGATTTTTGGTAGTCATATGATTTTGGATTTTTGGTAGTCATACGATGTATACTCATTCGGTATTTAATAAAATATGTGTTTACGAAACGTTATGTTGTCGAAGGTGTGTCAATTATTCTAAACTTCCGTCTTGAACATATTCTAACACTAATCGTAAAATAAACAATCCGTTTACTGGTTTTTCAACTCAAAATCTTGAATGAAACATAAAGCGAAACGTAGAAACATTGAACCACACATGCACGTTAAGTCGTGTTAACTCACAAAATTTAGAACGAAACATAAAACGGAAATATATGAAAGATGAAAAGTATAGGGGACCAAAATTTGAAAAAAAATTGTGAGGTTAAATTGGAAATAATAAAAAGTTTTAGGTTAAAATTAAAAAAAAATGAATTTTGTGGGGTTAAAATTACAAAGAAGAAAAGATTTTGAGTTAAAAAGTAAAAAAAAACTATTTTTTAATAAACCTCCAAAGCATGAGGTATAAAACCTCAATGCACAAAAATGTTACTAATTCTAACACTAATCGTAAAATAAACAATCCGTTTACTGGTTTTTCAACTCAAAATCTTGAATGAAACATAAAGCGAAACGTAGAAACATTGAACCACACATGCAAGTTAAGTCGTGTTAACTCACAAAATTTAGAACGAAACGTAAAACGAAAATATATGAAAGATGAAAAGTATAGAGGACCAAAATTTGAAAAAAAGTTGTGAGGTTAAATTGGAAATAATAAAAAGTTTTAGGTTAAAATTAAAAAAAAATGAATTTTGTGAGGTTAAAATTACAAAAGAAGAAAATATTTTGAGTTAAAAAGTAAAAAAACTATTTTTTAATAAACCTCCAAAGCATGAGGTATAAAACCTCAATGCATAAAAATGTTACTAATTCTAACACTAATCGTAAAATAAACAATCCATTTACTGTTTTTTCAACTCAAAATCTTGAATGAAACATAAAGTGAAGCGTAGAAACATTGAACCACACATGCACGTTACGCCGTGTTAACTCGTAAAATTTAGAACGAAACGTAAAACAGAAATATATGAAAGATGAAAAGTATAGGGGACCAAAATTTGAAAAATAGTTTTGAGGTTAAATTACAAATAATAAAAAGTTTTAGGTAAAAATTAAAAAAATGAATTTTATGAGGTTAAAATTACAAAAGAAGAAAAGATTTTGAGTTAAAAAGTAAAAAAAAAAAACTATTTTTTAATAAACCTCCAAAGCATGAGGTATAAAACCTCAATGCACAAAAATGTGTTTACTGGTTTTTCAACTCAAAATCTTGAATGAAACATAAAGTGAAGCGTAGAAACATTGAACCACACATGCATGTTACGTCGTGTTAACTTGCGAAATTTAGAACGAAACGTAAAACGGAAATATATGAAAGATGAAAAGTATAGGGGACCAAAATTTGAAAAAAAGTTTTGAGGTTAAATTGCAAATAATAAAAAGTTTTAGGTTAAAATTAAAAAAATGAATTTTATGAGGTTAAAATTACAAAAGAAGAAAAGATTTTGAGTTAAAAAGTAAAAAAAAAACTATTTTTTAATAAACCTCCAAAGCATGAGGTATAAAACCTCAATGCACAAAATGTTACTAATTAATGATATATAATTAATGATAATATATATATATATATATATATATATATATATAATGAGCATCAAATTTATAATTTTTGTAATTATTGCATAGCGGACAAGACATTCACGTAATGAACTCAAAAGAGAGATTACATATAAAAACATTGTAACTAGTTGTAACAATTATTGTTAAAACTACTATTAATTAATATATGATATAGAATCGTAAAAAATCCGTCAACTACTGTCGATATTTGTGTATATAAACCGTCGATTTTCACTTGTATTGATTATTTGTAAAGTCGTAATCAAATTTCAAGATGGAAAAAAGATTGCTCTTCTTTATGTTCGTGCTCGTTCTTTTTTTTCTGGTATGGTATTCTAAACTAAAAAATAATATATTTAATGTACATTTATTTTTTTCTGTTGAAATCAAACAGGTATGGGGTTATCGATTATTATATAGTTAATACTTCAACCTTGGGTGTAGATATGTTTGATATCTTTTTCAGAAAACTAAACACATAGTGTGTGTAATATTTTTTTTAACATTTTGTCAAATATTTTGTTGAAAAGAAAGTTTTGTTCAAAATATACGTATATTTTTTTTGCATCGTATACTATATTTATGTTAATACTATATAGTTATTGTGACAACAAACCGATATTGAGTGAACATCAATATAATATTTTCGGAATTGGTATTCGGATTCGTTGTTATGTTGTTTGATCCATGAATATCACAAATTTATTTTAGGTTACAAGACTTTATTTTTTGGTTTACATAAAACAACTTTTGTGTAACAAAACCATTGTAACTAAACTCTTTTTTATCATGAACTATATTAAGTACCGGTAACGTAACGAATCCAGTTGTATTCAGAAGAATGTATTTTTTTCTTCATAAACTAAACCGATTTCCCGTATCATACCGGTAAAGAAACTAACAGAACAGATACCAACCTAATAACGTTAGTACCAACATTGGTATTATTCGACTAGTGTCGATATACATTTTTCTTTTTGGTTCTTGCTAATATGATATTTTGTAAAATTTTGAATTTATCTGTTAAGATATGTTTATTTTTCTCTGTATTTCAATACAAATTTTATGTAAAACTTACCAGTGAAACACGAACACAACCCTCACGTAATAATATAAAGGTTATCCTCCTTAATTTTACCTTTATTTTATTTACGTTTGACTGTTTTCATCCTAGCTAGTGTATTATTATTATTCAATTTTTACATATATATGCTTTAGTTTCCTAATAAGTTTAGTTTGATTTTTACATTTTACAATTTGTAATACATAAACGTATTGTGAATCCATAAAATTTACTGTTTTACTATTGCTATAAAGTACGAATTTTGTGTGAGATGAAAATATCATATGTATCTTAAAACGAATTATTTGTTACAATGATTATGATTATAATATAGATAGAAAATACTTGCAGAAAAGAGAATAGTGAAGGTTACAAAAGCAAAGATGTGTGGATCCCCTGGGACTGACCCGTTCTTATGTTCCGAAAGTGTGAAAAGGGAACTACTTGTATGTGCTACAACAAGTGTTAAACTAATTGCACATTTGATACAATAATAAATAATCTATCGTATTTCTTGTATATGTTGTCTTTTAATTTTCTTTAGTGAAAAAAAGTTTACTTTTACTCTATTAAACTAATAATTATAACTATATTACACTAATAATTAGAAATTAATCACGATATGTTTAGATTTAAACCTAAAATCTCTCTTTTAATACTATAAGTAATGCGCCTTATAGGATTGTAAAGTGACTTGATAATGCCCTCAATACCACTCCCGTAGGCTTTATAAGAGAATGAAGATGGAGGGACATTTATAGTATAATGGCTAATAAGGAAAAAAATTGGAAAGTAGTGATGGAATGAGAACATTAAGTGGCGTGTACCATTACACAATCTTTTAAGGGGCGTTATGATGCTAATGTTACGGAAAATGTCCATTAGGGGGCATTACATTACAGATGACATAAGAGGCAATGCATCTACCAAGTGAGCTAGCCCCACATTGGCGATCCCCTTTAAGTTAACATGTCCTTCCATCAATTCATTAATTTTGTTTAGAAAATTACAAAAAAATCATGGTTTGAAGAACCGCTAGGCGCTAGCAGCTGGTGAGGTACTTGCTAGCGGTTAATCAGGATTGGTCATGATTACTCAGATTGAGATTTTTATATGTTATTTTAGTTTTATACACACACATATATATATATAGATATTTTTATATGTATTTTTTAAAGTGACTTGTTTTAACCACTCTTCTACCCATTTTTTTTATAAATATACAACATTAATCGCCATAATTTACAGGTTTTGGTCGAAAACTGACTTGATCTCACCATAATCGCCTATTTCGGTCGACAAGGGCCGATTTCCAGCCCATTAGAACCGATTAGGGCCGACTAGTGATTAGTTCATCAACTACCCAAAAACTAATTAGTTGTCGGTTGACTGCTGATTAATTGCCGACTAGTCTCTGATTAATCCTGATTTTTCCAACACTTATAAAAATGTTGGATATAAAGATGTATTACAAAACCTAGATTTAGACCTAAATTTGTTACAGTTTTGGTTATTGGTGGAGTGGCATATGTAAATACCTTTTGAGAATTTGAAGAATTTCAATTAATGTAATAAAGGTGACTAGATATTTTTGAAAGGTATTTGGATATTTGTAACACCTAGACTGATGATGGTATCGGGGTGATAAGAAGCTGTTCATAAGCTCATAATCAACTAAAGTTTGAATGTTATATAAAAACCAATGCATATAACAATCCAAAGAAAAACAAACAATTTAAAAAAGACAACTGTTACAAATTAAAATTTAAACTAAGCCCTAGCTCTTAGATGATTCAACGTTCAAAAACTTCATGCTTTATTCCTTTAAACATGTTAAGATAAAAACGGTCAAGTATAAATAGCTGGTGAGTATACATAGGTTTTTCATGTGAAAGAACCTTTCAACAATTAGCATGTTAAAGGTTTATCTTAAACAATCTTGTGAAAACAAACACCTTAGAACAAATGATGGTGTACAATCAAACCAAAGAGATTATGTAGAAAGTCACACCATGACGACTTACAACTTCATCGAAGTAGATTTTGGCTAATTTCTCAACTTGATAGGCTTCACGAATAGGTAGGAAATGAAATTTAGTTCAGCAGTCAACGATCACCCAAATGCTATCATGACCTCGAGATGTGTGTGTGAGCTTGGTAATGAGATCCATAGCTATATTTTCTTACTTCCACATAGGAATTTCTAGTTATTCAAGTGTACGAGAGGGATGTTGGTGTTCGGCTTTGATTTTCAGGCAAGTAAAACATTTGGCCACGTAGAGGGCAATGTCCTCCCAGGCCACCAATAGTGATAACTAAGATCCTTGTTCATTTTGTCTGCTGATAACTGGAATAAGAGACTTGTGAGCTTCGTTCGTAATGGAGGTGCGAAAACCATCATGATTAGGAAACCAAAATCAATTCAAATATTAGAGTAGTCCATCAGGT
The DNA here is from genome assembly GCA_947069175.1 of Scalesia atractyloides. Lineage (NCBI taxonomy): Eukaryota > Viridiplantae > Streptophyta > Magnoliopsida > Asterales > Asteraceae > Scalesia > Scalesia atractyloides. The sequence continues at coordinate 90,251,660 of CAMTDV010000020.1, read as the reverse complement.
TTAGATTCTAGATGGATTTCGGCACCACATGACATTTCATCAGGCATGTTACCTTAGGTGACAGAAGTCTGCTAGGATTGAAGGATACGGGCTTGAATGTTGGTTTGGATCTGAATGCTATGAAACTTGACACGTTCCGCTCAACTAAGTGCGTCGGCTATGACATTCTCCTTGCAAGGATGGCAGCATATCTCGCAGTCGTAGTCGTTACGTAGTTTGACCCAACATCGTTGCCTCTTATTAAGTCCTTTTGGTTGAAGATATGTTGGAGGCTTTTGCGGTTAGTGAAAACCACACATTTCCTACCATAGAGGTAGTGCCTCTAAATTTTTAAAGCAAAGACGACCGCACCCAACTTAAGGTCATGGGTTGTTTAGTTTTTCTCGTGGATCTTAAGTTGTCTTGACGCCTAGGTTATAACATTGGCTTGTTGCATGACGACATAACCAAGACCGAGGTTAAAAGTGTCGCAATAGACCACGAAATCGTCATTGCCATCAACGAGAGTTAGGATAGGAGCATCACAAAGCTTTCTCTTTAGGGTTTGGAATGCTTCTTCTTGCTTAGGTCCCCACTCATAAGGTTTACCTTTATGAGATAAAGTAGTGAGGGGTACAACAATCTTTGAGAAGTTGGAAATGAAGCGACGATAGTTGCTCGCTAAGCCAATGAATGATTGGAATTTGGTAGGGTTTTTGGTGTACTCCAATTCTTCACAGCTTCAATTTTGGAAGGATCCATATGAATTCCATCTCGTTGATTATTTATCCTAGAAATTGAACTTTCTTAAGCCAAAATTCACATTTAGATAATTTGGCATATCATTTTTCTTTTCTAAGAGCTAAAAAACGTAGATAGGATTTATAATAGATCAAGAGTCATCAATTAAGACGATAATTAATATGCTCTAAAATATACATATTTTTAATTTAAATATTCCTACATTTTAGAGTAACTTTAGGGTTGTTTGCATTAAATTCTACTCACATTTGAAGTTTGATAATTTTTAGTAGAAAACGAGCTAAAACGATTAAATCAAGTGAAAAATATTAATAGTTAAAAGATAACCCCAAGTTTTTATATATTATTATTTAAAACCTTAAGCAATTTAAATTGGAATAATTATGATGCTAGAAGAATAAAAAAAAATAATTGCATTTCATGTTTGTATTACGAAAGTTTTGTGAAGTAAATTGCTTATATCATTTTTAATTGTTTATGGAGTAAAATGTCCGGATAGTCTCTGTGGTTTTGTAAAGTAACACCTATATTCCTCAACTTTTGGAAATTACACAGGTGCTCAATGTGGTTTACTTTTTGTTACTCTGATGGTCCCTACACTGGATGGCAGTTAACTTATCAAGTTAAGTACATTTGAATTGACTTTTTTGCCCTTAATAATAACAAAAAAAGTAAAAGAAGATGAATTAGTTACTTTGGCCCACCATTTTTTATTTAACCAATACTCTTCCATCCAACCCCACCATACATCTTCTTCATCTTCATCTTAAACAAAACTCGAACCTCCATTGCAACCAATTCCCACCATAATGTTATCAGCAGTATGCAACACCGTAATCACGAGTTTGACGTCCATTATCAATGTCACACCCCGACCCGCAGCGAAAAAAGGTGATCGGGGCATGATTGGGTTTTCATCAAAGCTCATGACATTTATTATAACGTTTCATATTTATTATCACAATTTAAGGAAGATCATACAATCATAATTACAACATGTCTATACATCTTTCTAGACTTCATTATTTTCTTCTAAGGCATTTTCCTATGTGTTCCTTGCTTCATCCTGTTCACCTGTATCATGTGTAAAAATGGTTTTTGGATCAACAAAAGTTGGCGAGTGAACCTTGTTAGAAAAACATTTATTATTTATTTCTGGTTGTATTTAATATGGAAAAATTGTGCAATAATCATATATGAACAAACGTAAATAAACATACAATAACAAACAAATAGCATACAATAACAAACAAATAGCATACAATAACAAACCACCTTGCATGAATATGTAATATGAATGACAATGTAAATGTTGGCAACGTCTCGTTCACGCTCATAGGTAATGGGGAACGGCTCACACTCATAGGTAATGGGGAGGAGACGGCCTATGATGAAATGTACGTGCGATCAAGGCTCAATCAAACGGAGCCGATCGTATGTTGGCAACGCCTCGTTCACGCTCATAGGTAATGGGGAACAACTCAACGCTCATAGGTAATGGGGAGCGGCGGCCTATGATAATGTATGTACTGAAAATGATAAATTTAATCTAAACAATAATCACACAAACAGATGATACATGTTGAATATACATTTAATCATGAATATGATGGATGCACAATAGTTTAAAAGTAATAAATAATAAGACACATGATACACCCAAAAAACGTGATTAAAACGGGGAATTTGTAGAGATTCACTCACCTTGGGTGCGTTCGGTGAATGATGTTGAATTCGCACGAGTATAGAGGATTGATCGACGAGGAATAACTAACCTAATTAATAACGAAAAGGTACGGTAAATAAGTGGATTTTATTAATCAATTTTAGTAGGATTTTTGGATATATTTTTGTGAGTTTAAGGCTATTTTCTAACTTTAAAAACGTTATTTTTAAGTATTTTTAATTGATTTTTAATTTAAATAAATAAATAAAAAAAATAAAAAAATGTTGACTTTTGACCGTTGACCATGACCGTTGACTGTTGACTGTTTGACCGGTTCGATCATGTGTATATATGCGCCGGGCAAGGCTCGAACCCGAGACCTCCCGTACGCGTGCACGCAGCTCTACCAACTGAGCTACGTGTCTAACCCGAAATATTTATGTTTTTAATTATATTTATACACTATTTACGTTAATCCGAAAATCATTTATTTTAAAAAGGGTTTAATTGTATCGACTCGGTGATCCCCACAGGTCTCGAACGCGGGACCTGTGGTTTAGTTTGGCACACAGTCCACCGCTGGACTGTGTGTCTAACTTGGTAAATATTCTGGTTTTTATTATACTTAACATCTTACTGCGTATGGATCCGGTTCAGTTTAAAAAAACATTTTTATTACAGCGAATGTGCGTGTGTCAAGGATCGAACTCGGGACGTATGCGTATTTATTTGCACACAGTCCACCGCTGGACTGTGTGTCTAACCCGTTCATAATATTGATTTTAATTAATCTTATAACCTAAGCGACTTCGTCTTCTTCGTTCAAAACACAGACCATGGTTAAACCAACTGTTTCTTGTTTAATTCGGTGAACGAATATTATGAGAAATTGAAAGGTATTGAACAGAAGGGTTTGGGGAAAGAATGTACCGAACAGATTGTCTTCTTCAGAAATCCGGCAAAGATCGTCGGCTCTGCTTTGTGAACTCCTTCTGTTCGGATTCAATAATCAGTTTGATTGATTAGATATGAACTTGAATTACTGAGCAACGATTATCAGGATGTTTAGATGATCATACCGCTTAACAGTATGATTCTGGAAATTCCAGAAGTTTTCCGGCGAAAATGGAATATCCGGCAACGTCGTCTGGAATAGATTCTGGGTGAGGGATTGATGTTAGTAATAGTCCAACAATGGTTTAAAACAGAAAAGTCGAGGTATTTACCGTGTAGATGAAAGTCTCGGTTTTCCGGCGACTTGCAGAGATTTTCCGGCGAGTGAAATTGATTCAAGAATCGGTGCGATTTTGAGCGAAAAGTTTACCAGATGCTAAGGTGTGCATTTATAGGGAAAAATATCGACGAATTGGGTCTGATCCGTCTTGATTCGTTGGTCAATAATTCTCCGGCGGTTATGACTGATGTCGCGGACTGGACCTCGGTTATAACCGATGGCGTCGTTAATTCTTACGTTAAGTCAAAAGTAACCGACGATAATTGGCGAAATCGTCGGATTTTCCGGCGTCTGCGGATTTGGGCGCGCTGTTGACTGTTTGATTTCCAGATTTATTTTATGTATTATTTGTTTCAATAAATTAACAAGTAACACTAGTGGCGGAGTGGTTGGGCGAGTGAGAGTTAAGTCTTTGTGAAACATCTGGCTGACCCAGGTTCGAAACCCGGCTTCAGCATTTAATTTTTATTTCACTATTTTTAATACATTTTCAAATATAAATTTTATATTCTAATATACTTATTAATTATGTATCGTTTAAAATTAATTTGGGCATTAAATACGCAACGAAATTTTTAACTGGTGGTTCGGTTAATAAACGAAGCGGGTTTGGTTAACCCGGTTTTTGACGGATGTTACAGTATCCCCTACTTTTAGGAATTTCGTCCCGAAATTTAAGTAGTGGCATGTTTGTCTCAAAAGAATGGTGTTTTAATTTGACAATTACATACTTAGAAGGGAGTAAGAGTTTAAATTTTTGTTTGAGGCGGTAAAGTTCCTTGTAAGGGTTGAGTACCCTGCTACAGGAATCGCTTTTTGATGCCTACGATAAAAATATTGATAAATAGAGTTGATTCACTAAGTATGATTTCATGCGCAAGAGTTTGGATACGTTTGGAAAGATAAGGTTATATCCTAAAACAAAACTTCTACTACTAAAACCTACATGGAACTTCTCATAACCGCCTGACAATGCCTCTGATCCTTTGGCAAGAATACTTATATATAGGAAGTACCAGCGGCGTATCCACCATATTCTTGTCAAATTTTCATTGGTTTTATCAGTAAGTTATGATTGGTTCTATGATGTGACTCTAGAACATAAATAAACACAACAACCAATGCCTGAGTCCTAATTCTGATAGTATACATGTTTGAATGGTGACAGTACCTCTCTCGTTTGTTATGATAGAGAGGTTAGTCTATGTAGGAATAGAACACAATGCAATTTATTTAAATGATGAGATGATATGAATGCTAAATTAGTGAGTATAAAACAAACTTCAACCAAGACATTACTAAATCCTACATGGAACTTCTCATAACCGCCTGACAATGCCTCTGATCCTTTGGCAAGAATACTTATATATAGGAAGTACCAGCGGCGTATCCACCATATTCTTTCAAATTTTCATTGGTTTTGTCAGTAAGTTATGATTAGTCCTATGTGACTCTAAAACATAAACAAACACAACAACCAAAGCTTGAGTCTTAATTCTGATAATATACATGTTTGAATGATGACAGTACCTCTCTCGTTTGTTATGATGGAGAGGTTAGTCTATGTAGAAGTGAGACACAGCCCAACTTCTTTGCATGATGAGATTGAAATACGTTGAGATGTATGATGATGTGAATGTTAAATCAACGAGTATAAAACAAAACTGAAATAGCACTCTTCGTCTTTATTGTTTATTATCAACATCAGTACCGATCTTATTATTGTTATTATTAGAACTGGCACCGGTATCCGTTTATATGGTTTTCCATGTAAAATGCATTCTTTTGTGCATATCATGACTTGTATCGAATAATGCTACTATAGTGACACCGTCATGAAAGGAATCAATACCGGTTAAACTGCCGTATCGTGCCAGAAAATTTTGCAGTTGAAATTAGTTAGACATAAAAGGGAAATGTGTTAGCAGTTAAACTAAGTCATTTGTTTAATTCATTAGGCCACATATATGATTATTAATGGGCTGAGAGTTAATAGAGAAGTGTTTAGTAAATTGTAGGCGATGGAAGTTGGCTTTGGATTGGGAATAAAAATGACATAAAAAAAAGAATTGGAACAGAAGGAAACGTGATGCTGATGTAGAAAATTGGAGACACAAGGTGGGGGCAGCTGAAGTTTTGGAGGCTAAGATTCGGAAAAGAAGAAAATAAAAGGTGACAGGCTACTCTGCTGTGATCGCATAGAAAAGATGAAGCTAAGAATTAACGAATACGCATCTAGACATTGTTTGTCATTGATTTTCTTGTTTTCATCGTGAATTCAATTTTTGAATCAATTAACTTTCTTTTTATCTCATTCTTTGCTATTAGTAGCTAAACTTTTCATGTTACGTAGACCAAGATAAACTATAATTTAATGTTTTGACTAATGATTAAATTGTGATAATTTATATATTCTTGCTTTGTGATTATTTATGAATTTGTATGCTTGTCTTGGTTATCATTGGTTGTATGGTTAGGTGATCTTGTTAGTCTGGTCTGGAACTATTTAGATCATTCTAGGTTTGTTAATGTATTAGGTTTTCGGTCTAGAGCTTGAGATTAGAAATAATTCAAGTTCAACTAAATTAATTAAAATCAACTGCGTATGCATCCTTTTCTAGCAACTCTAGGGATGAGTCAGGATTGCTAGGTTATTAGTTTGGGTGGCCAATAGCTCGGACCCGCCTACTTACACGTTTAGGGTTTCCTAGGTTTTTAGTTATTTAGTAGGTTTAGATTTATAACCGGAGGATTTTAGCAACGTAGTTGCTGTTAATCTGACAGTCGTGGTATTCGACGTCGATAGGTCGAGTCGTTTCCAATTTAGCACTTCACCACTCTGTTCCATCTTCTACTGATCATCCTTAGCGGAAGGTTTTCTAGGTAGATTCGGAGCTTTAGTCATTGGTCAGGACTAGAGGTCATAGGTTGGTAATAGGGATTCAAAGCCTGGGTAGTTCTTTCTCATCATTATCTGCTTCTAGTCACTTCACCATCTTGCTTGGTTGCTCTGTTCTCTTGTTTACTCACTTTAGTAGAATTAGAAAAATCCAAAAAGCACAAATTAAACCAATGAAGTAATTAATTGAGTCACAGTCTAGTTAGCGTCACTAGTGTCTCGCGGGTTCGATACTCGGACTTCATTAGGCTTTACTACGTACGATAGATACACTGGCCTATCAGTGGTCTAGCATTAGAGAGTCCTAGTTTATAAATTTGAAAACTAAGGTGTCTAGATTAGGTTAATTTTTTAGACCTTATTCAGTACATCAAGTTTTTGGCGTCGTTAAAAACCACGAAATCGTCATTGCCATCAACGAGAGTTAGGATAGGAGCATCACAAATCTTTTGCTTGAGGGTTTGGAATGCTTCTTCTTGGTTAGGTCCCCACTCATAAGGTTTACCTTTATGAGGTAAGGTAGTGAGGGGTACAACAATCTTTGAGAAGTTGAAAATAAAACGACGATTGTTGCTCGCTAAGTTAATGAATGATTGGATTCGGTAGGGGTTTTAGGTGTACTGCAATTCTTCACAACTTCGATTTTTGCACGATCCATATGAATTCCCATCTCGTTGATTATTTATCCGAAAAATTGAATTTCCTTAAGCCAAAATTCACGTTTTATGAATTTGGCATTTAGTTGTTCTTTTCTAGGAGCTACAAGATCAAATGTAGATACTATTCGTGGTCCACCTTGGATTTAGAATAGATCAAGAGTCATCGATGAAGACGATCATGAACTTATCCAGGTACGGTTTGTAGATGGGGTTCATTAGGTCCATGAAATCTGCAAGGCATTGGTCAAATCCAAGGGCATGACCATGAATTCATAATGACCCTATCTGGCTGTCTTTGGGATGTCTTCCTCAAGAATTTGAAGTTGATGATAACCCGAACGAAGTTAGATTTTTGAAAAAGAAGTTGCTCCTTGAAGTTGGAAGAAAAGGTCGTCAATTCTAGGAAAAGGGTAACGATTTTTTATGGCGAGTTTGTTAAGCTTGCAGTAGTCAATACACATACGAAAGGATCCGGAATCTTTTTCACGAATAAAATGGGAGCTCCCCTTTGCGAAACTCGATCGAATGAAATTCTTGGAGTTGGCTGGCAAGCTCTTGCATTTCTAAAGGTGCGAGACGACAAAGAGATTTGGCTACAGGAGTGGCTTTAGGTACAAGATCGATAAGAAATTCAATTTGACAAACGGGAGGAAGGTCATGTAAATCTTTAGGAAAAACTTCTAGAAAATGTCGTATGACTGGAATATCTTGTAGGTTCTTTCCCTTATCCTTCTTTTCCACGACATGAGCTAAGAATGCTATGTACTTTTTGCATAAGTACCTTTGGGCTGTAGAGCAAGACATGAGTTTAAGCCCACTACAAGGATTTTCCCCACAGATTTTTAAAAAGTCGCCAGATAGAAGAGGAATCCGAATACATTTCTCAAAACAGACAAATTTAGCATGATGTTTGGACAACCAATCCACGCTTACTCTGATGTCGAAGCTTCCAGTTTCATAGGTGCAAGATCGATAGAGAAGATGTGGTCTTGAGATTGAGCGTGCGATAACAATAATGGGGTTTCCATCCACTATTTCTACTCTAAACGTTTTCTCTAACTTAGAACGTGGCATGGCAAGTAATGGTTCAAAGTTGAGGGAAACAAAACTCTTATAGCCACCGGTATTAAAAAGTATAGCAGCATAATGTTTATTTACAAGGAACGTACCATTCACCACATCGTTGTTTGCTTGGGCTTTATTTGCGTTGATGTTGAAAGCACGTCCAGGAGCACCTTTCATTTGCGTTGATGTTGAAAGCACGTCCAAGAGCACATTGGTTTCCAATTGCAAGTCTTGGGCATTGGTTCCGATAGTGGTTTGGTCACCACAGTCAAATCATTGTCCGACATTAGGTCTAGCTATCGGAGCAGCAAGAGCAGGGTTGGGATTAGATCGAAGATTTACACTACAGGTATTAACCAAGTGTCAATACCTACCACATCTGGGGCATAGGCTGTGGGAAAATTGGCAGGATGGTGATACCTACAGGTGTTACACATAAGACGTTTTCTCCCATACGACCTTTTATTGGGAGCATGGGTCGTAGGGGCTATTTGGGCTACCAGGGCTGCTTGGCTTATAGGAGTAGCTATGGTGACGGCAACATAGTTCTTAGTGGCCTTATGCTTTTTGTTGGTACGAGGTGTTTTGGGCTTAGCATCCTTGGTTGTTTCAGTAGTAGCCTTATCACTTCCCTTCTTTTCTCCCTATATGAATAGGGTGCCTGCTTTCATGTGTTTATCTATTAAGGTGGTTACTAGACAATTGGCTTCCTCTAGAGTGACATGATTACTTCCTAACACAGTGCGTGGATTTGTATTGGCAACATGCCAATGTACCTCTCAATAACCCTAGATAATGGGATGACCATATGGGGTACAAGCAGAATCAATTCCTGAAATTGGTTGTTATAGGCGAGGTTTTCTTCACTATGCTAAACAAGATCCCAGAACTCAACTTTGAGATTCTTCATTTAATTTATATGGCAGATGTCCTTTATCCTCAGATTCTTGACATCATTCTAGGGCAAAGGTAGAGAAACTTCAGCACCACGGGTTCGCTTTTCAGCGATCCACGACGTAAGTGCCCATTTTTTGGAGGACACTCGTGGCTTAATGTACCTTAATGTTGTTGGGATAATTATCGTTTACGAAGGTACTTTCCATACTCTCAAACCACTGTAAGATTCCAGTGGCTCCCTTGATTCCATAGAACTTAACCGACTTGCAAGAACTTAACCGGGTTGCAAGAGTTGAAGTGCCTGAAGGTGACGGGAGTGTTTTTATTTCCAGCAGCTTGGTTGAGTTGGTTCACCAAGTTGGAAAGGATTTCATCCATTAGTTGAGCAATGAGGGCTACAATCTTGTTGTTTTGGTTTTGAGGGGCTTTGCGACGAGGAGGCATTATATAAGAATAAGATCACAAGAAAAGCAAAGACAAGAGATTATGAGATATACATTTGATAATATTCAAAAATTGAAATGTAAATCAAGCAACAGAAAGGATCATAATCATTTATTCATTAATTTAAAATAAATAAATGAAAACATTTACTAATCCAAGTAGTTAGGTTCACATAATGTTTGAGAAGACATGATTTAGCCTATAAGTGGACACTCATTTCAAGAATTCCCAGGAAAGCATGATTGGTCCGTCGTTTGATTCAAATTTATACGAAATGCTTTCCTAGCCAGAAAACCCAGTGTACAGTCATACACCCTTCTAGATTGCACGTATTCTTAATAATTATTAGACCCTAAGACTTCAACGAGATTTTCAAAAAAAATTTAGGCTTCAAGCCTGGGAATAAGAACCTATAAATCTAGGGATTGATGAGAAAACATGATATAGAGAGTTGGTGGAACATGAGAACTAAACTAAAGTAGGGATATAAATGAAGATAAAGTTTCAGGGAGCATAAGATAACTCATGTTTGGAATCCTAGGGTTATAGTCTAGGTCAAGTGTCTAATAACCTAATTCCCTATAACTATGACTCTGATATCAATCTGTAACACCCTGATCGATGGCGGAAAAAAATGAGATGATACAAAATTGTTCATAAGCTCATGATCAACTAAAGTTTGAATATTTTATTAGAACTAATTCAAATAACATTCCAAAGTTTAAACTAAGTCCCAACTCCTAAGTGATTCAATACCTAAATACTTCATGCATTATTCCCTTAAACATGTTAAGATAAAGAGGGTCAGCTATAATCGTTGGTGAGCATATATAAGTTTTGCATATGAAAGAATATTAAGCAATTAGAATATCAAAGGTTTATCTAAAACAATCTTGTGAAAACAAATACCTTAGGAACAAATGATGGTGTACAATCAAACCTAAGGATTGATGCAGGTTCAACTCCACGAGTTAACCAAATGTTTAATGGTATTGTTTCAATCGTCCCAATAACATTAGATGGGTTTGTCTGAATTATAGTGACATGATTTACTACACTTGGCTTTATCAAAGTTAATGATTGTATCATTTCTAACGTTAGTTCACAAAGTAATGTTTAAGACAAGAATTATAAAGATAACATGTTATGACATAAGTAAGTACTAATATTTAAGTAATTGTACATGTCTCACCTGAAAAGTTTAGAATGAAAAAGGGCTATATAATAATTACTATATACACAATTACGAAGCACACATGTACATGTTAAAAAACCTACCTTATATTTAGCTTTTATATCCTAATAATATAACGTAAGGTGTTATAAAGTTTCAAATATACCGCAGTGAAGTGATTATGTTTATCTACTTGTTTATACAAGTTTTCTTTAGCAGGTAGGTGAGAAGGGCTCAACTCCATGCAGGTCTTTCACCAACAGCAAGCACTGAATTAGCTCAATGCGAAAGAGTCTGGGTTTAGTCGGCATGGACTGGGTGAGCAAAGACTGAAGCGTTAACCGAAAAAATTAACCAAAACTGTCCAAACCGAACGGTTATGGTTGGGTAAATATGATTAACCGACCTTTTGGTTAAGGTTAAGGTATCTTCATTAACCAAACCTTGTTTTTTTAATAATATTTGTGATTCTTTTTTATATTTACGGTTGAAATTAAATATTTAGTAAGCATTAGAATTATTTTTTTATCATCTTCCTCTTAGTTTCTTGTCTCTGTTTATTTGTATCCTTTTTTTAATCTATTGTATTAGCAAATTAAATAACTATATTCAAAATATGGTTATATTAATTGCTTATGAACTAAGTAATTTATTTTTCAGTATACAGTATACGGTATATGCTCTGTAAGCTAAAGTAGCTCGTATATATCAGGTTTTATTTATTGAAACATCAATAAACTATATACAAGAATATTACCATACTTTTATCTAAAAACAATATATATATATATATATATATATATATATATATATATATATATAATATATATATATATATATATGGTAGGGTTCTAAAGTGAACACTAGGTTGAGAGTGAACTGTGTGAACTAATCCGAGCCATTGGATTATATCATCTAGAGATTTTTAAACAATGGCTAGATTGTAATTATAATGTTGTAACTTCCCTTTAAATTAATTGACATAAGGGTATTTGCGTCTTTTGTAAATTGCATTTATTAAACAATATAATCAAAATTCCTAAAATCTTGCTAGTTTCCGTATATACAAGATACACAGTTGTTAGTGTATACACATGTGTACATCCTCGATAATATCAGTTTATAAAAAATACACAGATGTTAGTTTATACACATGTGTACATTCTCGCTAACTATCAGTTTATACAAGATACACCGTTGTTAGTTTATACACATGTGTATAGTCTCGCTAACTATCAGTTTATACAAGATACACAGTTGTCAGTTTATACAGATGTGTACAGACTTTTGATACATCTGTGTATTTTGTAGTCTAGGACCTAGTTACGTTAGGAGTTTCATATACGGTTTGAATCCGGGAGGGACAGTTGGTATCCAGTACCTATTTCCGTTAGGAGTTTCATATACGTTATTAGTAACTGTTTTTATACGAGTTTAAAATAATGGAAAAGTAATTAAATTATGAGAGAGAGAGAATTAATATATGAGAAAATTAAGTGATTTTAATTAAGAGAGAGAGAGAGAGAGCTAATGTTAATCTTACCCTTTTAATCTAAAAAATAATCAATGGTCAAGATTAGTTCACTCAGTTCATTTTCAAGAAGTTGTTCACAAATGATCTTAATCATATATATATAATATATAATATATATATAGGTTAATAACTGAAATTACATAATAGAATCATAACTGCCAATTAACCGAACCACGGTTAACCGCCTATCGAATCAACGTTTAACCGATCTTCGATCACCCGACTTTGCACACCCCTAGCGGGGATAAGATTCTATTCTCATAGTCATAACTACTCCAATGCAAAGCTATCGTGTCATACTATTAGGGCACGTTTCCTTCCTAAAACGAGACAACCAGAAAGTAAGAAACTCATAACATTAACTCATAATGGCATAAGTGATCACTGAAACTTTGCATTTTGACAAGACCAACATCTGAGAGGGCTCTTTGACTAACATGGAAGGGTGTAACTAACTTAAAGTGCTAAGACAAGATTCAGAATAATAACTTGTCTCGAGAATGCCCTGGGATATGTTGGGTTGGTTGTATTAGACAAATCAAGGAACTCTCGTTCGATGTATTTGAACAAAAACCAATGATTAAAACATAGATGTCAATAAGGTGGTAGTCCATTAGTAAAGACAAAAGTTTTAAATACCTAAATTTAAAAGAAAAAGTTTTGATTTTAAATCTCACAAACAAGGATTAAAAGAAATTTCCAATTAAAAAACTTAAACATGGATTCCCAAATGGTCCCATCCTAGAATGGTTAGTGGCTACTTGTCTACATATTCGTAGCCATATTGTCAATGTGGCGTCAAAAATATGAAAAATGTTAATACTCATCGATGTTTTATGTGAAATTAAATAAGTTGAAGTTATTACAAATGTTAAAATTAAAAATGTTCTGTATAAACAACTTCGTTATATAAAATGTTTTAAAGACATGTGTCACTTTCTAATATCTCATAAACTTATTTTCAAATTTTTCTCTTCTATCAAATAATAATATAAATAATAATTTTCTTACACCTCTCTTTTATTTAAAAATAATATTATTATTCAAAGAATTTATATTTAGTTTTTAATATATATTTAATGATGAATTGTAATTATATCACAAAAAGAGTTTAATATAAAATTAATTATGGATGGTTATAATTTTTAACATTGCTTATCATTTTTCAAAAATAAACTTTTATTACGGATAGTTATTATATTATCAAAGTATCTTTACAATTTAATCAACTCCATTACTTTAGACAACTAAATTCAATATTATCTAAACATTTAAATTTTATTTTTATTAACTAATTTGTTCAATAATATATTAACAAATTCTACAATAAGACAACGATTTTATAAACATTTAGGATTTAGTTTAAATAATATATATAATCTTACATTTACATATGTAAAATCTAATATTTGATGGACTAGTTGAATACCACTGTACTCTACATATTCAAGATATAATATTTGTTATGACTAGTTGAATACCACTGTAATTTTTGTTATATCGTTATAGTAGAAAAGTATTCCAGTTTTTTCCCATTTCAATTTAGATCATGACTATCTTTTTATTTTTTTATCTTTTTGCATATGTTTATATATGTTTTGTAGATATAACAACCTTAAACTACTTTTTTATGAGCGGGTCCATTTGAATTATATCTAGTCTCAACCGGGTCTAACAGTTAAAATTAGATAAAACAATTATAAAGAAGAAGGTAGATCGGTTGAAAATCGTCCAAAGTTTAAACTTAATTCAAATAAATATATTTAGATTGTTATATTATGATAAACAAGTAATTAATTATGCTATATGTCATAATTATGTGTGTCCAAGTTCTTGTAACCATTTAAAAATCACTGTTTAATATTTAATTGATCTAACTCTGTGTAATATAAGATAGTATATGATAAAATCATGACAACCCCTTAAATGATGATAAAATTGGTCGTAAACCCTACAAAATCAGATGTATAAAAATTTTTAGTATTAATAACCAACACTCATAGATACTACTAGAAATGAATGATAAAAAATTAACCAATGGGTTAATGGCTCATTGATAAGACAAAGCCTTTAGGTACAAGATACATTGATTTAAGGTCTAAGGTTCAAGTTTCACGACTTTTAAAAAAAAAATACTTACATTGTTGCTTGCTTGCCTTTGTATTGCGTTTGAATGGCTTGTTAAATTGTCTCTATCGTCCGTGTCTAAATACATTAGATTTTATTGTTGAGCGACGCAAACTCAAGTAGATTAGACTTTTTGCATGCGTATCTTGACCTTCGGGGGTATAACAAACGTCTCTTGTGGATACATGAAGAGTATTATTCACGTAGTATTTGTTCGGGTATGCCTTCTTGTACTGTTATTGGGCATAAATGTTTGAAGTGTGAGACATACTAAATAAGCCTTAATTGGGCAAAGAAATCTCTTGCCATCTTATCAGTTAATATTAAAGCTAGTAATAACAATGAGATTATACATCTAGACTCAACATAAATACTAGTCTATCCATTGATTGTTCTTATACATCCAAATTCCTATTTGATGCTGGAAACAAACGGTTAAATGGTGATCTAACGGATCTGAAAAACAGTTGCGAGTTTGAAGTCATAGTCAAGTCGCTTCCACCCCTTGACGTCTCACCACCCGGCGTATCTGGGTTAGACCGCTCAAACCCAACATAATGATGAAGTCTTCTAGTAGAAGCAGCACTAACACTTCGAAAAGGCATCTTTTCGCTACTTTCCGTTGGAAACACCCCATGAGGGCTAGTCGGAAGACTCGTGACTAGGTTCATGAACATGCCCCGTGCCTCATTTGGTAAACGTAGCGTGTACCGCTCCGTATTTTCAACAGGTTGTACTACCAATGAATGTCCCGTTGAATGTGAACGGGGCATTTGAGTGGTAGAAGGTGTTGCTTGTTTTGACTCGATGGGAGAAGAAACTCGGTTGACCCGTAATCTCGCTCAGGGTCAACCGGGTAATCCAATTGCTCAGTCATGAGACTGGGTTCATTGGTTGTTAGGACAAGATTTGCTCGGCACACCGGGCATGTGACGTGTGACGCCAGCCACGTGTCAACACAGTCCATGTGGAACACGTGACTACATTTTGGTAGTAATCTTAGGGTTTCATGGTCTTGAAACTCATTTAAGCAGACAGCGCACTCTAGCGTTGTCTGCCCTACTTTTATCCCCTTGACAATTGAGTATAGAAAGCTTGGGAAGGTGGCGATGACGGCCGGGTCAAGCCCGTGCACCACTGACCTCATCGACCCGGTTTCACTCCCATGCGTGGTACTTGCTGCAAGTCTGAGCTGTCTTTCCGCGTAATGGCGAAAGTAGGTGGAGACCAAACAAAGCATAAAGAATGCACTTAAAAGACACACTAGCACTATAGCCATGATGGGGTTGACTGGGGTAGAAGGCGAATCCGGCACCGATGACATTGGTGTTGATGCCATTGCTTCCCTGGCGACGGTGTAATTATTTGGTAAATGACCAATGTTTTTAGAAACGGACCGAATAAAGATTTAGTTCATAACAATAAAACCATTGGGGCACATGAAGGGAAATGATCGAAGTTTTCGTGAAGCTACTAGGTACAGAACTTGGTTAAGTTTTCGTGCAAATAATGCCATGGGTTTATCTAATTAATTAGTTTTAGGCAGCGTCAATAATAAGCTTTGTGTATTGGCACTACAAAAAAATATAATGTCGTGTTGTTGAGGAGATTGACAAGCTGGTGGAAAGGTTAGAACACGACGAAAGGAAAAACTGAAGTTGTTTAATTTTAAATTATTATTTCGTTTATTACGAGGTCGAATGAGGATTTAAGAATAAAGTTTGAGTAATGATGCCATATTTAAGGACGGCTATTCGTTTTATCTTTTGTTGGAAGTTTCGAATATCTTGATGGATAGAATGCAGATTATTGAGCAATAAGAAATATCAAAACAATTACCCTAATGACATATCAAATTCCACCCTTGATGACATCAAATTCTTGTCTTTGTAGGTTTTCATAAAGAGAGAGAGAGAACAACAAGAAAGAAGGAAGATGTTCTAAATGTATCTTCTTTTCTTTTTCTTAGAGGGAAATAATCTATTAATGGGAATCGAAGGGCATGTAGCCGATAGGTATTACGGTATTGAAAAAGTGCTCATTCTCAAAATGGTTGGGAACCGAAGGGCATGTAGCCCATAGGTATCACGGTGTTGAAAATGTGCTCATCTCTTAAAATGGTAAGGGTTAATTCTTCTATAAAACATGGTAACTTAAAAGTTACAATAGAAAAAATATATTTGATAAGCAAGATTTATTCCTTTGTTCGCTCGTTTTCACGCACAAATGCACTCTTTTTACACATAACCAGTAGAATTCTCTCGCGTGATGCAGTGAAAATTCGTTACATACACAAAACATAAACTAAATTAAGCCTTATCAAATATAGGTTAAATACATAAATTTGCAAGTTACAAAGTTATGTTTTAGTAAGATACTACTTTCGTACCAGTGGTGAAAAATACTGAATAATAGCACTTCTAACGTGTATCGAAACCGAAAACCATATAAATGAATACTGGTAGTTGTACCAATTTTGTTAGGATTTAACTAAACACAAGTTGTCTCACTTAACCCAAAATTTCAAGTCGTGATATGCCAAAAGGATATCCACATGTAGGAATGAGTTCGGTAGCGTTACCGAAAGTACTAGTACCGTAAATTGCCAAAAGTGGGTACCAGTACCGTACCGAATGTTCGGTAGAGTACCGGTATTTGAAAGTAAAAATCGGTAAAATACGGGTACCGTACCGGCACGAAATCGCTAAAAAGTGGGAACCAAATCAGTAAAAAAATAATTCGGTAGCAGTACTGGTTGTATATCGGTACCCAGTACCAAATGCTCATCCTATGGACATGTGTTTTACGTCAATCGAAAATTATAAACAAATGTTGGTATCTGTTAAGATAGGACTGGTATCGGTACTAATGTTGTATGGTTGGTATCAGTTATGTTTATCATGGTACCGATACACGGTATAGTTTATGATAAACAAAGTACTTTGTGTTGAATGCAAGTCCTTGTCCTATAAAATATAGAGTTAAGTCTAATTGTCGTCCTTGTGGCATGTCGAAAATTGTCATTTACATCCAAAAGTTAAAATCTTGCCTACGACGTTATTGTTTAAAACCAATCGTCATTTATCTCCATTGGCCTAACACTCTTAGGTGATGTTTGTTTTATAAGATGTAAAATATCTTCAGTCTATGAACCACATCTGCATACATTTGTACAAGAAGTGGTAGACCAAACCTCTGAATTCTGCAAGAAGAAGGTTGTTTGTTTTTTAACGTATTTAGATTTCTAAAACAAATTGGTGGTGGTGGACAGTGGTGGTGATGGATGGTGATGGTGTTCAACCCTCTTCAGACCTTAGAAGATCTTAAAAGTGTTTGGGTCAAGTCTGCACTAAGAAGAGCTCGCACAGACGTTTTTCAATGAAACGTCTTCGGAAAAATAAACAGTCTAAAGATGACAATATATGTGTGGCGCAGACAGCAGAGCCTATGCAGATCTATAGTTATTTTTTTTTTCTTTTTTAACCTTTCCTTCCCACATACATAAATAGACGCCACAAGTTGCGATTTTTGGAAGCCCGTTCTACTCAACTCCATGATATTTTTAAAAGGCCGATTCTTATCTCTTGAAGCCCAAATTCTCATCTCTTGAAGCCCAAATTCTCATGATACGTAATTATTGTTCTTCTCTTGTTCACGGGCCGACTAATGAATTCAATCCACAGGAGTCTCACGGTAAGTGTTCACCAAAATCATGCTTATTTAGGTGTGTTTTAAAGTGTACCAAGCTTTTATTCATACTTTCAATCAAACATTTATTCGATTTGACTATAGATGAAAACCCTAATATATTTTCAGTAAAATTATTTCATGGAGGTCAGTTCACAAAGTTTCTAGGAAGGAAATATGTGGTAAAGCTACACTTGGTATATATAGTTCTTTTATCAAAGGCACTAGATAGGCTCTATTGTTGTGGGGTGGATTCAAACAACGGTATCTACCCGACTATAAATGGTATAGTCGAAGATGAAAGCTTTACTTGTTGGACATGGTTTTTGCAGTGTCTACAAGATTATCTTGATCTAGTTTCCAACTCAAATTTTACTTTTAGGCTGTAGGGTGTGGTCATGACCACCATGACTCTCTATGTCTGCGTCATGTCACTCACTTCTTGTCCACCATCCAAAAGCACTACCTTAAGGGTGTGGTCATGTGACATCCCACATTGGTTGTGAAGAGGAACGAAAGCTTCCTTACAAGGGGCTTGATACCTTCACCATCATGATGCGTTTTAAATTCGTGAAGCGATAGCGGTTTATCCCGGCCAAAGCGGACAATATCATGGTGCGGTTATACTGGGCTGTTACAGATGGTATTAGAGCCAAGGACTGGACTGGTGTGCCAGCAAGGACTCTGGGCCCCATAAGGGGTGGATTGTGACATCCAACATTGGTTGTGAACGGGAACGAAGGCTTCCTTATAATGGGCTTGATACCTTCACCATCATGACGCGTTTTAAATCCGTGAGACGATGGCGGTTCGTCCCGGCCAAAACGGACAGTATCATGGTGCGGTTATATTGGGTTGTTACAGGTCATGACCCAAACCACTATCCCCTTATTTATTTTAATTTATTTTTATCTAAAGAAAATGGAAAGGAAATATGGGAAAATGGAAAAGAGGACCATAGTTGCCATGGTTTAATCCATGCGGATCATGATGGATCAGACGAGAGGATGGTGTAGCCTTCCATTCATGTTCCTACATAGCGAATCATACTCAACCATAACCCCACACCCTTTAACCTTATAACTGATAAGATAAAGTTACTTTTAGAATTTCTTAGATTAGTGCATTGTGTCATATTCCAGCAATATATACTAACAAATTAAATTTCATGTAATGGTATAGTTCCTACTATCCTAAAGGTGTTTCCTAGGGTTGAACTAGCTACAACCATTTAGTCCCTAGCCTTTGAATGTGTAGATAACTAAAGGAGGTGAATAGGTTTTCTTCAAAAACTTGTTTGTATTAAAACGCTAATTATGAAGGCATAACACTTCTATTAAACTCAACAATAATATGAAATAAGAGTAATTCACAATTGCAAGAAAGTAAAGAGTTTAAGGCAAGAAAAGACAAAACCAATTTATAGAGGTTTAAGTGGATGTTAACAAATCCACTCTACATCCTCTTCCTAGTTCTCCAATCAAGAGTTGCTCTACTAAATGTTTCTCTTGAACGAAAGAGATCAGCGATACACATGTTTCACTAAAGCAAGATAGTAATCACCTTACAACGTCTCACTATATCAAGGTATTGATCTCCTTCTTCATTGAAATAATCTAAGGCGGTGATGACATTTTACGTGTCACTAATCTCAAGAGATAGTGATTAGCTAAATTTCGAATCACTAACAACGTTAGTGATATCCCTCACAAATTATTCACGATTACAACAATATTGTTCAAACTTCACAATACAACAACAAAATGAGAATTGAAAGATTGGAAGTTGTAGCAAAGCTTTTCATTTTTAATCTTTGATCTTTACGTGGTAGCATAACGATATAGTTTGGCTTTGATCTTTACTTGATTTTGTCGGTTTTCATATTTTGAACTCTATAAGCTCCCAATTTATCGTTTTTGATGTGTTTGAATATTGTTCTTCAGTTGGTTGATACATATGGATATTGATCTTCATTACTTTTCAATCAACTGATGAAATGTGACCCTTAACTGTCAATATTTGATGATTCTAAGCTTAATCTCTATCATAGAGGCTTATTCTTAATTCAAGTTTGCAACTCTTCATCTACATTCTTGATGATTGCATTAAGCGTATAGGTGCATGTATGTAGTATATGCACATCTAGGGTTGTAAATGAAGCAAAATAAGTATGTTCATGAAGTGTTCGCAAACGCTTACTGAACGGGATTTCTTGTCCTTGTTCGTGCACTTTGGAAAGGTATATGTGCAGGAATTGTTCACGAACACTTACCAAACACAAATGAATTTAAACAAATGTTGGTGAAAGTAAATGAACACAAACAATGTTTATGAACACAAGTGAATACATACAAATACATATTCATTTTAGAATAAAATCTGCATTTTCATCACAAAGGTTACAATAAACACTTAACATACCGAACACAGTTGACATGAATATCACAAAGTTAAGAAGTTTGTCAAGCTTTAATACGAATGGATATTGAAATGGTCAAACGAGGGACGATGGGGAAGGCATATAGCCATATAGTATAACTACGGTTTCAAATTTATAAAAACTAATAAAACAATAAAACAAAAATAAAACATACAAAAACCTTTAAATGAAAGGACACAAATAAACATAAGCGAGCGAATATAAACGAACACAATATCGAACGTTCATGAACATAAACAAACGTACGCGACCTCTATTCATGTTCATTCATTCAACTTAACGAACGAAATTTCATGTTCATGCTCGTTCATTTATTAAACAAACGAACATAAACGAACTTCAGCCGAATGGTTCACGAACTGTTCGCTGAACGTTCAGTTCGTTTATAGTTGTATACACATCCTTAATTAACAACTTAATAACACAATGCATATCTCAATCATATCAGAACTAGTGATCTTATATCTTATAGTTAACACTAAAGTATTGTTATTCCAACAAAATGAACTCAATGTTCTTGAATCTTTCGAACACTAAACTCATTTTTATTCCAACAAAATGAACTCAATGTTCTTGAGTCATTCGATTGTGCTTCCGTGTCCGCATTATATAAGAAATGGCTTACTGTTCAATTTAACAATTTGATGGTTTATGATTCAGTGTCCAATTTGAAACTTATAATCGGGCTTTTAAACCCAGCAAGCCGTTCAACATATATTATTATTTTTATTAGTTATGTATATACATTATATTCAATATATGCAATCTTTAACAATTGTTATGTTTAAGGATTTTGTCTAAACCGTTAAAATCAAGCCATCAAACTCTAAAAACAGGTCGGATTGGCCAACCCCACCAACCCCACTTCGATTTCCATTTTTTAAAAATGTGCTTCGTCGTTCGGCCTAAAAGTTTTATGCAACTTGTATGCTGAATAGGGCCAGCCCTGAGGAGAGGTGGGGTGGCTGACCGCCCATGGTCCACTCCCACAGGGACCCTGGAATCAATAGCGCGAGGTTCTAGTGCGAAGTAGAATTGAGATTATTAAACTGAAGTGTAGAAGGATAGGAGAATAAGGTTGTGGATGATGGTTGATTGCATCTTGAAATCAATGGTGGTTAAGGAGGGGATTAAGCATGGAGATTTAGGGTTGCGGAGGACACAGGGGGCTATGTGTGTGTGGCAGTAATGAGTTAAAAAATTGTCACACCCTGGATTTCCAACACGAAATCCAAACACCGGTGGGCCCGGGTGGGGAGTATCGTGACGTAAGTTGATAACATCATTGTCAATTAAAATAGCACAGCGGAGTATTGGAGTAAAATTACTATTATAAACCGAAATATTCGAAATCTAAAATAATATACAGCTCGTAATAGAAGATCCACAGGTTGATCGTAAAATGTACATAGAAAGAATACAAAACAGACTTTAGGCAGATCTAAGGATTTACAAGATCCTCTTATTCTCTACCGAGCTGCTTCCGGTCTATTTCGTACTATACCTGCAATTAGCCTTTAGAAGATACGTCAGCTTACGCTGGTAAATACACCCAACAGACTCATTTTGAAAACATTAGAAATGATTTTAAGTGCAAACGGCACAAAATCTTTTATTAACTTAGGAATGTTAACCTTGCAATGGACCATGCAATAATAATTTACCGTATCCCAAGCCCTTATAGGGAAAATAAGTCGAGAGTATTTACCTGAGCTAGTCTTCTTTTAATTTTATTAACTCAGTCGTATTCAAAATGAGCTAAGTGCAGATAGCATTTACCGGCAAGTCTCTAGTCTGGATTATGGCATAAACTAACCAATTAAATACTAACGGTCTTATTTAAGTCATAGACTTAGACCGACTAGCGTACGTGATCAAAACGTATGACCCTAGATTAAACGATGATTGCATAGAATGTAGTTTAATCCCAACAAGTACATTGACTTGTTTAATATGGGTAAACTATTAACATTCTGGATTTTGAGACTTGAATGACAAGGTTAAACCCGTTTCGGTTAATTTCCGTAAAATAGTTACATATACGTAACTATGTGCTCAATAGCGATATCGAGTAACCGGATAAGTCATGGACAAGTTCTATATGCCATTATACTTTAAATAAGTTAAGATATCAGTAGGATATCAACTTGTATGCCCGTTAAGGTTTTAAAACAAAATTATGCCTTATAGGGGCATTTTGGTAATTTTTATACATAGTTTATAAATTATTTGGGATTTGAGTTTATAACATGTACCTATTGTAAATATGTTTAAAACAAGTTTTAAAATCAGTAGGTATCAAGTTTTGGTCTAATATGTTTAAACCATATTATGCGCCGAAACGACGCTTATGTCGTAAAATGACGTCTTTAAATGATGTTTACGAAAATTGACATTTGGATCAGATTAAAATGTTTAAAATATGTTATTTAATATAACATATCAGTAGATAAATTATTTACCTTGAAAATATTTGATGAAAACTATTTTATAAGTCACAGGGGCTAAAATCGTCAATTATCTACATAGTTTAAGGACCTGCTTGAAAACTCAGTTTATGACTTGGTTTAACATCCCAAATAATCCTCCTTATAATATTACATCAGTAAAAACTCATTTTCAAGTTCATTACCATTTAAAACCTTGTTTTATACAAAAAGGACATTTTGGTCAAAAATTGCATAATTATGTAACTTGTGCATAAATTGGATTCTGATTATGATCATGTAATACAACCTCAGAGGGTTATGCTACATTATATTACGATCATAATGCAACTTTAGATCAGTAAGTAACTTAATCTAAATCGGGTCAGAATCAAAAGTCAAAGCAGAAGTTAAACTTCGCGACTTTCGGTTGCGAACCGACCCTAGAACTGAAATTGACGAGCCGAACATGTTCTACATGTTCTAATAATTATTACCAACTTGTTGAAGTGTCAAAACAGGTTTCATAACATATATAAGATCAATTTATGATTTTCCAAAAAATGGCCTGTTTGACTTTTTAATAACATAACTTTGACCCGTCAATTGGTCTAGCAAACGTGATCTTCATGAGGTGCCCTTTATAGGGGCTAACACCCACCTTATTACGATCGTTAGCCATGTTCATTTTGAAAAATGGCTGGACCATAATGGTCTTAACCGAAATTCAAAGCGTTTTACGTAAAACGCTTGACTTTTGGCTATAGAAGCCTAAAAACGAAAATGCACAAAGAAGGAACACTTACCAGTAATTCCTAGATGCAAAAAAACTATGTTGGATTGCTCCTTTTAGTTAGTAACTTCCAGAAGAGGGAGAAGAGTGAATAAGAAAGGTGCAAGTTGAAATGGTGAACTTAAGCACCTATTTATAGTTGGAGAGCTCAAAGGAGGTGAAGCCAGGTGTTTAGGGGTGTAAGAAGAAGCTTACAAGTGTCCTAAAACGTGACATAGTTGATTAAAAGTCCATGGTTTCGAATTTAAATGGTTTTGGAGTTTGGCTTGGAGACCAAACAAACTTTCTGTAGTAGAACCTGTCTCGCGGGGCGCGAGAGACACAGGCCGGGTCTCTCGCAGCCCGCGACCGCCCCCTGGATACTTTCAGATTTTGACACTTTAGCCCCTTAACTTAAGAAGCTTCTAAAAAACCATTTTAAACACCTTTTTGGCACTTTTAGGCCTCCGTAGCCAATACTTGGCATACCCGGGATTATGCCCGGACATTGTCGAGCTCTCGGTTCGTTAAAAGGTCACTCAGAGGTATAATTTAACATGTTGACACTTTTAATCCCTCCATTATCCAACTTTCACATATTTACAAAATTGAACTCTCTCGTCCAACAAACGGCACGTATGAGAGTTAAGACTTCACAAAGGATCACTCAGAGGCTTATTACAAGCATGTTGATTCCGATGTCACTCAGAGGCTGGGCATGTTGACATATCAGTCACTCAGAGGCCAAGTTTCATGCATGTTGACATATCAGTCACTCAGAGGCTGTTATTTATGCATGTTGACATCGGTTCGTCACTCAGATGCTCAACTTGAGCATGTTGACGCCTTTAATCCTTATTGGTTTGTAACAGACTATATTTTTAAAAATACAATACGTGTCACTATACTATTGGACATGATTTTACAGGGTGTTACATTCTCACCCCTTAAAAGAAATCTTGACTTCGAGATTTTATTCAAAAAGATGGGGGGTACTTTCGTCGCATAGTGGACTCAACCTCCCATGTATACTCAGGACCTCTAAAAGAGTCCCACTTAACCTTTACTATAGGTATCATCTTTATCCAGAGCTTCTTAACCTGTCGATTCGAAATTGGTTTCTCTACGAACCTCAGGTTTTCATCAATTTGCACCTCATTGTGCGACATTGCTAGCGACTCATCGGCTAGACATTTCTTAAGATTAGATATGTGGAATACATCATGGATTCCACTAAGCTCCTCTTGCAACCTAAGCTTATAAGCTACAGTGTCGACACGTTGGATTATCTCGAAGGGTCCTATATAACTAGGGCTCAACTTGCCCTTTTTTTCCAAAACGCATCACACCTTTCTAGGGTGATACTTTCAGCATGACTTTGTCCCCTACTTGGAACTGAAGAGGTTTACGCCTCTTGTCAGCATAGCTTTTCTGCCTATCCCTGGGCAGCTTTGAGACGATCACGGATTTGCATAATCTTTTCCGTGGTCTCCACGACAATCTCAGATCCTGATAGTTGGGCCTCCCTAACTTCTGCCCAACATACGGGCGTTCTACATTTTCTCCCATACAAGGCCTCAAAAGGAGCAGCCTTGATGCTTGTATGATAACTGTTATTGTAGGAGAATTCTATTAGGGGTAAGTAGAGGTGTACAAAACAGTTTTTTTGGAAAACCGGTTTCGGTTAAAAACCAAACCGGTTTTTTGTTTGATTCTGAAAACCGGTTGTTCAATAACCGGTTCCGGTTAAAAACCGGTTTTTGTACTTGAAAACTGTAACTACTTATAACCGGTTACAACCGGTTAGTAATCGGTTTCTGTGATAACCGTTTTTTTTAATTGATTCCGGTCGGAAAAAACCGGTAAAATAACCGGTTCTGCAGAAACTTGTGTAGAATGTTTAAAACATGATGTTTTTGCTGTTTACCCTCCTTTTTAAGGTCAAAATGTTGTTTTTTGTTTAAAATCATAAGAATTTCAATATATAAAGGTTAAAATATAACAATACGATTAAGTTTTGGAACAAACGCTTACATAACAATGAAAATACGAAGTTGTTCGTTACAAACGAAATACATAAAGTTAAAATATTAATCCACAAGAACGTCCACTAATATTTTTTTTAGTTGGACTAATTAATATATCAAGCTTGATGAGCCTCGTTTAATCTTCTTCGCCGAACCCGAACTCGAAATCGAACTATTGCGTAGGAATTCATCTAGTTCGGCTTCTTCCTCGGTCATTGGGGTTGTTAGTTCGGCTATAACCTCGTCCTCGTACACTTCGCCTTCGTAATCTAATTCTCCCTCGAGTGAGCGTATGTGTTGACATCTTTCCGCCGCATCCAAGTAATCTTTCAAGCAAATCGACATCTCAACCGCCTTTGGTGTTAGCTTTTTCCTCCATATGGAAATCACCCTACCACTTATAGAAAAAGCACTTTCCGAAGCTACAGTTGAAGCTTGGACCGTTAGTAAATCTCGTGCCATTGTGGCTAGGATCGGAAATTGATCTTCCTTTCCTTTCCACCAACCCAACAAATCAAAATTTTTAAATTCTTGTGAAGTCATTGTTTGTAGAAAGTTTGACCCACCATACCGACCGAGTTCGCTACCACTAGTGTTACCACGTTGCATTTGACTCGACTCATCTAACAAATTGTTATAAACATATAAATCTTCATCCTTGATACTTGATGAACCTTCGCCGAAAGCGGCATTTCTCATTGAATCGTGAATGTGTGACGAGGTTTGACCATATTTTGTTATATAAACATCAAACATTTTTGAAAGTTGTTCGTTAAAATGAATTTTTGTGGCTTCGCCAAAGTTTGGTTCGTCATCGGTGTTTAAATCCAACTCGTTTGTAATTTTTAAAATCAAAGACCCGGTTCCAAAAATATTAAAGCAAGGGTTTAAAGCTGCGGCACAAGTGAAAACCGTGGGTAGTTCTTTAAAATATTTTCTTAGTTTTTCCTTCATCGTAGCTACCATATCACAATATGGTCTACCCCTCCTTGACAACTCGTTTAATTTCCTACACATTTTAAACAAATTGTGAAGTACCAATGAACTAGTTGGATAGTAAACTCCCGATAAAGTCTTTGTTGACGTTTTGAAAACTTGAAGCAATTGTGTAACCGTTTCAATAAGACCCCAATTCGATTGGTGGTAAGACGAAACCTTTCCACGACTCGACAAAAGGTTATGAAATGATATTAAACTTTCCTTTTGCAAAATTGCGTTTTCAAATATGGTGCAAGTCGAGTTCCATCGATGAGCGATGTCCCAATTGGGTCCTAAGCATAATCGACCCTTTCCTTACACATTTTAATATATTTTGAATGTCTATGCGTGTGACCATATATATGACGTAACATTTTTTTGAAAGCTTCTTTATGAGTTTCAATAACCTTCAAGCCATCTTGAACGACTAAATTTATGATGTGTGCGACACATCGACTATGGAAAAAAATACCCTCACAAATTGGATTGTACTTTAATCTTAAATGCGTTACCGAAAACGTATTGTTTGAGGCGTTATCAAAAGCTATTGAAAAAATCTTGTTTTTCAATTTGTACGTTTTAATGCATTTGTCGATTGCTTTATACATAGATTCACCAGTGTGGGGTAATCAAATAGATTAAACAAAATCGTGTGTTTCATCATTTGCCACGTCGCTGGTTCAATCCAATGGGCGGTGGCACAAATATACGAGTCGGGTGAACCGTGCGGTGCGGACCAAACGTCGCTAGTCAAGTTAACACCGGTTTCTAATTTTTCAAAATAAGTGATTAATTCTTGTTTAGCATTTTTCCACAATCTTAAACAATCTCTCCTAAGAGTAGCATGACTTACATGGGTATATCGTGGTTGGAGAGTTCTTTGAACCATCTTTGTGTAGCGTTGGTTGTCGAAATGGTTGAACGGCAAACTTTCTTGGATTACAAACTTCACCATTTCCACTCTAGTCACATCCAAATTGTACGCGAACAAGCTAGCGCCTTCACTCCCCATCGAAGCTTGACCACTAGTGTGTTGTTGTTTCAACGACTTGCAAAATGGTTTTTCAACGTGTTGTCTCAAGGTGGTGTTTGCCCCTACGGCGTAAAAACCATTACAATGATGACAACGTGCTTTTTTCGTCCCGTTCGGCATCTCGCACAAATCGAAATGTGACCAAACTTCGGGGTTGCGCTTCGTTGGAAGTACACGAACAACCGTATCGGTTGTAGACTCGCCAACATTGACCGAATCATGAGCACTAGAGCTTGCCATGCTTTTTGTAAGAGTTACCGAACAAGAAAGTGTGCGTAAGTGAGCATTTTTAAGAGATTTAGGAGATTAGAGAATGGTTTGATTGAACCAAAACACCCACCACCCTATTATACTACTTTGGAGCTGCATTTTAGGCCCAAAAAAACAAAAAAAGGCTACTTTGAGGTCCTAACGGTCATATGACCGTTTTTCTGATCTGGGCACAAATAACCGGTTTTTATAACCGGTTTTTTAATATCCGTTACCGGTTAACCGGTTTTCAAAACCGGTTTTTAAATAAACGTAGCCGGTTAACCGGTTTTTATCGTAATCGGTTTTTGTAATAACCAGTTTTTTTTCTGGTTTTACCTTTAACCAGTTTTACAACCGGTTTTTTTATAACCGGTTTCTAAACCGAACCGGCAACCAAATTATGCAACCGATTAATAACCTGTCAAACCGGTTACAAAAAAAACCGGTTTCGGTTTTTTTTTCGGTTTCAGTTGCGTAATCAGTTTTTTTGTACACCTCTAGGGGTAAGTGGTCATCCCAACTTCCACCTAAATCAATCACACATGCCCTAAGCATATCTTCCAGTGTCTGAATATTACGGTCACTTTGACCATCAGTCTGCGATGGTAAGCCGTACTAAAATTTAATCGTGTACCTAACGATTGTTGGAAACTTTTTCAAAAGTGAGATGTGTATCTAGTATCTCTATCGGATACAATAGATACTGGCACACTGTGTTTGGACACTATTTTGTCCACATACAACTTAGCCAATTTATCTGAATTATACATCTCTTTAATTGGCAAGAAGTGAGCTGACTTAGTCAGCCTATCCACTATGACCCAAATAGTGTCATTACCACTTTTGGTCTTAGGTAACTTGGTAATCAAATCCATAGTTACCATTTCCCATTTCCAAGTGGGAATCTCAAGTTGTTGTAGTAGTCCTGATGGTTTCTGATGTTCGGCCTTAACTTGCGAACACGCCAGACACTTTGCTACATAAGAGGCTATGGATTTTTTAAACCCATCCACCAATAATTCTTCTTCAAATCTTGATACATCTTGTCACCACCCGGGTGAACAGAGTATCTTGAATTATGCGCTTCCCGGAGGATTAGATTCCTAAGTCCTCCAAAGATCGGAACCCAAATTCTATCATTAAATCATAGGATTCCATCCTTTCCAGGCGTTAATTGATCATCGGTTCCACCTAATCCCTCATTAGGGATGTTAGCCTCTAACAAGGCTTGCTTCTGCGCATCTAATAGCTTTTCACTTAAGCTATTTCTGAGCTCAATGCTCTTAGCGTTAATCCTTACAGGTTTAACCTTCTCCTTGCGACTTAAGGCATCGGCAACTACATTTGCCTTGCCTGGATGGTAGCGAATCTCGCAATCATAATCATTAAGAATTTCCATCCAACGGCGTTGTCGCATGTTCAATTCTTTCTGATTGAATAGATGCTGGAGACTTTTATGGTCTGTGTATATAACACACTTTGTGCCATACAAGTAATGTCTCCACAGTTTTAGTGCAAATACAACGGCACCCAGCTCCAAATCATGGGTGGTGTAATTCTTTTCATGCACTTTTAATTGTCGTGATGCATAGGTAATTACCTTGCCATTTTACATTAGCACACAGCCCATACCGTTGTGTGATGCATCACAATAAACAACAAAATTCTCAATACCCTCAGGTAGAGATAACACAGGAGGGTTGCTCAACTTGTGTTTAAGAACCTCAAAAGATTCATGTTGTTTTGGACCCCAATTATACTTAATATTCTTACGGGTCAATGAAGTTAAAGGAGTGGCTATCCTTGAAAAGTTCTCAATGAACCTCCTATAGTAACCAGCTAGTCCTAAGAAACTACGAACTTCTGTGGGGGTCTTGGGCACTTCCCAATTTATTATAGCCTCAATTTTGGCGGGATCCACTTGTACCACGGTCACTTACCATGTGTCCAAGAAATTGGACTTCTCTAAGCCAAAATTCACATTTAGAGAACTTCGGATAAAGTTTCTCCTGCCTTAATAATTCTAGGATGCACCGTAGATGTTTCTCGTGATCATCTTGATTACGAGAATAGATAAGTATGTCGTCTATGAAGACGATGACAAACTTATCCAAATATGGCTTGCAGATTCTATTCATGAGATCCATGAATGCTACTGGTGCATTAGTGAGCCCAAAATGCATCACTAAGAATTCAAAATGACCATAGCGGGTCCTAAAGGCTGTCTTAGGAACATCTTCACTTCTAACCTTCAGTTGATGATATCCTGATCTCAAATCTATTTTAGAAAAGTAACTAGCCCCTTGAAGTTGGTCGAATAAATCATCGATCCTGGGGAGAGGATATATATTCTTAATGGTTAGCTTGTTCAGCCCCCGATAGTCGATGCACATTCGCATCGAACCGTCTTTCTTCTTTACAAACAGAATAGGAGCTCCCCACGATGAGGAACTAGGCTGAATAAAGCCTCTTTCTAAAAGTTCATCTAATTGCGTCCTCAATTCCTTCATTTCTGTCGGTGCTAACCGTACGGAACTCTAGCAACAGGTGCTGCTCCTGGTAGGATATCAATCCTAAACTCCACTTGCCTATCTGAGGTAAGCCTGGTAATTCTTCAGGGAAAACATCGGGATACTCCGAGATAACTGGTTGATCTTCAAGGTTCGGCTTTGGTTCATTTATGGTAACTTGTGCCATATAGATGACACAGCCTCTTCTCAAACACTTGGTTGCCTTAAATAACGACACCTTGTCTGGCAATCCATAGTGTGAGTCTCCAGGGATGGTGATCATTTCACCAGATGGGGTCTTAATCTCGCTGAGCTTTTTATCGCAGGCAATGCGGGCTTGGTTATGAGATAACCAATCCATGCCTAAGACAACATCGAACCCCGCCAATTTCATTGGCAAAAGAGAGATAGCGATGGAATGATTCTTAATGGATATAGAGCATCCATCAAGAATGGAAGAAGCAGTTTCTAAGGTTCCATCGGCGAGTTCTATCTCATAAATTTTATCTAGAGTTCTTATGGGTAAATTTAATAGTTTACTAAACTTATGATCTACAAATGATTTATCCGCACCCGAATCGAAAAGAACTCTAGCATAAATATCATTAATGGGGAAAGTACCTGTTATGATGTTATTGTCATTAACAGCTTCGCAATTAGCCGAAAGGTGCGTGCATTCCCCTTCTTGGCCTCTCCAGGCTTTGGATTATTTTTCTTTGAACTCTTAGGGTAGTTAGTTGCAATGTGCCCTTTTTTGTTGCAGATATAGCATACAACATCCTTAAGATCTTTACAATCTAGGGTCTTATGCCCTCTCCTTTTACATATGCCACAAGGTCTAGCTTGTGGATCAGAAGTACACTGTCCCTAGTGTTTGCGGTTGCAAGTCTTGCAAAATGGCATCACAGCCGACTTGCCTTGGTTTCCTTTGAACCCAAATCTCCCTTTATTTTTCTTATTAACTTATAGGAGTTGTCATCTTCCTCTTCCTTTTTCCGTCAGTTTCAGACTTAACTGACTTTTGTCTCACTAAATCAAAGGTGAGAGAAAGAGATAGGTCTACAGCAGACCTATAGGTAGTAGGCTATGCAGCCTTTACCATGCCCTTTATTTCAGGCGCTAACCCATTAATAAAACGCGCAATGCGTTTGAATTCGGGGGTAATTAAATAGGAAACTAACTTAGATAGGGAATTGAAATCGGAAACATATTTCTGACAATCTAGATTTTTCATGGAAAGAGACAAGAAGTCTGTCTCTATTTTCTCCACCTCATGGGTTGGGCAGTAAGTTTCCTTTACAAGGTCCACAAACTTGGACCATCCCAGATTATACAGGTATACCTTACATGTTGACTAAATCATGGCCTTCCACCATGTTAGGGCATCACCCTTAAAGGACTGTGATACGTACTTGACCACATCCTTTTCAGCACAGCCACTGATGTCTACTATAGTCTCCATCTCATCTAGCCACTTTAAGGCTTCTACGGCTCCTTTTTCCCCATTAAAGTCTCGGGGTTTACAGGAGACAAAGTATTTATAGGTACATCCGTCCTTGGAAGAACGGGACCTATCAGCATAGTCTATCATCTTAGGTTCACTCTTCGCATTTGATGAGTGAACAGAGCTCTCCTTATGAGCTGAGGATGGTGGAATTGATAATGACTTAGAGCGAGTAGCACTCGACTCTCTTAATTTCTCTATGGCCTTACCCATGGCCCTTTCCACAGCCGCATCAATGCGAGCTTGGAAATCATTATCATTATTTATGGCTATATTTTCGGCGTCTTTGACGTTCCGATGGCTACTTTGTGCCTCATTAGAATTAGACATTCTTCAAAGCTTTGGTTCTATATACCAAATAAAATTTCTCTTAGCCATGGTATAATAACCATATCGGCTTTTAAACATTGGATATAAGAAATCCACTGCCTATACTAGTGTGAATAACATCACAACTCTTAGGCTTAATATATCTATATTTGGCCTAGGTCTTAATAGGACCATCGTAGGCAAATTATAATCTGGACATAGTCCATATTTTATAGACAGGGGACCATAAAGTCACAACTGTCATTGTCATATTTGACAATTACATATATAGCACATTGGCTTGTCACTAATGACATATAATAGGGCACATAGGCACTACATCACTAATGGATGATTAGTCACCACACTGGTGATATTAGCCGGGATCAGGATAGATCACATAGGCTATATAGAATAGATTATAACCTGAAAGGGTAATACATCACTAATGGATGTTTTATTTATCATCGCACTGATGATATTAGCCGGGATCGAACAGATCACAAGGGCTATATAACCGGGATCAAATAGATCACAAGGGTTATATAAAATACATCTCTAATGGATGTTTAATCACCGCACTGGTGATATTAGCCGGGATCAAACAGATCACAAGGGCTATTTAGCCGGGATCCCACAGATCACAAGGGCTATATAACCGGGATCAAATAGATCACAAGGGTTATATAAAATACATCTCTAATGGATATTTAATCACCGCACTTGTGATATTAGCCGGGATCACACAGATCACAAGGGTTATATAAAATACATCTCTAATGGATGTTTAATCACCGCACTGGTGATATTAGCCGGGATCAAATAGATCACAAGGGCTATTTAACCGGATCAAATAGATCACAAGGGTTATATAAAATACATCTCTAATGGATGTTTAATCACCGCACTAGTGATATTAGCCGGGATCAAACAGATCACAAAGGCTATATAACCAGGATCAAATAGATCACAAGGGTTATATAAAATAATCTCTAATGGATGTTTAATCACCGCACTAGTGATATTAGCCGGGATCAAACAGATCACAAGGGCTTTTTAGCCGGGATCACACAGATCACAAAGGCTATATAACCGGGATCAAATATATCACAAGGGTTATGTAAAATACATCTCTAATGGATGTTTAATCACCGCACTGGTGATATTAGCCGGGATCAAACAGATCACCAAGGCTATCTAACCGGGATCAAATAGATCACAAAGGTTATATAAAATACGTCTCTAATGGATGTTTAATCACCGCACTGGTGATATTAGCCGGGATCAAACAGATCACAAGGGCTTTTTAGCCGGGATCACACAGATCACAAAGGATGTATAACCGGGATCAAATAGATCGTAAGGTTTATATAAAATACATCTCTAATGGATGTTTAATCACCGCACTGGTGATTTTAGCCGGGATCAAACAGATCACAAAGGCTATTTAGCCGGGATCAAATAGATCACAAGGGCTATATATAAGGTTAGGACATAGTCCATTACCTTGAAGGTTAGTGTGATTCCTCAAGTCACACAACCAAGAGTATGCACATTATTTGAATGTTAACATAAGAGGATCTTAATGGTTGATTATAAGTCCCGGTCGCATTGACCTTAATGACTTGGAGGCTTGAACTTAGTCCACCACCTCTAGATAGAAGGATAACTTCCCTTAACTATATTGATAGAAGACCCTTCCATTCTTAACTATCATATATGTATTTAGCCAAATATGTGGTCTGTGCCACTTGGCAAATCAAAACCATTAAGATCTTTTTGGAATTATATCGGAGAGCATAAATTCGAGTAAAATCGAGACGCTCGTTTTCAAGATGATGAAATATATATATATATATATAATATATATATATATATATATATATATATAAATATATAATATTAAATATCAAAGTATTTCATCAAATTTGCATAAGAAATTACAATACTTGAAACAAATAAATGAAACTGGTTGTCCATGCAATGACTAAAAGAAAAAAAATGTCCACGTAGGGACTAAAGAAATAACAATGTCCATGAAGGGACTACATATAATAGAAAAGACTTCACTCGTCTTTCTTTCCCTTAACTAGCTTGGGGAGTTTCTTGAAGAACTTATTTGTATTCTTCTCCGTTTTCCCGCCTGCTACTTCATATCCTTCATTCTTTCTAAGGCATCATTAATGGCCTCTAGTGGTGGCGGAGGTTGTGGTTGAGGTTGTGGCATAACCGGATACTGGTATCCATAAGTTGGATATCCAGTCGGTGGATAAGTAGGTGGGAAAGGAGACGGGTAAAGTGTATTCTGCATAACCGCCTGCATGTACGGGTCTTGCGACCACGCTTGATAGTCTACCGGCGTAGACGGATTAAATAGATCATATCCAGACGTGTCTGGGTACGTGGGAATTGGGTTAGTATAACCCGTTGGTTGTGGTTGAACAGCAGGTGTTGGTGTTGGTTCCACTATAGGTGGAACATTAGAGGGTCCACCCATTTGTGGGTCCTCTTGAATGGTGGGGTAAGAATTGCGCAAAGGTGGCAGCGATCCCGACCTTTGTCCGGCACGTACTGACATATGTGCTCCACGCTTCCTCCTTGGTGGGTTAGGTGGTGGTTGAGGTTGGTCCACGGGTTCCATGTGGACATCTTCTTGAACTAGGGGTGGTTGAGAGTGATGGGAAGGTGTGTGGGCAAAGGTGAATTGATTCCAGTATTAGTCCCACTCGTTAGGACCTTGGTAGGGCGATCCAGCATATGAGTTTGAATCGCTGGAAATTTCAATAGGATGCACATTTGATCTCGATGGTGGCACTCCGGGTCGGAGTCCTCGTCCATAGGATGTGGCTGGTCCAACTGATTTTGATCAGCTGGAGGTGTGTTTAAGTAATGGTTGGGGTTAAATTCTTCGTGGTACGAGTGGTGAGAATGGGAATGGTGAGAATGGTAGGTGTGGTGTGAGTGGTAAGAATTTTGTGAATGTGAGGGCGAGTGTCTATTAGAGACGGAACGTCTCGCTGGTTGCCATGGAGACGAATCTTCTGATTCTTGATATGCATCTGAGTTATGAGGTTGAGGAATACGCCCCGATGGTCCTCCCCTCATTGGACCTTTTCCTCGTCCACTTGTCCTCGTACACGTGGCGGCATTTTCCTGTTAGAAATCAATTTAAAAACAATACTAATAACTTAATAATGAAATGAGTAATCCTAAGTCAATGCCTAGACTCGGAAGTCTAAGGAATGTGCTCGTGTAAGTTTGAGACTAAACATAAAAGGCTAGTGTTTAATTCTCTCAAACGTTGGCTCTGATACCAACCCTGTCACACCACGGATTTCCAACCCGAAATCCAAACACCGGTGGGCCCGGGTGGGGAATATCGTGATGTAAGTTGATAACATCATTGTCAATTAAACATAGCACAGCGGAAGTCTGGAGTAAAATTACTATTACAAACCGAAATATTCGAAATCTAAAATAATATACAGGCTCGTAATAGAATATCCACAGGCGGATCGTAAAATGTACATAGAAAGAATACAAAACAGACTTTAGGTAGATCTAAGGATTTACGAGATCCTCTTATTCTCTACCGAGCTGCTTCCGGCCTATTTCGTATTATACCTGCAGATTAGCCTTTGGAAGATACGTCAGCTTACGCTGGTAAATACACCAACAGACTCATTTTGAAAACATTAAAAATGATTTTAAGTGCAAACGGCACAAAATCTTTTATTAACTTAGGAAGTTTAACCTTGCAACGGACCATGCAATAATAATTTACCGTATCCCAAGCCCTTATAGGGAAAATAAGTCGAGAGTATTTACCTGAGCTAGTCTTCTTTTAATTTTATTAACTCAGCCGTATTCAAAATGAGCTAAGTGCAGATAGCATTTACCGGCAAGTCTCTAGTCTAGATTATGGCATAAACTAACCAATTAAATACTAACGTCTTATTTAAGTCATGGACTTAGACCGACTAGCGTACTTGATCAAAACGTATGACGCTAGATTAAACGATGATTGGATAGAGTGTAGCTTAATCCCAACAAGTACCTTGACTTGTTTAATATGGGTAAACTATTAACATTCTGGATTTTGAGACTTAAATGACAAGGTTAAACACGTTTCGGTTAATTTCCGTAAAATAGTTACATATACGTAACTATGCGCTCAATAGCGATATCGAGTAACCGGATAAGTTGTGGACAAGTTCTATATGCCATTATACTTTAAATAAGTTAAGATATCAGTAGGATATCAACTTGTATGCCCGTTAAGGTTTTAAAACGAAACTATGCCTTATAGGGGCATTTTGGTAATTTTATACATAGTTTATAAATTATTTGGGATTCTGAGTTTATAACATGTACCTATTGTAAATATTTTAAAACAAGTTTTAAAATCAGTAGGTATCAAGTTTGGTCTAATATGGTTTAAAACAATATTATGCGCCGAAACGACGCTTATGTCGTAAAATGACGTTTTTAAATGATGTTTACGAAAATTGACATTTGGATCAGATTAAAATGTTTAAAATATGTTATTTAATATAACATATCAGTAGATAAATGATTTACCTTGAAAATATTTGATGAAAACTATTTTATAAGCCACAGGGGCTAAAATCGTCAATTATCTACATAGTTTAAGGACCTACTTTAAAACTCAGTTTATGACTTGGTTTAACGTCCCAAATAATCCTACTTATAATATTACATCAGTAAAAACTCATTTTCAAGTTCATTACCATTTAAAACCTTGTTTTATACAAAAAGGGCATTTTGGTCAAAGATGACATAATTATGGAACTTGTGCATAAACTTCGATTCTGATTATGATCATGTAATACAACCTCAGAGGGTAATGCTACATTATATTACAATCATAATGCAACTTTAGATCGGTAATTAACTTAACTAAATCGGGTCAGAATCGAAAGTCAAAGCAGAAATAAAACTTCACAACTTTCGGTTGCGAACCGACCCTAGAACTGAAATTGACGAGCCGAACATGTTCTTACATGTTCTAATAATTATTAACAACTTGTTGAAGTCTCAAAACAGGTTTCATAACATATATATGATCAATTTATGATTTTTCCAAAAAATGGCTTGTTTGACTTTTTAATAACATAACTTTGACCCGTCAATTGGTCTAGCAAACGTGATCTTCATGAGGTGCCCTTTATAGGGGCTAACACCCACCTTATTACGATCACTTAGCCATGTTAATTTTGAACAATGGTTGGACCATAATGGTCCTAACCGAAAGTCAAAGCGTTTTACGTAAAACGCTTGACTTTTGGCTATAGAAGCCTAAAAACGAAATGCACAAAGAATGAACACTTACCAGTGATACCTAGATGCAAAAGAACTATGTTGGATTGCTCCTTTTAGTTAGGAACTTCCAGAGGAGGGAGAAGAGTGAATAAGAAAGGTGGAAGTTGAAATAGTGAACTTAAGCACCTATTTATAGTTGGAGAGCTCAAAGGAGGTGAAGCCAGTGTTTAGGGGTGTAAGAAGAAACTTACAAGTGTCCTAAAACTTGGCATAGCTACAAGTCCATGGTTTCGAATTTAAATGGTTTTGGAGTTTGGCTTGGAGACCAAACAAACTTTCTGCAGTAGAGCCTGTCTCGCGAGGCGCGAGAGACACAGGCCGGGTCTCTCGCCGCCCGCGACCGCCCCCTGAATACTTTCAAATTTTGACACTTTAGCCCCTTAACTTAAGAAGCTTCTAAAAAACCATTTTAAACACCTTTTTGGCACATTTAGCCCTCCGTAGCCAATACTTGGCATACCCGAGATTATGCCCGGACATTGTCGAGCTCTCGGTTCGTTAAAAGGTCACTCAGAGGTATAATTTAACATGTTGACACTTTTAATCCCTCCATTATCCAACTTTCACATATTTACAAAATTGAACTCTCTCGTCCAACAAACGGCACGTATGAGAGTTAGGACTTCACAAAGGATCACTCAGAGGCTTATTACAAGCATGTTGATTCCGATGTCACTCAGAGGCTGGGCATGTTGAGATATCAGTCACTCAGAGGCCAAGTTTCAAGCATGTTGACATATCAGTCACTCAAAGGCTGTTATTTATGCATGTTGACATCGGTTCGTCACTCAGAGGCTCAACTTGAGCATGTTGACGCCTTTAATCCTTATTGGTATGTAACAGACTATATTTTTAAAAATACAATACGTGTCACTATACTATTGGACATGATTTTATAGGGTGTTACATCCTCACCCCTTTAAAAGAAATCTGACTTCGAGATTTTATCAAAAAGATGGGGGGGGGTGCTTTCGTCGCATAGTGGACTCAACCTCCCATGTATACTCAGGACCTCTAAAAGCGTCCCACTTAACCTTTACTATAGGTATCATCTTTATCCGGAGCTTCTTAACCTGTCGATCCTCGATCGAAATTGGTTTCTCTACGTACCTCAGGCTTTCATCCATTTGCACCTCATTGTGCGACATTGCTAGCGACTCATCGGCTAGACATTTCTTAAGATTAGATATGTGGAATACATCATGGATTCCACTAAGCTCCTCTTGCAACCTGAGCTTATAAGCTACAGTGCCGACACGTTCGATTATCTAGAAGGGTCCTATATATCTAGGGCTCAACTTGCCCTTTTTTCCAAAACGCATCACACCTTTCTAGGGTGATACTTTCAGCATGACTTTGTCCCCTACTTGGAACTGAAGAGGTTTACGCCTCTTGTCAGCATAGCTTTTCTGCCTATCCCTGGCAGCTTTAAGACGATCACGGATTTGCATAATCTTTTCCGTGGTCCCCAGGACAATCTCAGGTCCTGATAGTTGGGCCTCCCTAACTTCTGCCCAACATACGGGCGTTCTACATTTTCTCCCATACAAGGCCTCAAAAGGAGCAGCCTTGATGCTTGTATGATAACTGTTATTGTAGGAGAATTCTATTAGGGGTAAGTAGAGGTGTACAAAACGGTTTTTTTGGAAAACCGGTTTCGGTTAAAAAACCGAACCGGTTTTTTGTTTGATTCTGAAAACCGGTTTTTCAATAACCGGTTCCGGTTAAAAACCGGTTTTTGTACTTCAAAACTGTAACTGGTTATAACCGGTTACAACCAGTTAGTAATCGGTTTCTGTAATAACCGTTTTTTTAATTGATTGTATAACCGGTCGGAAAAAAACCGGTAAAATAACCGGTTCTGCAGAAACTTGTGCAGAATGTTTAAAACATGTTGTTTTTGCTGTTTACCCTCCTTTTTAAGGTCAAAATGTTGTTTTTTGTTTAAAATCATAAGAATCACAATATATAAAGGTTAAAATATAACAATGTTCTTGAGTCATTCGATTGTGCTTCCGTGTCCGCATTATATAAGAAATGGCTTATTGTTCAGTTTAACAATTTGATGGTTTATGATTCAGTGTCCAATTTGAAACTTATAATCGGGCTTTTAAACCCAGCAAGCCGTTCAACATATATTATTATTTTTATTAGTTATGTATATACATTATATTCAATATATGCAATCTTTAACAATTGTTTTGTTTAAGGATTTTGTCTAAACCGTTAAAACCAAGCCATCAAACTCTAAAAACCGGTCGGATTGGCCAACCCAACCAACCCCACTTCGATTTCCATTTTTTAAAAATGTGCTTCGTCGTTCGGCCTAAAAGTTTCATGCAACTTGTATGCTGAATAGGGCCAGCCCTGAGGAGAGGTGGGGTGGCTGACCGCCCATGGTCCACTCCCACAGGGATCCTGGAATCAATAGCGTGAGGTTCTAGTGCGAAGTAGAATTGAGATTATTAAATTGAAGTGTAGAAGGATAGGAGGATAAGGTTGTGGATGGTGGTTGATTGCATCTTGAAATCAATGGTGGTTAAGGAGGGTATTAAGCATGGAGATTTAGGGTTGCGGAGGACACAGGGGGGCGATGTGTGTGTGGCAGTGATGAGTTAAAAAATTGTCACACCCTGGATTTCCAACCCGAAATCCAAACACCGGTGAGCCTGGGTGGGGAGTATCATGACGTAAATTGATAACATCATTGTCAATTAAACATAGCACAACGGAAGTATTGGAGTAAAATTACTATTATAAACCGAAATATTCGAAATCTAAAATAATATACAGGCTCGTAATAGAAGATCCACAGGCGGAGAAAGAATACAAAACAGACTTTAGGCAGATCTAAGGATTTACAAGATCCTCTTATTCTCTACCGAGCTGCTTCCGGTCTATTTCGTATTATACCTGCAGATTAGCCTTTGGAAGATACGTCAGCTTACGCTGGTAAATACACCCAACAGACTCATTTTGGAAACATTAAAAATGATTTTAAGTGCAAACGGCACAAAATCTTTTATTAACTTAGGAAGGTTAACCTTGCAATGGACCATGCAATAATAATTTACCGTATCCCAAGCCCTTATAGGGAAAATAAGTCGAGAGTATTTACCTGAGCTAGTCTTCTTTTAATTTTATTAACTCAGCCGTATTCAAAATGAGCTAAGTGCAGATAGCATTTACCGGCAAGTCTCTAGTCTGGATTATGGCATAAACTAACCAAATAAATACTAACGGTCTTATTTAAGTCATAGACTTAGACCGACTAGCGTACTTGATCAAAACGTATGATGCTAGATTAAACGATGATTGGATAGAATGTAGTTTAATCCCAACAAGTACATTGACTTGTTTAATATGGGTAAACTATTAACATTCTGGATTTTGAGACTTGAATGACAAGGTTAAACCCGTTTCGGTTAATTTCCGTAAAATAGTTACATATACGTAACTATGTGCTCAATAGCGATATCGAGTAACCGGATAAGTCATGGACAAGTTCTATATGCCATTATACTTTAAATAAGTTAAGATATCAGTAGGATATCAACTTGTATGCCCGTTAAGGTTTTAAAACGAAATTATGCCTTATAGGGGCATTTTGGTAATTTTATACATAGTTTATAAATTATTTGGGATTCTGAGTTTATAACATGTACCTATTGTAAATATGTTTAAAACAAGTTTTAAAATCAGTAGGTATCAAGTTTTGGTCTAATATGGTTTAAAACAATATTATGCGCCGAAACGACGCTTATGTCGTAAAATGCCGTTTTTAAATGATGTTTACGAAAATTGACATTTGTATCAGATTAAAATGTTTAAAATATGTTATTTAATACAACATATCAGTAGATAAATGATTTACCTTGAAAATATTTGGTGAAAACTATTTTATAAGCCATAGGGGCTAAAATCGTCAATTATCTACATAGTTTAAGGACCTACTTGAAAACTCAGTTTATGACTTGGTTTAACATCCCAAATAAACCTCCTTATAATATTAAATCAGTAAAAACTCATTTTCAAGTTCATTATCATTTAAAACCTTGTTTTATACAAAAAGGACATTTTGGTCAAAGATGGCATAATTATGTAACTTGTGCATAAACTTGGATTCTGATTATGATCATGTAATACAACCTCAGAGGGTTATGCTACATTATATTACGATCATAATGCAACTTTAGATCAGTAAGTAACTAATCTAAATCGGGTCAGAATCGAAAGTCAAAGCAGAAGTCAAACTTCGCGACTTTCGGTTGCGAACCGACCCTAGAACTGAAATTGACGAGCCGAACATGTTCTTACATGTTCTAATAATTATTAACAACTTGTTGAAGTGTCAAAACAGGTTTCATAACATATATAAGATCAATTTATGATTTTTCCGAAAAATTGCCTGTTTGACTTTTTAATAACATAACTTTGACCCGTTAATTGGTCTAGCAAACGTGATCTTCAGGAGGTGCCCTTTATAGGGGCTAACACCCACCTTATTACGATCACTTAGCCATGTTAATTTTGAACAATGGCTGGACCATAATGGTCTTAACCGAAAGTCAAAGCGTTTTACGTAAAACGCTTGACTTTTGGCTATCGAAGCCTAAAACCGAAAATGCACAAAGAAGGAACACTTACCAGTGATTCCTCAATGCAAAAGAACTATGTTGGATTGCTCCTTTTAGTTAGGAACTTCCAGAGGAGGGAGAAGGGTGAATAAGAAAGGTGCAAGTTGAAATGGTGAACTTAATCACCTATTTATAGTTGGATAGCTCAAAGGAGGTGAAGCCAGGTGTTTAGGGGTGTAAGAAGAAGCTTACAAGTGTCCCAAAACGTGGCATAGCTGATTACAAGTCCATGGTTTCGAATTTAAATGGTTTTGGAGTTTGGCTTGGAGACCAAACAAACTTTCTGCAGTAGAGCCTGTCTCGTGGGGGGCGCGAGAGACACAGGCCGGGTCTCTCGCGGCCCGCGACCGCCCCTGGATACTTTCAAATGTTGACACTTTATCCCCTTAACTTAAGAAGCTTCTAAAAAAACCATTTTAAACACCTTTTTG
The DNA here is from genome assembly GCA_947069175.1 of Scalesia atractyloides. Lineage (NCBI taxonomy): Eukaryota > Viridiplantae > Streptophyta > Magnoliopsida > Asterales > Asteraceae > Scalesia > Scalesia atractyloides. The sequence continues at coordinate 90,208,871 of CAMTDV010000020.1, read as the reverse complement.
GCACTTTTAGCCCTCCGTAGCCAATACTTGGCATACCCGGGATTATGCCCGGACATTGTCGAGCTCTCGGTTCGTTAAAAGGTCACTCATAGGTATAATTTAACATGTTGACACTTTTAATCTCTCCATTATCCAACTTTCACATATTTACAAAATTGAACTCTCTCGTCCAACAAACGGCACGTATGAGAGTTAGGACTTCACAAAGGATCACTCAGAGGCTTATTACAAGCATGTTGATTCCGATGTCACTCAAAGGCTGGGCATGTTGACATATCAGTCACTCAGAGGCCAAGTTTCAAGCATGTTGACATATCAGTCACTCAGAGGCCAAGTTTCAAGCATGTTGACATATCAGTCACTCAGAGGCTGTTATTTATGCATGTTGACATCGGTTCGTCACTCAGAGGCTCAACTTGAGCATGTTGACGCCTTTAGTCCTTATTGGTCTATAACAGACTATATTTTTAAAAATACAATACGTGTTACTATACTATTGGACACGATTTTACAAGGTGTTACAAAAATCTTCTATTAAATTCTCGCCCAAATATGAGTAGATAGGGGCATTTGTTTCTTAGTAGATGGGCCCATATATTGTTATATTATGCTTATGTGAGGCTGAGACTATAGATTGCTATGTGGACCAATAGAATTTGGAGAGACCCAAGTTATGAGGTAGTTTTAAGTTAAAACTTTAAAGCTAAATTCAAATACCTAAAGGGTGTACATATTGGCACACCAAGCTACCTATTTGCACACCAAACCCTAGCTTTATATACGCTGCATATAGGTTTTACGCAGTGTATAGCCGTCTTTTTCAATTTTCAAGAGAATCTTTGATTCACATCATGTGGTCATTTTATATACGTCCCGTATAGGTCTATACACAACGTATATAAATGGTGTTTTTTACAAACATTTTTATTCAATATTTATTGTTTTAGCAAATGGTTATAATAGGTAATTTTTTAAAAAATAAATAAAAAACAACATTAAGTATTCTATCGTATAGTATAATATAGATCTCGTATAGACCTATGGATGTAATATCGTATAATATAATGTAGTATAAGTCTCATATAGACCTATACCTGTAGTAAAATATCATATCCTATCCTATCGTATAGTGTAATATAGGCCCTGCATACTATAGGTGTAGTTTAGGTCCATATAGGCCTATACAAGACCTATAGGGAACCTATACGAGACTTATACTACATTATATGATACAAAACCAAACTAAACGATACTACATGATACGATATGATAGGATATGATACAACATTCGTATAGGCGTATAGGTGTAGTATAGGTCCCATATAGGATATTTGTGTAGTTTAGGTCCGGTATAGACCTATAGGCCTATATGAGACTTATAGTACAATATATGATGTGATACAATACAATGCAATACGATACGATACTATAGGATACGATACAACACTCGTGTAGGCCTATACAAGACCTAGAGGGAACCTGTATGAGACTTATACTACACTATATAATATGATACCAAACTATACGATAAGATACAACATCCATATAGGCTTGTAGGTGTAGTATAGGTCCGTATATGACTATTGGTGTAGTTTAGGTCTTGTATAGACCTATAGGCCGATACGAGACCTATACTACAAATATATGATATGATACGATACAATACAGTATAGTACAATACAATACAATACAACACCTGTATAACACTATAGGTGTAGTTTAGGTCCTGTATAGGCCTATAGGTGTAAAAAAGACCTATAGGGAAACTGTACGAGACTTATACTACACTATATGATATGATACCAAACTATACGATACGATACTATAGGGTACAATACAACACTCGTATAGGCCTATAGGTGCAGTATAGGTCATGTATTGGACTATTGGTGTAGTTTAGGTCTCGTATAGGCATATACGCCTATATGAGACTTAAACCTCAATATATGATACAATACGATACGTCATTATAGGATACGATACGATACCAAACTATACGATATGATACGATACTATAGGATACTATACGATAAGATATGATATGATACTATACTACACCTATAAGCTTATACGAGATTTATACTACACTATATGATACGATACTACATCCATAGGCCTATACGAGGGCTATACGAAACCTATACGAGACGTATACTATACGATACCATACTTAACAATGTTTTTATTTATTTATTTTGTTAAAGTACTTAATTGTAAGACCCAATATCTTAAAACGTATCTTTTATAAAGGATTTTGCATCAATGTGAGAATAATGCAAATATATAACGATCCGAAATTCTAAGTTAATTTAAACTTCACAAGTATTTCAAAATGTTTTAACATATTAGCGTAGTTCGATTTGATAAACGATTTAATCGAAATGCGGAAGCTTGAACTTTGATCGTGTTCGGTACTTCGTTGAGTTTGATCGTCATCCGGTACTCAAATATCACCTATATTTCATAAATCATAAAATATGTTAGTTATATGGGGTTTATAACTAATCTAGTTAAGCCCGAAAGCTCAAAACAATGAAAACAACAATTTTTATAAATGCCCCACCATAATTTACGGCTCTGTGCGGTAGCTTACGGTACATGCATTCTGTTTCATTTAGCAGTTGCCAGCCGTAAGCTACGGCTGGCCACCGTAACTTACAGTGGGTTGCTGCAGATTTGTCTGTTTCGCCATCTTTGTTACGAAAACTCCCGTAACATGTTAAACTTTGATCCATTTCACTTGAAACTTGTTTCTAAACGTCCGTAAAATGTTTGCCTATATATTTAACCCGAAATCCTTAAATTGGATTCATAATTTTTATGAATTACGCAACCATTAACCGGTTTATATGCATATTCATTTTGACCCGTTAAGGGATTTAAGCACTTAAGCATAAATCTCGCTCCTTCTTTCCTTACCTCCTATTTCCACACTAAGACTTCTATTTATCTTCCTTTACAACTATATTTGTGGTGGATTTGTTATAGTAAATCATATATTTCTGAATTCTACCATTCGGTTTGACAATTTACGAAAAAGACCCGTTAACAGGCATTAAACCATAATGGCTTATGCCGTTTGCTTTTACACTACCGAAAGGGTGTACTTACTTATAAAAATCATTTTTAAACTACCCTTAAGGGTCGTTTGGTCGATTTATTATTCGATGACATTTTGGTCAACTTTAGTACTTTTTACAACGAAGGGCTTTTAAAAGCATATTTTGACCAAGTGGACACTTTTTACAATAATCTATTTAAAATCATTATGTTCCTAAGAACATAATGTCTACAATATAATTATTAGATTTACATCACTTTAGGTAATCCAATGTTCACTCATGACTCGTTTAACTCTCATCGGACCTTAAGTTCTCATTGAGAGTTTGACCCATTACACATATCTGGCTCAGGTCAAAGCATTGACCCGTTTTAATACCTTGCTATATTAGTTGCTAATTAATAGTGATGCAAGTCATACGCTATTCTTTATGTGAGCACAAAACTCAACAAGCGACTATTAATTATCATTGTCAAATGGTGATAACATCACCATTTGACCCGTTTGGCCTAAATGACCATTTATCATTATGAGATGGTATTTATTTGTCATCTCACCCATTTAGCCGATTTCAATTTACACCATTTGATTGTATTACTTAAAAGTCGTTTCTTAATTCTTTTGACTCATTATGACTTACGCCACATGGTGTTTTTTCAAAACTCTTTATTTATCCGTCAACTCATGACCGGATTACCATTTTACCCCTTTTTACCCATTATAGTTTACACCATAAGGTAATGTTTCAAAACTCCCTATTTATTCATCATCACATGACTAATTACCGTTTTACCCTTGTTACTATAAATTACGGGTTCTTACCATTTTCACTTGTCCTGACCCGTATCACTTCGCGTCGGAACGTCATATTTCAAATGCTAATTTACCTTATTCTTAACCAATACTATAAGTATGTGTTCTATTTAAAAGGTGTAACCTTTACTTACCTTGAAATCCGATTATGTTTCCACGCATATTCGATCTGTTTGACCCGATTCTTCCCAAGTTTTCACCTAGCTTGTCACGCGTCAAACTACCTTTTATCATTCGCAAGATGGTTAGATTAATCATTATTAATCAAGACTATCCCACCTTACGGACTTTATATCAAAATTAGCATTTGATCCTTTTATAGGTTAGTTGACTTTTAAAATTCACCTGCTTATTAACATATGCAAATGCACAATTAAGTTCAGCAACTCATTTAGGCAATTTGTCAAATACCCAGTAGGCATTATTCTTAGGCTACCATTTTAACCACTCTTCTCAACCAAGTTCATGAAATCATAAATCATTAAATTAAGATAGTCTCAAGCATCGTATGGTAATCTATCAATATTATACAAGAACTAGGGATTGTTTCATCACCATGAAACAACCCATTGCATCATATGTATGAAATTTACCCGATTATCAATCTTAGCCAAAGGCTGTAAATATTCATATACATATGATGATTCAAGCATCTATTAACATGTATATAACATCAATCTTATCATATCATACAAAACCCATTTCAAGTCGTGTATGAACACTTACTCGAATCTCTAATTTGTTCAAGTATCTTACACATACATACAAGTATGATGATCATGAACACACATATATCATCAATTTCATCACATAATCAAAACCCACTTCATAATCTACTTGTTAATCACTTACAAGAAATCTTACATCAAATATTTCATAATCTCTTTATGTCTAAAAAAATCAAGCATACACACACACTTAATTTCATCTTTGGAGCATAATCCAACAACAAAATTGCAAGTATTCTACTTGTCTCAAATCATAACTTTCACCAATCTGGGTTTTTAAACATACCTTACAATCCCCTAGTCTAGGTGATTGATAATTCATGTTCATGCACAAGTTTAAGTTCCAATTTCCCTTTCAATTTGATGGTTCTTGGATGAACTAGGGTTTTCCCTTGTCTCCTCCTCCTGATGATCGACCAACACAAACTCACTATGTGTTTTATGTTTTAATTCTTGTGTTTTTAAACACAAGTTCCTTTTTTGGCAGCTTTGGTACTTCAAGTTCAGTTTTGACTAGATAAGGCTACAACTCATTGTTTTATCATTTATTTACATGTTACTAACTAGGTTAATTTGTTTCTAGTTATTTTGTTTACGGATTAACTTTTACCATTACGATACTTTATCCGCCTTTTAATATTAACGCGGTTTGATTACCAAACCCGTTTTGGGGTGTTACATTAATATAGAACTTTGCCTTCATATAGTCCTATACGAGACCTATACTACACCTATAGGCCTATACGTCTGTTGTATCGTGTCCTATAGTATCGTATCGTATCGCATCGTATCGTTTCCTATAATGTATAGTATAAGTCTCGTATAGGTCCCCTATAGGTCTTGTATATGCCTATAGGCCTATACAGGACCTAAACCACAACTATAGTCCTATACGAGATATATACTATACTTATAGGCCTATACTGGTGTTGTATCGTATCCTATAGTATTGTATCGTATTGTATAGTGTAGTATAAGTCTCATATAGATCCTATACTACACATATACTAGACTTAAGTTATACTACGTTATATGATACTGTATCTATATATACTTCTATACGTTATACAATACTACATCTATATATACTTCTATACGAGTCCTATATGGAACCTATACTATACGATATACACCCATATGCCTATATGAGGCCTATATGATACCTATACGGGACCTATACTACACATATACAATACGACTATTTGTAATAACGTATAAAAATAATTAACGTTGTATAAAAATGTTTGTAAGAAATACTTATTTGTTATTTATTTAAAGTAGAAAAAAATTTATAAAACTTTGCTAAAAGAATCAATATTGTATAAAATGTTTGTAAAAAAATAACTTTTATATATGTCATATATAGACCAATGCGTCGCATACAGGAGCAACCAGATCAAGTTTGACTCTAACAAAACATTGATTTTTATGCAACTCTATACACACATACAAACCTATACACACTATATTTAAACACTAAAATGTACAAATAGACATTTTGAGTGTAAGAATAGTTTGAGCTTACTTAAAATAATACAAAACCTTGCCCCCTTTAGCTTAAAAATTCGTTTTCTTTCTCTTGATTGAAACTTATATAATATTTAATTGATTATTTTTATATTTAAATCATACTTCTTGTTACATTTATTAGCTATCACATCAGTGTAGTGGTTTGTTAATCTATTCTTAAAAACTTCATCAATTAATTATATAGTAGAACTTTCTGTATTTCATGTTCCTGGACAAACTGTGGTATTTAATCATGTGATTCATGTGAAATGATTTTACAGTTTGACAACAGTTTAACAAGTTAGAGTTGTTATCGTGTATTCTTAATTGGTGAGTATAATAACCTAATGGGTTAGCTCTTTGACATCCAAAAACAAGTGAGGTAAAGATGGCTTGTATATTTTGTCCCTAATTTTACTAAAATCATCACATTTCAATTCTTAAAAGATACACTTATTCTTAATTTTTATCATCCCCTCGGGTCTCAATTTTTTTCTTTTTTACATAAGGATGGCCCTGACCGGGGGAGAATTTAGAAAAATTCTTATACGGGCAACGTTTCACAAAAATAGACAACGAAATCAAAAAAAGGTCATTTTTTTTAAATGTACATTACCGTCGGAGCGACAAGGATAACGAAGGTTACCTCTTGTTACAAGATAGGTCCGCCCCTAACGTACCATTCGCTCTATGTGCCCTCAGATAGAGGTATGGTCATTCTATATCGGACCCTCGCCCAGATCCGACCAAATAATTGTTGTTTTGTAAAGATGAGCAGCATCATTGCACATGGCTCTCATATTGTTTCATGTATAGCAGTTCATAACAAAAGAATTCATAAATACAAATGCTATATCAATAACATGACAGTGAATGAATACAAAAATAATGAAAGAATAGTAAAAACAATCGTAACAATAATGAACTCTAGATCATAATAAATACGAAAACCTCTCCATCATATCAGATCTCTACAAAACCAAAGCCGCAGCAAAGACAACCACGGCAACAGATCCAGCAGCAACTCTGTTAAACGTAGCAGCACTAGGCTGCGAAGTAGTCGGCGATCCGGTCGGAGTAGACGGAATAAACGATGGAGAAGACGCCGGAGAACCACCTGGAGCATGAGAAGTAGGAGGAGCAGGTGGAGAAGCTAACGGAGCTTCGGTTGGTGCAGAACTAGGAGTGATCGTCGGAGAAGGAGGTGATGAAACCGGAGATACAGTCGGAGAACCGGTGGGTGACTGAGAAAGAGCAGATCCAACGATCATAGCAAACAATATAAACATAACATAACCTGAAGACGCCATTGTAGTAATGTGAAATAGTACTAGATTTTGTTTTTAGAGACAGAAGTGGGATATGATATGATGAAAGTGCAACAGATGACGAGGTTTATATACGAGGTTTTGGTCGGTTTTTGGAGAGATGAGCTTAGATCACAGCCGTTGGTTATTTCTGTATGTTTCCGCGTTAAGTTTACCAGTTTCGACACCGATTTACACGTTTCCACGAGGAGACAATCTCAGCCGTGAAAAGAAGCTTCTATCCTGGGCCATTGGATTAAAGAACTAAATTAAGAAATTAGATTATTTAGTTTTGAAATAATAATAACTTAAATAGATGTTAAATTTCAAATGAACCGTTATAACGAGGCACGTTGTAGGGCCAATTGTTTTCTGGTTTCCAACGGGTATACACTCATCACAAATTAAATTTCCGTTACTTGTTATTATTAAATTTAAATAAACTTAACTTTTATCAATTACCTCATAACACTCTCAAATTTTCATTTGTAGACCAACATTCTTAACTTATAACTTATTAGCCGATAATACTCACTAACTATCTGAACACTAACCCAATTAGATGATGTTAGCTGTCACGTCATCAAAAATGTCATGTCAGTTGCCACGTCATAAAAAAGTCACGTCAGCTGCTACATCATCAAAAAATGCAACATTAGTTGCCCCATCATATGCCATATTAGCAAAAAAATGTCACATCAGCAAAAACTAAAAAGGTTAAGGTTCAGTTATTAGGGAGTGTTATCGGCCAATAAGTTGAAAGTTGGGAGTGCTGATATACAAATCGAAAACTAGGAGTGTTATCGGCTAATTTATGAAATTTGCGATTATTTAAATCCAATATCCCATTTTTTAATGATAATACAAGTCTTATGCATGGGTTGCATTTGTGATGACCATTTACATTTTTAATTCCATCTATTTTACATAAACTACTGTTTAATCAAAAAGGACGGGTGATCAACTTTAAACAAAACAAAAAAAATGTGTTAAATGTAACCACTTACATATTTTTTAATTTATTACACACACTTATTTTTATAATTAAATACATAGTTGGTTCATGTCATTTACTAATGTTACTGAGAAATCTAACCAATTTCATTCATGTCACAAATGTTTGAATTTACTTTTGACTATAAGATTACATTTGTATCAAGTGTAACAGTCATCGAGGTTATAAGAGCAATTACTTATTAAAGTAAGCACTTGTTTTGGGAAGTAATTATTTTCAGTAATAAGCGATTACTTTAAGTGAATATAAATAGGTGGTGAGTGATTAATCTTGTAAAACTTTATCCACATGTATTGTTTCATCACTGTGCTTGAGTCAATTGAGCCAAAACGTTGAATTTCATCATGTGTTCATTCCAATTCATCTTTACGGTGTTTTTTAGTGTAGTTCAATCAATTTCGTAGGTTAAATTGCATCTAATCATCACGGGTTGTTATTGTATCAGTATACCCATCACTTGTTTTGGGAAGCAATTATTTTCAGTAATAAGCGATTACTTTAAGTGAATATAAATAGGTGGTGAGTGATTAATCTCGTAAAACTTTATCCACATGTATTGTTTAATCACTGTGCTTGAGTCAATTGAGCCAAAACGTTGAATTTCATCATGTGTTCATTCCAATTCATCTTTACGGTGTTTTTGAGTGTAGTTCAATCAATTTCGTAGGTTAATTGCATCTAATCATCACGGGTTGTTATTGTATCAGGTATACCCATCAGGTGCATGCCGACTAATTGCTCGTCAAATATCGGGTACTCCTATTATTTTGTAAAAATTCACCCTTTTAAATAATTTTAATGCCCACGGAAATTAGAAATACTACTGAAAATTAGTGAGTTACTCTATTCCCAATGAAAAAAGAAAATAAAAATAAGAACATACCCATCCCATCCTATACCTCTAAATATTTTTATCCTAACCGCATATTATACCTGAATTATGTCTCATTACCCTTTCCTAATGCTTTGTTATCGGGTTTACATGTCAGGTTTGAGTTTGTTGCAATCTATCAAAGGTAAATCCTAATACATTAGTAGAGAAATGAAATTACGATAACAAGTCCTAACTTGATTCTAAGGTCGAGAAAACCTTCAATATTAACAACTTACAGAACCGTTTTTTAATTCAAGATTTTGTATTGTTTGGCTCATTTATTAATACGGCAAAAATATAACAATCCTTATATTATTTTACAATTACAAGTTACTACTACAACAGGTCTTCGCTCCATTAGATTATTTAAGGGCTTGGTGTTGATTGCCTCAAAGAATTAACTTTGCACAGCTCGCAAATAGTGGTAGAAGTACAAATAGATAATTCCAACTTATGGTCAAAAATTTAATTATCGATTCACATAAAATAATTCGGTTTGCATGTCCCAAAAGTCTACTCTGTAGAAGTATTTACTACAATTGGGTCAGTAGGTTTTTAATGGGTCAGTTTTTCGTAATTACTCATGTGTTTTTTTATGTTGAAGTGTTTAGCAAGATTAAGTTAGTGGATTAATGGGTTAGTGATGGGCTTCTTGATTGGGCCATTATGGTGTTATATATGATAACTAGGCTTGGACCCATAATGGTCATAACACAAGCAGGTTGTAATTGAAAGTAAACAAGCATGCACACACGTGAAGCAATTCTTACGACTGAGATCATCGAAGGAACCAAGCAAGTATTTATTTTTGAAGTAAGCAACTAGATTCGTCAATTCTCAGACCAAAATCTAGAAGCACGGTGTCAAGCAAGCAGCAAGTCTGTCTAGGTTGATAAAAAACGACAGTTGGCATTTTGATAAACCAAGCTAACACACCTTAATGTATCTACAGCCTCCATCGAGAAAGATTAAAGCACACATGTAGGTTGAAAATTATAATGAATGCAACATGTTTCGCTATTAACATCGTCGATTTTGTGGCAATGGGATGATTGGGACATAACCAATCAAAGTAGAAGAGTTGCAAAGGTATGATCTTTGCAGGGAAACAATTTAGCAAGAAAGTAGCACTGTATGGAGAGCGAGTAGCAAGGTTATATTTTTGGCAATCGATATCAAGCAAGAAACTTGTTTAAAGAAAGTTAACTAGCAAGATCAACAAGAAAGAAGGTCGGGCTCAAATCTTCGAATCCTTAAGATAGAAAGAAAGGAAGAGGCGCCAAAAGAAAAAAAAAAGATAGAAAGAGGCCAACGTCGCTTAGCAAGAAAGAAAGAAAGAAGGCCTTGCAAGAAAGAAAGAAAGAAAGAAAGAAAGAAGGCCTTGCAAGAAAGAAAGGGACCGGTGTCACAAGAAAGAAAAAGCAAGCACCAAAAGAAAGAAATGGCTGTAGATCAGAGAAATAAAGAAGGAAATCAGCAGCCGAAAGAAAGAAATAATCAAACCTTAATGGTTAATATAGCAAGAGCAGAAAGCAAGAAAGAAACAGATCAAAATATCAAGATTAAGAGGTTAATGCTATGATATATACAATTAACTTCAGCTAAGAGGTAATGGTAAAATTGGTAAATTGGTTTAGCTTTGCTTCATTAAATCTACATGCCCGAGTTCGATCAGTGCGCCATATCTCTGTTAGTTTACTTTTTGTTTTGCATTTACGCTTCGATCAACCATAATAATTATGTTTTTTAACTTTTTCTTTTGCAATAACACATACCACACAATTTATTTTTAAAAGCATAAATTGAATTTCCATTATTTTTATATTTTTCTTTTCATTTTTTATTTTGATATTATATTATCTAATTAATGAACCAAATGTACACATACGAGTGTTTAGTGTTTATGTTACGAATTTATTTTGTGTGTGTGTGTTTTTTTTTGTTTTGTTGTAGTATGTGCGGTACCGGAAACCGATACCAATCGAAATCCTATGAGTTCCTAGCGGCGGACCTATTGTGTTACAAGGGATAACCTCCGTTGCCCCTTGACACTACGACCATAGTGTAAATTTTGGAAAAATATGACGTTTTTTGATTTCGTTACCCATTTTTTAAACGTTACTCATGTGCGGATTTTCTAGATCCGCTACTGCGAGTTCTTATAACAACACGTTTTTTTTTTACAAAAGGACAAGCCAAAATTTAGTAATAAATCATGGTTTTTTGTTGTACAGATATGAAAATTTCGCAACTAATTGTGTAGACCATCGGATTTAAAACTTTCATGCCGCAACGCGCAAAGGGGGAAAACCTAGTGAATTATGTTATCTGGATTGGTAGACCGTAATTTATGGGCCTAAGTTTTCTTAATTAATCATGTGTTTTTTATGTTCTATTCTTAGTTAGTGGGTTAATGAGTTTTATTTTTGTTTTTTGAGTGAGTAAAGCTTGAAAACCCAACAGTTTGCACCATGATCACCTTATCCACCCGGGTTGGTGTTATGCTACGCTGCTATATAGTGGGTACATCATTAATCGAAACAATTGGATTCCCAGCATTAATCGAAACAATAGGATTCCCAGAATTCACATGTACAAGTAAATTCACAATTACGTTCCCATTCTTTATTGATTTTATTGTTCGACATGCGGTTTGAAGAAGTTTCCGGTTAAGAAAAATTAAAAAAATAAGTAGGGAATCATATTAATAATAATAATAAGCAGCACAATTGCACATGTCTTTCTTATACTACCGTATCCATTTATCCCGCAAATCATACCAAAAGAATTCATATAAATCATAATAATAACATCACATGATCAATCAGTGAATGAAATCATGACTACAAAAACAATGAACGAATATTAAGAAAATATCGTAACAATAATCAAATCTCTACATAACCAAAGCCGCAGCAAACACAACCACGGCCACAGATCCAGCAAAAACTCTGTTAAACGTAGCAGCACTAGGTGGAGAAGTAGTGGGAGATCCACTCGGAGAGGAAGGAATAAACGATGGAGAAGACGCCGGAGAACCACCTGGAGCATGAGAAGTAGGAGGAGCTGGTGGAGAAGCTAACGGAGCTTCAGTTGGAGCAGAACTAGGAGTGATCGTCGGAGCAGGAGGTGATGAAACCGGAGAAGCCACCGGAGATACAGTCGGAGAACCGGTGGGTGACTGAGAAAGAGCAGATCCAACGATCATAACAAACAATATAAACATAATATAACCTGAAGACGTCATTGTAGTAATGTGAAATAGTACTAGATTTTGTTTTTAGAGACAGAAGTGGGATATGATGAGGTTTATATACGAGGTTTTGGTCGTTTTTTGGAGAGATGAGATTAGATCACAGCCGTTGGTTATTTCCTTATGTTTCCGCGTTAGGTTAACCAGCTTCAACACGTTTCCACGAGGCACGTTGTAGGGCCAATTTGTTTTTCTGGCTTCCAACGGGTATACACTCATCATAGATTACTTTTCGCTTACTTATTATAATTTTTTTAATGGTAAAATATAAGTCTTCTACATGGTATGCATTTGTGATGATCATTTACATTTTTTATTCCATCTATGTTACATAAAATTTACATAAACTACTGTTTAATAAAAAAAGGACGGTTAATCAACTTTAGACAAAAACAAAAAATGTGTAAAATGTACCACTTACATATTTTAATTTAATACATTTACTGATTTTTATAATTTATAATTGAATATAATGGTTCATGTCATTTAACAATGATAAAGACTTTGAGAAATCTAACCAATTTCATTTAACAAATGTTTGAATTTCTTTTGACTATAAGATTACATTCGTCTCAAGTGTAACACCTATTAAAGTTAAAAGAGCGAATACTTGTTAAAGTAAGCGCTTACCTTAGGAAGTGATTATTTTCAGTGATGAACGATTACTTTAAGAGAGTATATATAGATGGTGAGCGATTATTCTTGTAGAATTCATCACTATGCTTGAGTCAATTGAGCTAAAAAGTTTAATTTCATCATGTGTTCATTCCAATTCATATTTAGAATCAATTCCATTGGTCGAATTGCATCTAATCATCACGGGTTGTTATTGTATCAGGGTATAGTATACCCATCAGGTGCATGCCCACTAATTGCTCATCAAATATCGGGTACTCTGGTTATTTTGTAAAAATTCACCCTTTTAAATAATTTTAATGCACCAAGAAAATTATTTTATATATATATATATATATATATATATATATATATATATTAATAAAAACTTGCCATGAATAGTGATTGCATATTATTTAGTATTATTTCTTTTGAAGTTATAATTATTTTATTATTATCCTTTTAATTGATTTTACATTTTTTTTAACTTAAACAAACAATTTATTATTCATGTGATAGTAATTGATAATTCTTAGTTATCTTTAAATAGTAATATTTTATTTAGCATTTAATATGATTTTTTTAATAATGAAATACATTCGTTAACTTTCAAATAAAAGAATCTAAATATGTATCTATATTTATTAATTTTTATAACGTTCCAAGTTATTTTCCTGCGCATTGTGATGGTACGTTACCACGGCCATTGGATTGGTATCGGTTCGATTCGTTATAGTACCAATACGATTCATGCACTCGGTATAGAAATCAACATTTGTTTTACATCGATCAAAAACAATAAAAACGAACACCGGTACACACCGATGTTGTACAAGCGGCATCGATCGGTTCAGATTGTCACATATTGGTACCCATATTCATTTATTGTCACAAATAGAGTTGTATATATGAAAGATTTTTGAAACCAGAAACACGAAAAATGAATATAGGTATCAGTATGTAATGTTGTTTTGCATGGTACGTTAGCAATACTGTCACACCCCGAATTTCCAACCAAACACCGGTGAACAAGCGTCACGTAAGTTGATATCATCATAGTCAATTAAACACAGCACGGCGGAAGTCTTGGATTTAAATTACTATTACAAACTGAAATGTTCAAAGTACAAAAATAATGTACAGACGGCTTGTAACGAAGGATCCACAGGCGGATCGTAAATTGTACAAAAATGTATAACAGACTTTGGGCAGGTCTAGGATTTGCAAGATCCTCTTATCACTACCGAGCACTTCCAACCTATTTTCGTATTGTACCTGCAAGCTTAGTCTTTTGAAAATACGTCAGCTTTCGCTAGTAAATACACTCAGCTGACTCATTTAGAAAACATTTTCAAAAATGTTTCAAGTGCACATTAGCACAAAATCTTTTATAACTTGGGAAAGTTGGCCTTGCAACCTTGTTAACAGTTTCACATGTTTGTCCATACATACATGGCCCAATACAGAGACCGAGACATGATTAACGTACACACCACTTTGGACTCACGAAGGAGCCATTTCCCCCAACCTTGTGGGTATGCATTTTGAGCGTCTTATCGGGTGTATGCCTACACCCGCGCTAAGGTCATGGCCATTATCTAATGTAATGAGCCGAGGATATACAGGACACGGTAGTTAACCCCCGTTGTTTAAGTTATCAAACAAAACTGATTAAAACAGAATATGCGGATTTACTAGCCACAAACGGGCATTCGATTGATCTCATTTCGGACCAAGCGGTAATAGTTTACCGTAACCCAAGCCCATATAGGGAAAATAAGTCGAGAGTATTTACCTGAGCTAATCTTCGTTTAATTTTAATAACTCAGCCGTACACAAAACCACTAAGTGCCGATAGCATTTACCGGCAAGTCTCTAGTCTGGATTATGGCATAAGCTAACCAATTAAATACTAACGGCCTTATTTAAGTCATAGACTTAGACCGAGTAGCGTACAAGATCAAAACGTATAACGCTTGATCAAACGATGATTGGATAGAATGTAGTTTAAACCCGACAAGTACCTTGACTTCTATAATTATGGGTAAACTATAAACATTCTGGATTTTGAGATTTAAAATGATAAGGTTAAACCCGTTTCGGTCAATTTTCGTAAACTAGTTACATATACTTAACCGTACGCATATCAGCGATATCGGGTAACCGGATAAGTCATGGACAAGTTCTATATGCCATTATACTTTAAATAAATTGTAATATCAGTAGGATATCAACTTATATGCCCGGAAAGGTTTTGAAACGAAATTATGCCTCATAATGACGTTTTGGTAATTATATGTCGTATAAAAGGGAACTTGCGTGTACTCTGATGTTATGATCATAAACATTCTGGAAAAATACTTAATTTGTGGTATAATATCAGTAAGATAGCACACATAAGCGTGGTTTATGGTTTAAGACCAAACTATGCACCGAAAGGGCATTTTGGTCATTTAAAATGTATAGTTTACGATATTATACTAAAATCAGTTTATGATCAGAATATTAACATCATAATATGTTAATTACATTAACATATCAGTAGGTATTTCATTTGCAAGTTCATTTTTGATTAAAACCTTGTTTTATGTAAAAATGACATTTTAGTCAAAGATTAATATTTTACGGAACTTGTGCATAAACTTAGATTATGATTATGATCAAGTAATATAACCTCAGAGGGTTATGTTACATTGTATTATGATCATAATGCGGCCATAATTTAGAAGTTAACTAATCTAAGTTAGATCAGAATCGAAAGTCAAAGTAGAACTCAAACTTCGCGACTCTCGATTGCGAACCGACTCTAGGACTGAAATTGACGGATCGAACATGCTCCCACATGTTCTAATAATTATTACCAACTTGTTTAAGTGTCAAAATATATATTTATAACATGTATAAACTCAGATTATAATTTTTTATGAAATTTGACCCGTTTGACTTTTTAAAACAATAACTTTGACCCGTCAATTGACCTAGTAAACGTGATCCTTAGGAGGTGCCCCTTTAAGGGATTAACAACTACCTAATTACGATCACTTAGCCATGTTTATTTCGAACAATGGCTGGACCATAATGGTCTTAACCGAAAGTCAAGGCATTTGTCGAAAATGCTTGACTTTTGGCTATTAAAAGCCTATAAAAAGAAAAGAGCAGAGATGGAGCACTTACAAGTGATCCAAGAGAAGTTTAGAACTCAAAAGGAAGCTCCCAAATGGTCAGGAACTTCCAAGAGTGTAATAGAGAGGACAAGAAGTGAATGAGCAAGAAATAAGTAAGTTTAGGTTGTTATTTATAGTGTAAGAAGTGCAAAGAGATGGAGCCATGTGTTAGGTGTGTTGTAGGATCTTTACAAGTGTCCAATTAGGTGTCAAGAGCTGGTGGAGTGTGTAACATTTGTAAAAATCGGGTTTTCAAAACCCGCTCCGTTTTGTAATCGAATATCAAGTTATAAAAGTTATGTCGAATAATTATGATTATTTTGATTTAAAACAATACATAATTAATAAATAAACTAAACTATAAAAATTATATTTGATGAAAAGTTAAAATAAAATAAATAAAAAAATTATAACGCTGCCGGGACTCGAACCCGGGTCAGCCAAGACACCCTCAACAACTTAACACTCACTCCAAAGACCACTTCGCCACTTGTTTGTTTTCTGTCATGTTTGGGAAACAAATAGTTTTTATGCTCTAAGGTAAATCAATCGATTTTACACATTGTAACTGAAACCGGTTATCAATCACCCAAAGTCGATTTGGATACTCGCGATTCAGCGAGTATAACCGATAAACGGACGATTCCAATCAATGCTGCCATGATTATAACTTGAATTCGGAAGTAGATCGGTTTAATAACCGAAAATCTTCAATTCTTGGATTACTTCAATCCTAGCCTCTTCCTGTGACTCAAAACACTCCGCAAAGCTTCCAATTGCATTTCCACAACCTTACAAGCCACCGGAGAAGTTTGAATCAGACCGCCGGAAAAATTCTGCAAGTCACCGGAAAACCGGGACTCACATCCACACGGTATTTTCTCCGACTCTTTCTGTTTCAATCATGTGATTAATCAGTCACTAACACAACTCCACCATCAGAATCGATCCTAGTCAACGTTTATCGAAAATCTTACCTTCGCCGGAAAACTCCTGAAACTGCCGGAATCACACTGTGAACAGGTATGATCTCCCAAACTTCTGTTAAACCTTGTTTAAGTGACTCAACTTCTTAAATAATCGAACAAAGCTGTTAATTGGTTTCAACAGCCGGAGTTCACTTTCAGTACCGACGAACCTCCGCCGGAATTCTGTGAACAACCTCAATCGGTACATCTTTTTCCCCAAACTCTCTCCATTCTTTACTTTTAAATTACTTGTAATGTCTGAAAAGCGCATAAGTCAAGAATCGGTCATAACAGTCGGAATATGTTTGTCTGTGTAAAATCAACGAAGAAGATGAAGACGCAACATAACATAAGGTTAATTAAAATCGGAATTATAAACGGTTAGACACACAGTCCAGCGGTGGACTGTGTGCAAAATACATACGCACGTCCCGAGTTCGATCCCTGCTCCACGCACTCCTTGTATAATAAAAGGCCTTTTTGTTTAAACTAAATCGGGATAACCCAGTTAGTTGTTAAGTATAATAAAAACTGAGATAATAACCAGGTTAGACACACAGTCCAGCGGTGGACTGTGTGCAACATGAACCACACGTCGCGCGTTCGAAACCCGTCACGAGCACCGGTCCGATTGAATTAAAATGTTTTTGTAAATAAAGGAAATTCGGATTAACTGAATAAGTGTATAAGTATAAATAAAAACAAGATTATTTCGGGTTAGACACGTAGCTCAGTTGGTAGAGCTGCGTGCACGCGTACGGGAGGTCGCCGGTTCGACCTCACCCGGCGCAGATTAATTCGCTTACCGAACCGGTCAACGGTCAACGGTCAACGCTAAATAAACAATTTTTTTTATATTTTTAATTATTTAATTTAATTTAAAAATCAATTAAAAATACTTAAAATAACATTTTTAAAGATAGAAAATAGCCATAAACTCACAAAAATATATCTAAAAATTTCATTAAAATCCTTACTAAAATCCACTCATTTAATATATTTTCCGTTATTATTTAGGTTAGTAATCCTCGTTGTTCCACTCATCTAAATCGTGCGCATATCACCATCTCCAATCCAACGCACCCAAGGTGAGTGAATCTTACAAATTCCCCGTTTTAATCACGTTTTGGGGTGTATCATGTGTCTTTGCATATATATATTATTACTAAACCATTGTGCTTACATCATATCATGAACTTGTGTATTCAGTTTGTTGCTGTTAAGTAGTTATCATTGGATGCAATTTATTATTCAGTACATGCAATTTCATAGGCCGCCGCTCCCCATTACATTATGAGCGTTGAGCATGTTCCCCATTTTATTATGCGGTTGAACCTGGCGTGCCCACATACGATCGGCTCCGTTTGATTGAGCCTTGATCGCACAGTTTTCATTTTCAGTACATGCAATACGATCGGCTCCGTTTGATTGAGCCTTGATCGCACAGTTTCATTTATGTTATTTACAGTATGATGTTGGTATGTTCATGTATGTTGCCGTGTGTTATTGTATGTTATAGTTGTGACTGCTATTTGCCATTACTTGATTATTTACATTCGCTCATCTATGATTATGCACAATTTTTCATTGATAAACTAACCATAAATTCTTTAATAAATGTTTATCTAATAAGGTTCACTCGCCAACTTATGTTGACCCAAAAACTCCCATTTTACACATGATACAGGTGAACCAGCAGCAGCTAGGAACATATAGGACTTGGACTAGAAGAATAAAACGTTTTAGAGTTGGGATTGTTATGTTTGGTTTATTTCCTTTGTATTGAATGAACATGTTTGGATATTTGAAAATGTAACTTTGACTTTATTAAATATGAAACATAATAGTAAATGTCATGAGCTTTGGTGATAACCCAATTATGCCCCGACTCTTATTCCGCTGCGGGTCGGGGTGTGACAGATTGGTATCAGAGCCATGACTATAGGGATATAGGATAGGTTATTAGACCCCTAGAGCCTATACTATAGTCGATTAGAAACTTATAAGATTTTTGTGTGTTATATGCCAAATTTCATGATGTCTATATGTTTTATGTTAAATGTTACATTTGATATTGTACAAGCATGTTCATAAGTATGTATTATCATATAATGCCTATCATGAATCGTATGCTCATAACATATCACATCCATGAAAGCACACACCACATCATGATTGCTTTTACAATGATTTTCGTGTTTTCAAATCTCATCAAAGTGAGTTCTCATGACGGGCATGTAGTAACTGGAAGGGTACCAGTACCGGTAGTCGGAACGTCCTGTCTAGGCTGGCATTCGTATAAATCCAAAATAAAGGACCAGTTTGCCTACCTGTGGACTAACGATGAGAGTACGAAGTACCTATTAGGCCAAAGCATGCTATACCAAACGTCGTGTGAGCTAACCCCACTTTGAGTTGTCATTGTGTCTACACCTGGACACGTTCCGACCAAACATCTCATGAACATATTTTGTGGTTTGCATTCGGGGATGCGAGTGTTAAATTGCCAATACCAATGTGAATCCTACCAAGCCAATAGCCATGGGGGCCCACATGACTATGTAGGTGAAGGTATGGGGGACATTTGAGGCCCAACATGAGCGAACCCATGACATCCCATGGATGTAGTTGCATTATTGATATTTATGTTATTTTCATTTTCTTAAAGACACATGACACCTAAAAAGACACCATAAACTCACAATCTTCTCATTTTATGATCCTGTAGATGTCGTCTAGACAGCAACGAAGGGGTAAAAGATCGGGAAGGTCTCAGGAACGTTTGGCCACTCAGATCGCGAAACAAATGGCAACGATACTTCCTGACATTGTGGTCCAAGTACAACAAGCCCTTGCTACAAATCCTACTAACCCTCCCCAACAACAGGACCAGAACATCGACAACCCTCCTACCAACAAGTGCTCTTACAAACATTTTAAGTCCTGTGATCCTCCTAAATTTGAAGGGACCGAGGGTGTCACTGCTCTCCTACATTGGTTCGAGGAGATGGAAAACACCTTCCTAAACTGCGATTGTCCTGAGGATCGCAAGGTTCGATACGCCACCGGGAGACTACTTGGAGTAGCTCTCACTTGGTGGAATACTGAGAAAGGGAAGAGGGGAACTGAAGATGCGATGGCCTTAACTTGGGAGGAGTTAAGGGAAATCATGACTAGGCGTTTCTGTCCTAGAAGTGAAATTAAGAAGTTGGAGGATGAATTTCATGCTCTAAAGCAAAAGGAGGGTGATCACACTACCTACAACAAGAGGTTTTTGGAGTTGAACCAAATGGTTCCAAATCTGTTCACACCAACCTATCGTCTGATTGAACATTATATTCGAGGACTTCCCTCAAAAATCCAAGATTCAGTTCTCAGCGTTTCACCAGTAACACTTGAAGCTGCTATGGAGTTAGCAACTGAACTGACCGAAAACCGAATTCGCAACGGGAAGTTCAAAGAAGAGAAGAAGAAAGCCCCTGTTGAGGGACAAACTTCAAACCACCCCATTCCTTCCTCTAAGTTTGCTAACAAGAGGAAGCGTAACACCAGAAATTTTGCAGTTACCCAAACCAACACCCCTATTCCTGCTGCACCCATTACTCAAGTCACTCCTTCACCCGCACCATACAGAAGACCCTACACAGGCCCGTTACCAAAATGTAATCGTTGCCAATATCACCATTCCCCTGATCATCCTTGCCAATACTGCACCGGCTGCGGTCGCGCAGGACATACTGTTCAAAACTGCCGCATGCCTCAACGAACAAACCGCCACCAACCTTTAACCCAAACCCACCAACAGTTAATGGGCCAAGCCCAACAACCCCTACCATTTCCACCCACCCAACATTTAGCCCAAACATACTACCAACCCAATTATCCTATGGGCCAACCTATGCGGGCTTGCTTCAATTGCGGGGACCCGAGTCATTTCAGAAACACATGTCCAAGGCTGGTTAATATTATTCATGCTCAGGCCCAAGCCAACCCAGTGAACCAAGCAAACCAAGCTCCCCCACCTGCAAGAGGGAGAGCTTTCAATATCAACGCTAACCAGGCCAGAGCTGACGGCAATGTGGTCAACGGTACGTTCCTTATAAATGGTAGATATGCATCTATATTATTTGATACTGGTGCGGATAGAAGTTTTGTGTCTTTAGAGTTTGAACCTATATTAAGTAAAAATCGGGATAAGCTCACGGAATCCATAATGGTAGAAGTTGCGGACGGGAAGTCAGTTTCATTAGACTCTATTTTACGCAACTGTACACTCACCTTAAACGACCACGATTTCTCAGTCGACCTTATTCCTATGAAGCTGGGAAGTTTTGACATAATAATCGGTATGGATTGGCTCAGTCAACATCAGGCGGAAGTTGTATGTCGTGAAAAATTCATTCGTATTCCTCTTTCAAACGGTCAGACTCTTCGAATCATTGGAGAAACCTCGTCGAAAGGACTCAGCTTAATGTCTTGTCTTCAAGCTCAAAAACATCTTCGCAAGAATTATGTCGCGTTTTTAGCCCATATCATCAAAAAGGAAATCGCAGAGAAGAAACTTGAAGACATTCCTGTAGTAAAAGACTTCCCACAAGTTTTTCCTGACGACATTTCAGGGCTTCCTACAGTTAGAGACGTCGAATTCCGTATTGATCTTATACCTGGTGCTACACCAGTTGCAAAGTCTCCATATAGGTTAGCCCCCTCTGAAATGCAAGAGCTAGCCAGTCAATTGCAAGAGTTGACTGACAAGGGATTCATACGTCCTAGCTCATCGCCTTGGGGTGCACCTGTCCTCTTTGTAAAGAAGAAAGATAGATCTTTCCGTATGTGCATCGACTACAGAGAGCTCAACAAGTTAACCATCAAAAATCGCTATCCTTTACCTCGCATTGATGATCTTCTTGACTAACTACAAGGTGCCAGCTGCTTTTCAAAAATCGATCTTCGATCTGGCTATCATCAACTTAGAGTGCATGAAGAAGACGTCCCTAAGACTGCTTTTCGAACTCGTTATGGCCACTATGAATTCATGGTTATGCCGTTTGGATTAACCAACGCACCAGCTGTCTTCATGGACCTAATGAACAGAGTCTGCAAACCTTATCTTGATCGATTTGTTATAGTCTTCATCGACGATATTCTTATTTATTCAAAATCTAAAGCTGATCATGAGCGTCATCTTTGACTCGTTCTTGCACTTTTAGAAAAGGAGAAGCTTTATGCCAAGTTCTCCAAATGTGAATTCTGGTTAAAAGAGGTGCAATTCCTCGGGCATGTAGTCAATGACAAAGGAATACATGTTGACCCTTCAAAGATCAAAGCAGTTCAAGAATGGCAAGCTTCACGTACACCAACTGAAGTAAGATCTTTTCTTGGACTAGCTGGCTATTATCGTCGGTTCATTTCAAACTTCTCTCGCATTGCTGTGCCACTCACGGCTTTAACTCATAAGGGAAAACCTTTCGTATGGGGACCCAAGCAAGAAGAAGCTTTTCAAACTCTTAAACAAAAACTTTGTGATGCACCAGCTTTTCAAACTCTTAAACAAAAACTTTGTGATGCACCATTCCTCACTCTTCCTGAAGGTTGTGATGATTTTGTAGTCTATTGCGACGCGTCAGGGCAAGGATTAGGTTGCGTTCTCATGCAAAGAGGAAAAGTCATAGCTTATGCCTCGAGACAACTCAAGACGCATGAAAAGAACTACACCACTCATGACCTAGAACTTGGAGCCGTTGTATTCGCTCTTAAGATATGGAGACATTATCTCTATGGTACTAAGTGTGAAAGATACACTGACCACAAGAGTCTTCAACATATCTTCAATCAAAAAGAGTTAAATATGAGGCAACGAAGATGGGTCGAACTTTTGAATGATTACGACTGTGAAATTAGATACCACCCTGGTAAAGCAAATGTGGTGGCTGATGCACTTAGTCGAAAGGGTTATGCGAACTCCATTCATCTTCTATGTTCGCAAATTATAACCGACATTAAAGATCAAATTCAAGAAGCCCAACACGTTTCAATAACAGAAGAAGATGTACGAAAGGAGATGTCCTGTGGAGCC
Organism: Scalesia atractyloides; assembly: GCA_947069175.1. Lineage (NCBI taxonomy): Eukaryota > Viridiplantae > Streptophyta > Magnoliopsida > Asterales > Asteraceae > Scalesia > Scalesia atractyloides. The sequence goes on along the minus strand of CAMTDV010000020.1, from coordinate 90,185,488 downwards.
GAGCTAAAACTTGAAACTAAATCAGACGGTATCCTGTATTACCTAGATCGTATCTGGATTCCTAACCACAACAATCTTCGTGAAACTCTTATGAATGAAGCTCACAAAACGCGATATTCTATACACCCAGGAGCCGATAAGATGTATCAAGACCTACGATACACCTATTGGTGGCCTGGAATGAAGAAGGATATTGCCGTTTTTGTTTCCAAGTGTCTCACATGTTCCAAGGTGAAGGCTGAACACCAAAGACCCTCAGGACTTCTAGTCCAACCGGAAATACCTGTATGGAAGTGGGAAAATATAACCATGGATTTCATTACCGGGTTACCTCGCACTTCTGGTGGGTATGACACTATATGGGTGATTATAGACCGACTTACAAAATCAGCTCACTTTATTCCTATTCGCGAAGATTTCAAGAACGAAAAGCTTGCACGTATTTATATCAACGAAATCGTAAGCCGGCATGGGGTACCATTAAGTATTATTTCTGATCGTGATGGTCGTTTCACTTCACGAACATGGCAAACAGTACAATCCGCTATGGGCACACGATTAGATCTCAGTACCGCCTATCATCCTCAAACTGATGGACAGTCTGAGCGCACCATTCAAACTCTTGAAGATATGCTTAGAGCATGTGTCATAGACTTCAAGGGAAATTGGGACGCCCACCTACCATTAGTTGAATTTTCGTACAACAACAGCTATCATTCGAGCATCGGCATGGCACCTTTTGAAGCCTTATATGGTCGTAAGTGCCGATCTCCTGTATGTTGGCACGAAATTGGGGAAGCACAAATTACTGGTCCAGAATTGATCCAAGAAACCACAGACAAGATTCATCAAATTCGAAACAATCTTCTAGCAGCTCAAAGTCGTCAAAAGAGTTATGCAGATAAACGACGGAAGCCCTTAGAATTTAACATTATTGATCATGTGCTTTTAAAAGTATCACCGTGGAAGGGAGTAGTTCGTTTTGGTCAAAAGGGGAAGCTAGCACCTCGTTACGTAGGACCTTTCAAGATACTCGAAAGAGTAGGTCCTGTAGCATACAAGCTTGACTTACCAGAAGAACTCAACAGGATTCATCCCACATTCCACGTGTCGAACTTGAAGAAGTGCCTCGCTGATGGGAATCCCCATATTCCGCTGGAAGATATTCAGATTGATGAATCTATGCATTTTATAGAAAGACCAGTGGAGATCATGGACTACGGGGAGAAACGTCTTCGACGAAGTCGCATTCCCATTGTTAGGGTACGCTGTGAGTCGAAACGGGGACCTGAGTTTACTTGGGAACGTGAAGACTCAATGCGTGAAAAATACCCGCATCTTTTTTCTACTACTTCAACTACTTAAATTTCGGGACGAAATTCCTAAAAGTAGGGGATACTGTAACATTTGTAAAAATCGGGTTTTCAAAACCCGCTACGTTTTGTAATCGAATATCAAGTTATAAAAGTTATGTCGAATAATTATGATTATTTTGATTTAAAACAATACATAATTAATAAATAAACTAAACTATAAAAATTATATTTGATGAAAAGTTAAAATAAAATAAATAAAAAAATTATAACGCTGCCGGGACTCGAACCCGGGTCAGCCAAGACACCCTTCAACAACTTAACACTCACTCCCAAGACCACTTCGCCACTTGTTTGTTTTCTGTCATGTTTGGGAAACAAATAGTTTTTATGCTCTAAGGTAAATCAATCGATTTTACACATTGTAACTTAAACCGGTTATCAATCACCCAAAGTCGATTTGGATACTCGCGATTCAGCGAGTATAACCGATAAACGGACGATTCCAATCAATGCTGCCATGATTATAACTTGAATTCGGAAGTAGATCGGTTTAATAACCGAAAATCTTCAATTCTTGGATTACTTCAATCCTAGCCTCTTCCTGCGACTCAAAACACTCCGCAAAGCTTCCAATTGCATTTCCGCAACCTTACAAGCCACCGGAGAAGTTTGAATCAGACCGCCGGAAAAATTCTGCAAGTCACCGGAAAACCGGGACTCACATCCACACGGTATTTTCTCCGACTCTTTCTGTTTCAATCATGTGATTAATCAGTCACTAACACAACTCCACCATCAGAATCGATCCTAGTCAACGTTTATCGAAAATCTTACCTTCGCCGGAAAACTCCTGAAACTGCCGGAATCACACTGTGAACAGGTATGATCTCCCAAACTTCTGTTAAACCTTGTTTAAGTGACTCAACTTCTTAAATAATCGAACAAAGCTGTTAATTGGTTTCAACAGCCGGAGTTCACTTTCAGTACCAACGAACCTCCGCCGGAATTCTGTGAACAACCTCAATCGGTACATCTTTTTCCCCAAACTCTCTCCATTCTTTACTTTTAAATTACTTGTAATGTCTGAAAAGCGTATAAGTCAAGAATCGGTCATAACAGTCGGAATATGTTTGTCTGTGTAAAATCAACGAAGAAGATGAAGACGCAACATAACATAAGGTTAATTAAAATCAGAATTATAAACGGGTTAGACACATAGTCCAGCGGTGGACTGTGTGCAAAATACATACGCACGTCCCGAGTTCGATCCCTGCTCCACGCACTCCTTGTATAATAAAAGGCCTTTTTGTTTAAACTAAATCGGGATAACCCAGTTAGTTGTTAAGTATAATAAAAACTGAGATAATAACCAGGTTAGACACACAGTCCAGCGGTGGACTGTGTGCAACATGAACCACACGTCGCGCGTTCGAAACCCGTCACGAGCACCGGTCCGATTGAATTAAAATGTTTTTGTAAATAAAGGAAATTCGGATTAACTGAATAAGTGTATAAGTATAAATAAAAACAAGATTATTTCGGGTTAGACACGTAGCTCAGTTGGTAGAGCTGCGTGCACGCGTACGGGAGGTCGCCGGTTCGAGCCTCACCCGGCGCAGATTAATTCGCTGACCGAACCGGTCAACGGTCAACACTAAATAAACAATTTTTTTTTATATTTTTAATCATTTAATTTAATTTAAAAATCAATTAAAAATACTTAAAATTAACATTTTTAAAGATAGAAAATAGCCATAAACTCACAAAAATATATCTAAAAATTTCATTAAAATCCTTAATAAAATCCACTCATTTAATATATTTTCCGTTATTATTTAGGTTAGTAATCCTCGTTGTTCCGCTCATCTAAATCGTGCGCATATCACCATCTCCAATCCAACGCACCCAAGGTGAGTGAATCTTACAAATTCCCCGTTTTAATCACGTTTTGGGGTGTATCATGTGTCTTTGCATATATATATTATTACTAAACCATTGTGCATACATCATATCATGAACTTGTGTATTCAGTTTGTTGCTGTTAAGTAGTTATCATTGGATGCAATTTATTATTCAGTACATGCAATTTCATAGGCCGCCGCTCCCCATTACATTATGAGCGTTGAGCATGTTCCCCATTTTATTATGCGGTTGAACCTGGCGTGCCCACATACGATCGGCTCCGTTTGATTGAGCCTTGATCGCACATTTCATTTCAGTACATGCAATACGATCGGTCCGTTTGATTGAGCCTTGATCGCACAGTTTATTTATGTTATTTACAGTATGATGTTGGTATGTTCATGTATGCTGCCGTGTGTTATTGTATGTTATAGTTGTGACTGCTATTTGCCATTACTTGATTATTTACATTTGCTCATCTATGATTATGCACAATTTTTCATTGATAAACTAACCATAAATTCTTTAATAAATGTTTATCTAATAAGGTTCACTCGCCAACTTATGTTGACCCAAAAACTCCCATTTTACACATGATACAGGTGAACCAGCAGCAGCTAGGAACACATAGGACTTGGACTAGAAGAATAAAACGTTTTAGAGTTGGGATTGTTATGTTTGGTTTATTTCCTATGTATTGAATGAACATGTTTGGATATTTGAAAATGTAACTTTGACTTTATTAAATATGAAACATAATAGTAAATGTCATGAGCTTTGGTGATAACTCAATTATGCCCCGACTCTTATTCCGCTGAGGGTCGGGGTGTGACAGTGTGTGGCAATTTGCAGGATAGGTGGCTTCCTCACAAAGATTTGGGATTTTTAACACATTTAGTCCCTCAAAGTAGTTTTATGGATTGTCATGAATTGTCCCTTGACTTATATCCAATGACATAATTGATACAACTAGTTTTTTATGATCAACATGAGATGTATTGAAGAAGGGTACGAATAACCGAACATTAACGGGTGTCACACTAGGTGTCTTTACGACTTAAAAGTGTTTACTAGCTTAAACGTGAAGATACGAATACTTATGGTTTCATAGTTTAAATTTACCAAACTAGTAAAGTTAAAGGTTTGGTAAAAGAGCGGAATGCTCGAGGATGGTAAATGAAAATATATCATTTCAACCGAGACACGTTCGGGTCAAGAAATAACTTGTTTAAACAACTAATACGGAAATAATAAAGTCAAGGGGCCTTTGGATCGTTTACTGAAAGTAAAATGGTGAAAAATAAAAGGTTCAGGAGTTCGCCGTAGGCTACGGTCGCTAGACCGTAGCTTACGGTCAGTGATGTTTTGTTTCAGCAACCTTAGACCGTAGCCTACGGTCCTAGACTGTAGGTTACGGTTAGTTATAAAAATTTTGTGAATTTTAGACTTGTTTAAGATTAGTTGAGTGGCTAACTTATTGAGGTACGATCCGAGGGTATGTACATGTGTCGGTATACTACTGAACACAAATTCTACGAGGTATTACATAATCCTTCATTGTCCAATATTGATGTATTCTTAGAATTAATTCCTCTCGTCCAACTAGTGGCTCATATGAGAGTTAGAATTTCGCAAAGGATCACACAGAGGCTTATTATAAGCATGTTGACTCCGATGTCACTCAGAGGCTGGGCATATTGACATATCAGTCACTCAGAGGCCAAATTTTAAGCATGTTGACATATCAGTCACTCAGAGGCTGTTATTTATGCATGTTGACATTGCACCGTCACTCAGAGGCTCGGTTTGAGCATGTTGACGCCTTTAGTCCTTATTGGTCTTTAATAGACTATATTTAAAATACACACGTGTCACTATACTATTGGACACGATTTTACGGGGTGTTACATCCTCACCCCCTTAAAAGAAATCTCGACCTCGAGATTTTATTAAAAAAGATGGGGGTACTTTTGTCGCATAATGGACTTAACCTCCCATGTATACTTGGGACCTTTAAAAGCGTCCCACTTAACCTTTACTATAGGTATCAATTTTCTTCGGAGCTTCTTAACCTGTCGATCCTCGATCGAAATTGGTTTCTCAACGAACCTCAGGTTTTCATCAATTTGCACATCTTTGTGCGACATTGTTAGCGACTCATCGGCTAGACATTTCTTAAGGTTAGATGTGTAGAATACATCATGGATTCCACTAAGCTCCTCTGGCAACCTGAGCTTATAAGCTACAGTGCCGAAACATTCGACTATCTCGAATGGTCCAATATATCTTGGGCTCAACTTGCCCTTCTTTCCAAAACGCATCACATCTTTCTAGGGTGACACTTTTAGCATGACTTTGTCCCCTATTTGGAACTTAAGAGGTTTACGCCTCTTGTCAGCATAACTCTTCTGCCTATCCCTGGCAGCTTTGAGACGATCACAGATTTGCACAATCATTTCCATGGTCTCCATGACAATCTCTAGTCCTGATAGTTGGGCCTCCCCAACTTCTGCCCAACACACGGGCGTTCGGCACTTTCTCCCATATAAGGCCTCAAAAGGAGCAGCCTTGATGCTAGTATAATAACTATTATTGTAGGAGAATTCAATTAGGGGTAAGTGGTCATCCCAACTTCCACCTAAATCATCACACATGCTCTAAGCATGTCTTCCAAAGTTTGGATAGTGCGCTCACTTTGTCCATCCGTCTGTGGGTGGAAAGCCATACTAAAGTTCAATCTTGTGCCTAAAGATTATTGGAAACTTTTCCAGAAATGAGATGTATATCTAGTATCTCTATCAGATACAATAGATACTGGCACACCATGTAGGGACACAAATCTTGTCCACATACAACTTAGCCAACTTGTCAGAGCTATAAGTCTCTTTAATTGGCAAGAAATGTGCTGACTTAGTCAGTCTATCTATAATGACCCAAATCGTGTTATTACTACGTTTGGTCTTAGGTAACTTGGTAATCAAGTCCATATTACCATTTCCCATTTCCAAGTGGGAATTTCAAGTTGTTATAGAAGTCCTGACGGTTTCTGATGTTCGGCCTTAACTTGCGAACACGTCAGACACTTAGCTATATAAGTGGCTATGGATTTCTTCAAACCCATCCACCAATAATTCTTTTTTTTTCAAATCTTGATACATCTTGTCTCCACCCGGGTGAACTAAGTATCTTGAATTATGCGCTTCTTGGAGGATTAGATCCCTAAGTCCTCCAAAGATTGGAACCCAGATTTTGCTTTAAATCTAAGGATTCCGTTTTTTTCCAGGCACTAACTGATCAACAGTTCTGCCTAATCCTTCAATACGAATATTGACCTCTAATAGGTCTTGCTTTTGAGCATCTAATAGCTTCTTATTCAATCTATTTCTGAGCTCAATGCTCTTGGCGTTAATCCTAATAGGTTTAACCTTTTCCTTGCGACTTAAGGCGTCAGCAACGGTATTTACCTTGCCGGGATGGTTGCGAATATTGTAATCATAATCATTAAGTGTCTCGATCCAACGGTGTTGTCGCATGTTCAATTCCTTCTGATTGAACAGGTGTTGGAGACTCTTATGGTCAGTGTATATAATACACTTTGTGCCATACAAGTAATGTCTCCACAATTTTAGTGCAAATAAACGGCACCCAATTCCAGATCATGGGTGAGGTAATTCCTTTCATACACTTTTAATTGTCGTGATGCATAAGCAATCACTTTGCCTTTTTACATTATCACGCAGCCCATGCCAGTGTGCAAGGCATTACAGTAAACAACAAAGTCCTCAATTCCCTCAAGTAGAGATAACACAGGAGCATTGCTCAACTTGTGTTTTAAAATTTCAAAAGGTTCTTATTGTTTTGGACCCCAGTCAAACTTGACATTCTTACAGGTCAAGGTAGTTAAAGGAGTGGCTATCCTCGAAAAGTTCTTAATGAACTTCCTATAATAAGCAGTCAATCCTAAGAAGCTACGAATCTCCGATGGAGTTTTGGGAACTTCCCAATTCATTATGGTTTCTATTTTGGCGAGATCCACTTGGATACCACGCTCACTTACAATATGTACAAGAAATTGGACTTCTCTAAGCCAAAATTCACACTTAGAAAATTTTACATAAAGCTTCTCTAAGTATGGTTTGCAATCTCTATTCACGAGAATGCACCGAAGATGTTTCTTGTGATCAGCTTATCTAAGTATGGTTTGCAATCTCTATTCACGAGAACCATGAATGTTGCAGGTGCATTTGTGAGCTCGAAAGGCATCACCAAAAACTCTTAGTGACCATAACGGGTCCTGAAGGCAGTCTTAGGAACATCCTCATTCCTAACCTTCAGCTAATGATATCCTGATCTTAAATCAATCTTAGAGAATAACTAGCCCCTTGAGGTTGATCGAATAAATCATCGATCCTGGGCAGAGGATATCGATTCTTGATCGTTAACTTGCTCAACTCACGGTAATCAATGCACATCCGCATTGAACCGTCTTTCTTTTTAACGAAGAGAATTGGAGTTCCCCCAAGGCTAGGAACTAGGCTTTATAAAGCCTTTCTCTAAAAGTTCATCCATTTACGTTCTCAATTCCTTCATTTCCGTTGGAGCTAGATGATACGGAGCTCTAGCAACAGGTGCTGCTCCTGGTAGGATGTCAATCCTAAACTCCACTTGTCTATCTGGAGGTAGACCTAGTAATTCCTCAGGGAAAACATCGGGATATTCTGAGATAACTGAAAGGTCTTCAATATTTGGCTTCGGCTTGTTAATAGTTACTTGTGCCATGTAAATGACACAACCTTTTCCCAGACACTTGGATGCCTTAAATAACAACAGTTTGTCTGGCAATCCATAGTGTGAATCTCCAAAGACGGTAAGCATTTCACCAGATGGGGTTTCAATTTTGATGAGTTTCTTATCACAGGCAATGTGGGCTTGGTTATGAGATAACCAATCCATGCCTAAAACTACATCGATCCCCGCCAATTTCATTGGTAGAAGAGAAATAGGAATGGAAAGATTTTTAATGGATATAGACATCCATCAAGAATGGAAGATGTTGTTTCTAAAGTTCCATCTCATAAGTTTTATCTAGAGTTCTTATGGGTAATTTTATTAGTTTACTAAACTTATGGTCAACAAAAGATTTATCTGCACCCGAATCAAATAGAACTCTAGCATAAGTATCATTAATGAGAAAGGTACCTATTATGACGTTGTTGTCATTAACAACTTCTCTAGCACTCATCTTGGAAAGCGCGAGCATTTCCTTTCTTAGCCTCTCCAGGCTTTGCATTATCGTTTCTGGGATTCTTAGGGCAATTAAACTTCATATGCCCCCTTTCACTACAGCCGTAACAGACGGCATTCTTAAGGTCATTGCATTCTAGGGTCTTGTGCCCCTTTTTCTTACAGATACCACAGGGTTTAGTCTGTGGATTAACACTACATTGTCCCCAATGTCTGTAGTTCAGTTCTTTCACAGAGGTTTGTCATTAGACGTGTGCTGGTTCTTCTTGAACCCAAAAATTCCTTTCTTTTTGAACTTCTGGGAGTTATCATCCTCTCGTTTTCTTTTCCCGTCAGTCTCAGACTTGACTGACTTTTGCCTCACCAAATCTAAGGTGAGGGAGAGTGATAGGTCCACAACGGACCTATAGGTACTAGGCTGAGCAGCCTTTACCATGCCCTTTATCTCAGGTGCTAACCCATTAATAAAACGCGCAATACGTTTGGTTTCAGGGGTGATCAGATATGAAACTAACCTAGATAGGGAATTGAAATCGGAAACATACTTCCGACAATCTAGGTTTTTCATGGTAAGAGACAAGAAATTTGTCTCTATTTTCTCCACCTCATGGGGTGGGCAATAAGTTTCCTTTACAAGATCAACAAACTTGGACCATCCCAAGTTGTACAGGTGTACCTTACCTGTTGATTGAATCATATCCTTCCACCATGTTAGGGTATCACCCTTAAAGGATTGTGATACATATTTTACCACATCCTTATCAGCACAACCGCTGATGTCCACAATCGTTTCCATCCATTTCATGGCTTCTACTGCTCCTTTCTCCCCATTAAAGTCTCGGGGCTTGCAGGAGATGAAATATTTGTAGGTACATCCGTCTTTTAAAGAACGGGACCCATCAACAAATTCTAATTTCTTTGGTTCACTCTTCGCATTTGAAGAGTGAACGGAGCTCTCCTTAGCGCTCGACTCCCTAAGCTTTTCTATGGCCTTTTCCATGGCCTTTCCAACAACTGCATCAATGCGAGCTTGGAAATTATCATTATTAATGGCTATGTTTTTAGCGTTGTTAGAGTTAACATCTCGGTGGCTACCTTGGGCCTTGTCCGAGTTAGCCATTCTTTGATGCTTTAGTTCTAAACACCAAATTTAAAACTTCTCTTAGCCATGGTATTAACAACCATATTGGCTTTAAACATTGGATATAACAATCCATCGCCTAATCAAGCTAGTGTGAATATCATCACAACTCTTAGGCTTAAAATATCTATATTTGGCCTAGGTCTTAATAAGACCATCAAAGGCAAATTACAATCTGGACGTAGTTCATATATTATAGGACAGTGGATCGTAATGTCACAACTATCATTGTTATTCAGACAATTATATAGCTCATGGGCTTGTTATTAATGGTCATAATAATTGGGCACATTGGCCTGTCACTAATGGACACATAAATTGGGCACATTGGCCTGTCACCTTGGACATAAATTGGGCACATTAGCCTACATCATAACAGATGTAATTCATGGCATATCAGCCTGTCACATTGGACATAAATTGGGCACCTTGGCCTGTCACGTTGGACATAAATTGGGCACATTGGCCTACATCATAACAGATGTAATTCATGGCATATCAGCATGTCACATTGGACATAAATTGGACACCTTGGCCTGTCACATTTGACATAATAAATATTGGCCTGTCACATTGGACATATAATATAGCACCTTGGCCTGTCATTTGTCATCACTTTGATGACATAAACCAGGATCAAATTGATCACATAGGCTATATAAAGTTAGGACATAGTCCATACCTTGAATGTAACATCCGTCAAAAAACGGGTTTCCAAAACCCGCTTCGTTTATTAACCGAATAGTCAGTCATAATTTTCGTAGCGTATATATTGTTTATTTTAATTTTAAACGATACATAATTAATAAACATTGTTAGAATTTAAAACATAATTAATAAATAATAAAAATAAGAGAATAAAAAAATAATTGAGGCTGCCGGGTTTCGAACCCGGGTCAGCCGGTCCAACAATCAAACACTTCACCGCTCCGCCACTTGACTTCTTTGTTAGAATACTGAAACAAATGATATTTAAATGGAAACTCGAAATCAAAATCCGGACTTCAGCGCGGCAGAACTCGCAATCACCGGAAAATCCGGCAATCCGCGAGTTCAGCCATTATTCCTTTTGACTATAACGCTATAACCGTCGACGACATCGGTTATAACCGATGTCTAGCCCCAATTCCAGTCGTAACCGCTGATTTAACCGAAATCAAACCTCACCATAGCAGCCTATAAATACAGGGTTAAATTCCTCAATCCAACTCGCTAATTACTCTCAAACTCACTCTAAAAAAACCTCGCTGCAAGTCGCCGGAAATTTTCTACAACTCGCCGGAATTCTCTGCAAGTCGCCGGAAAACCGAACCCATTTCATCTCTTCTGCCTTACTCTAAAATAAGACTTCTAGAGCTCAGACAGAAAGCACCACACTCACCTCAAACTTCTGATAGAGCCTCTGTCGCAAGATAAACTTCGCCGGAGTTAACCTCAGCCGCCGGAACTTCATCGGAGATCACAACTGTTCGGTACAGCACCTTTAATTCTTTCTGTTTAAATTATTTCGTTAACAGTACTGATCAATCAACCAAATCAATAAGAATGATTGATTAAACAGTCGGGTTGATTCCCGGGTTTCATAAAAACGAAGAAGATGAACAGCGAGTAGTTTATAAGTATAATTAAAAATGGGATTTGTATCGGGTTAGACACACAGTCCAGTGGTGGACTGTGTGCATTTGAAACATAAAGATACCGAGTTCGAGTCTGTACATTCTTTCCGGTTCGCCAATTATACACAACCTTTTTAAAATCAGTTAACGAAATAATCTAGTAAATATATAAATTTAATAAAAATCTTATATCCTTCAGGTTAGTCACACACCCCAATTGGTCGGGCTGTGTGCAACACGAAGCCAAGGTCTCGAGTTCGAATTCGGTTAGTTACACCGCCCCTGAAATTTTCCAAACCTTTTTAAATTAAATAAAAATATGTTAGCTCTAGTATGTGTATATGTATAATTAAATTTCAATATATTTCGGGTTAGACACGTAGCTCAGTTGGTAGAGCTGCGTGCACGAGTACGGGAGGTCACGAGTTCGAACCTCACTCAGCGCATACAAACACACGGTCCGACCGGTCAACGGTCAAAAAGTAAAAAAAAATTATTTTCTTTTTATTTATTTATTTTATTTAAAAATCAATTAAAAACACTTAAAAATAATATTTAGAAGTTAGAAAAATTTCCTTAAACTCACAAAAATAAATCTAACAATCCCATTAAGAACACTAATTAAAAATATTAATCTAAAATAAAAGTTTATTTATTTATCGAATTATTATGTTATTATTTAGTTAGTTTCTCTCGTGGTTAAAATCCAAATTCATGCACATTCATCGTCAATCCAAGAAACGCAACCACTGTGAGTGAATTCTTACAAATTCCCCTTTTTATTCATGTTTTGGGGTGTATCATGTGTCGCTTAAATTAATTCGCTTATTCAAACTCGTGCTATACCATTATATGATCTAAATGTAAATATTGTTTGTTGTGATGTGTTGCATATTGTCAAGTTGTGTGCAAATTATTCATTAGGCCCATCAGTTACTCGTGGGAGACGAGTTGAACAACGCGTGCCTCGAAAACATTCATTAGGCCCATCAGTTTGTTGAACAACGCGTGCCTCAAAATCATTCATTAGGCCCATCAGTTTCTCGTGGGAGACGAGTTGAACAACGCGTGCCTCAAAAACAAATATTTGGTGTGTGCGTGTGTATTAATTAATATTATGTGATTTGTGATTTAATTTACATTTACGTTTACTCATATGTGGTTATGCACTTTATTTTATAATCGATACAATAAACACGTTTAAATGTTTTCATAGGATTCACTCGCCAACTTTTTGTTTACCCAAAAACCATTTTTTACACATGATACAGGTGGACAGGTTGAAGCAAGGAACACATAGGAAATTGCCTTAGAAGAAAAATAATGAAGTCTTGAAAAATGTATAGAACATGTTGTACTAGTATGATTGATTGTAATGATTCTCTTTTAAAAAGAAATAATAAATATGAAACATTATAATAAATGTCATGAGCTTTGATGAAAACCCAATCATGCCCCGATCACCATTTCCGCTGCGGGTCGGGGTGTAACAGATTGGTATCAGAGCTTTTGACTATAGGGATATAGGATAGGTTATTAGACCCTTAGAGCCTATACTATAGTTGATTAGATTATAATTGTTTATGTGGTTACATGCAAACTCATGATGTTTATTTGTTTCGTATTTATTACACACACAAATGCATGCAAACACTTCCACTATCATATTTTGTGATACTTAATGAATTATACTTATAGTCAAACATAACATGCTTACATATACATTCATCACGGATATTTCAATGTTCACATATTCAAATCATCTTCATACTTCCGTTATTCAAGATTTTGTCGCATTATTCATTTTTCAATCTCATCAAAGTGAGTTCTACGACGGGCATGTAGTAACTGTAAGGGTACAAGTACCGGTAGTCGGAACGTCCTGTCTAGGTTGGCATTCGTATAAATCCACTATAACGGACCAGTTTGCCTACCTGGGGACTAACTATGAGAGTACGAAGGACCTATTAGGCCAAAGCATGCCACACCAAACGTCGTTCGAACTAACCCCACTTTGAGGTATCACCGTGTCCATTCCTGGATGCACTCCGAATTCCATACATCACATACATATTTCTCGATTTTCTCCAGGTTTGGTGTACGTTACCAGGCTAACACATGCGAACCATATGAAAGACCCGGTAATCATGGGGGCCCACATGATTACGAAGGTGAAGTATGGCGGCATGCAAGGCCCAATTACAAGCAAAGCCCAAGACATCCTATGGATGTAGTAGATTTATTATTCTATATTTATTTTATGTTCATTCCTAAATACGACACATGACACCTAAAACGTCAAACTCATACTCTCGATGCGTATTCCTTGTAGATGTCTTCTAGTCTCGCTCGTAGAAAAATGAAAGCAGGAAAATCCCGCAAGCGCATGGCTACCCAAATCGCTCAACAAATGGCGGCCGTAATACCCAACATCGTAGTTCAAGTTCAACAAGCCCTTACCGCTAATTCCGTCAACCCAATCAATCAAGAAGATCAAAATGTTGTCAACCCTCCCCCAAATACCACTAAATGCACCTTCAAGCATTTCAAATCCTGCGACCCTCCAAAATACGAAGGGACTGAAGGTGTCACCGCTCTCCTCCATTGGTTTGAGGAGATGGAAAACACTTTTCTCAATTGCCACTGCCCCGATGATCGCAAGGTGCGATATGCTACCTGTCGTTTGTTTGGAGTAGCACTTACATGGTGGAATACAGAGAAGGCCAAGCGAGGTACTGAGAATGCTATGACTTTGACTTGGGAAGAATTGAGGGAGATCATGACAAGACGTTTCTGTCCAAGAAGCGAAATCAAGAAATCAGAGGATGAGTTTTATTCTTTGAAACAAAAGGAGGGCGACCACACCACATACACCAAGAGATTTCTTGAGTTGAATCAGATGGCCCACAACTTGTTCACTCCTCTCTACCGTCTGATCGAGAATTACATTCGTGGTCTTCCTTCAAAAATTCAAGACACTGTAATAAGTACCACACCCTGCAACTTTGGAAGCAGCAATGGAGTTAGCTACAGAGCTCACTGAAAACCGCATACGGAATAAAGACTTTAAGGAGGAGAAGAAGAAGGATAAAGCATCAACCGAAACCCCAAACTCCACCCAAACCGAATCCTCTTCTCAAACCACTTCTAAGAGAAAACGAGATGGACAAATCTTCGCTGTCACCCAACACAACCAACCAGCTTCACAAGTTGTACCCCTCCAAGCTATCCCAATCACTCAAGTAGCACCCAACTCAACTTACCCAAATAAGAAACCTTACTTTGGACCTCACCCTCAATGCAACACCTGTTTTTATCACCATCCATCTACCTTACCTTGTCGACTATGTGCGAATTGTGGACGCTATGGTCATTTGAGCAAGGTTTGCCGCACCTCTCAAAACCAAACCTCACCCCCTACTCGAAACATGATCCAAACATATCAACAACCCCAATACCACATGTTTCCATATGTTCGAGCTTGTTTTAATTGTGGCGACCCTACCCACTTTAGAAACACGTACCCTCGATTGGTTAACATCATAAACGCCCAAGCTCAAGCAAACCTAGTTAACCAAGCAAATCAAGAAAACCTAACCACTAGGCCACCAGCAAGAGGAAGAGCTTACAACATCAAGCCAATCCTGTTGAAGATAATAACGGCCCAAACGAACCACCCAACTAGTTTTCTTCACCAAAAATCAAGATTCAACTCCAACCGCTTAGTTTTTATGTTTTCTTTATGTTATCTCAATCTTCACGTATCTCAATTATAAATTGGAAATTTATCCAAGAATCTTAATGCGAATTACTATTTCAGTTTTGTTTTATACTCATTGATTTAACATTCATATCATCATACATCTCGACGTATCTCAATCTCATCATTCAAAGAAGTTGGGTTGTGTCTCACTTTTACCTAGACTAACCCCTTCATCATAACAAACGAGAGAGGTACTGTCATCATTCAAACATGTATACTTTCATAATTAAGACTCAAGCTTTGGTTGTTGTGTTTGTTTATGTTCTAGAGTCACATAGAACTAATCATAACTTACTGATCAAGCCAATGAAAATTTGACAAGAATATGGTGGATACGCCGCTGGTACTTCCTATATATAAGTATTCTTGCCAAAGGATCAGAGGCATTGTCAGGCGGTTATGAGAGGTTCCATGTAGGTTTTATTGGTAGAAGTTTTGTTTTAGGATATAACCTTATCTTTCCAAACGTATCGATTCTCTCAAAACTCTTGTGCATGAGATCATACCTAGTCAATCAACTCTGTTTATCAATATTCCTTATCTTAGGCATCAAAAAGCGATTCCTGTAGCAGGGTATTCAACCCTTACTGGGAACGTTACCGCCTCAAATAAAATTTAAACTCTCACCCCCTTCTAATTATGAAATTGTCAAAACCACCCTCCCTACAAGTCAAATATACCACTACTACTTAAATTTCGGGACGAAATTTCTAAAAGTAGGGATACTGTAACATCCGTCAAAAAACGGGTTTCCAAAACCCGCTTCGTTTATTAACCGAATAGTCAGTCATAATTTTCGTCGCGTATATATTGTTTATTTTAATTTTAAACGATACATAATTAATAAACATTGTTAGAATTTTAAAACATAATTAATAAATAATAAAAATAAGAGAATAAAAAAATAATTGAGGCTGCCGGGTTTCGAACCCGGGTCAGCCGGTCCAACAATCAAACACTTCACCGCTCAGCCACTTAACTTCTTTGTAAGAATATTGAAACAAATGATATTTAAATGAAAACTCGAAATCAAAATCCGGACTTCAGCGCGGCAGAACTCGCAATCACCGGAAAATCCGGCAATCCGCGATTTCAGCCATTATTCCTTTTGACTATAACGCTATAACCGTCGACGACATCGGTTATAACCGTTGTCTAGCTCCAATTCCAGTCGTAACCGCTGATTTAACCAAAATCAAACCTCACCATAGCAGCCTATAAATACAGGGCTAAATTCCTCAATCCAACTCGCTCATTACTCTCAAGCTCACTCTAAAAAAAACCTCGCTGCAAGTCGCCGGAAATTTTATGCAACTCGCCGGAATTCTCTGCAAGTCGCCGGAAAACCGAACCCATTTCATCTCTTCTGCCTTACTCTAAAATAAGACTTCTAGAGCTCAGACAGAAAGCACCACACTCACCTCAAACTTCTGATAGAGCCTCTGTCGCAAGATAAACTTCGCCGGAGTTAACCTCAGCCGCCGGAACTTCATCGGAGATCACAACTGTTCGGTACAGCACCTTTAATTCTTTCAGTTTAAATTATTTCGTTAATAGTACTGATCAATCAACCAAATCAATAAGAATGATTGATTAAACAGTCGGGTTGATTCCCGGGTTTCATAAAAACGAAGAAGATGAACAGCGAGTAGTTTATAAGTATAATTAAAAATGGGATTTGTATCGGGTTAGACACACAGTCCAGTGGTGGACTGTGTGCATTTGAAACATAAAGATACCGAGTTCGAGTCTGTACATGCTTTCCGGTTCGCCAATTATACACAACCTTTTTAAAACCAGTTAACGAAATAATCTAGTAAATATATAAATTTAATAAAAATCTTATATCCTTCGGGTTAGTCACACACCCCAATTGGTCGGCTGTGTGCAACACGAAGCCAAGGTCTCGAGTTCGAATTCGGTTAGTTACACCGCCCCTGAAATTTTCCAAACCTTTTTAAATTAAATAAAAATATGTTAGCTCTAGTATGTGTATATGTATAATTAAATTTTAATATATTTCGGGTTAGACACGTAGCTCAGTTGGTAGAGCTGCGTGCACGCGTACGGGAGGTCACGAGTGTCACACCCCGACCCGCAGCGGAAAAGGTGATCGGGGCATGATTGGGTTTTCATCAAAACTCATGACATTTATTATAACGTTTCATATTTATTATTACAATTTAAAGGGAATCATACAATCATAATTACAACATGTTCTACACATCTTTCTAGACTTCATTATTTTCTTCTAAGGCATTTCCTATGTTTTCCTTGCTTCATCCTGTTCACCTGTATCATGTGTAAAATTGTTTTTGGATCAACAAAAAGTTGGCGAGTGAATCCTATGAAAAAAAACATTTCAACATGTTTATTGAATTGATTATAAATAAAGTGTATAACCACATATGAGTAAATATAGATGTAAACTTATTCACAAAGCACTTAATATTAAATAATGCACACACATACAGTAATAGATTGTTTTGAGGCACGCGTTGTTCAACTCGTCTCCCACGAGGAACTGATGGGCCTAATGAATGAGTTTTGAGGCACGCGTTGTTCTACGAACTGATGGGCCTAATGAATGAGTTTCAAGGCACGCGTTGTTCAACTCGTCTCCCACGAGGAACTGATGGGCCTAACAAATAATTTGCATACAACTTGACAATATGTAATACATAACTACAAACAATATTTACATTCTACGTTTAAATCATAATATGGTATGGCACGAGTTTAAATAAACGAGTTAATTTTAGTGACACATGACACACCCCAAAACGTGTAATTAAAAAGGGGAGTTGTAAGATTCACTCACATTAGGTGCGTTCGGTTGATGATGTTGAATGCGCACGAAGTTGGATTTAACCACGAGTGAAACTAACCTAGATAATAACATAATGGTTCGGTAAATAAGCGGATTTTATTATTTTTGTGAGTTTAAGGCTATTTTCTAACTTTAAAAATGTTATTTTTAAGTATTTTTAATTTAAATAAATAAATAAAAGTAATAAAAAAAATGTTGATTTTTGACTGTTGACCATTGACTTGTTGACCGTTGACCGTTAACTTGTTGACCGGTTCGGTCGGTTATATGTGTGCGCTGGGTGAGACTCGAACCCGTGACCTCCCGTACGCGTGCACGCAACTCTACCAACTGAGCTACGTGTCTAACCCGAAATATTTCTGTTTTTAATTATATTTATATACTAATTAAATTAATCCGAAAATCACTTATTTTAAAAACGATTTAATTGCATCACTCGGTGCTTGCCACAGGTCTCGAACCCGGGACCTGTGGTTTAGTTTGGCACACAGTCCACCGCTGGACTGTGTGTCTAACTTGGTAAATATTATGGTTTTTATTATACTTAACATCTTACTGTTGTGGATCCGGTTGAGTTGAAAAAAAAGGACATTTTATTACTGCGAAGGTGCGTGTGTCAAGGATCGAACTCGGGACGTATGCGTATTGTTTGCACGCAGTCCACCGCTGGACTGTGTGTCTAACCCGTTTATATAACTTGTTTTAATTATACTTATACACTGATTACATGTTTCAGGATTTGGCTTTTATAAAAAGGCATTATATTTCAGTGAATCGGAACACAACAGAATTCGAACCCGGGACATATGCTTTAAAATCGCACACAGTCCACCACTGGACTGTGTGTCTAACCCGAGATATGACTTGATTTATATTAAATATATATATAACTGAAGCTTCATCTTCTTCATTAAACTTTACCCAGAAACCAATGTCCGACTGTTTCGACAAATTAATCAATTTCTTTAGTAAATTGTGATTAACCACCTATGAGATTAATAAAAAAAATGAGGGAGATTAGGTATAAGATATACCGACAGAGATCCCCTGTTTCGCCGGCGAGATTCCGATGACAGCAAGTTATTCCCGCGACGTCTATCTTGCGGCAGAGGGTCTTCAGGAAGCTTGAGGTGAGTGTGGGTGGCTTCGGTATGAGCTCTAGACGTTCTGTTTTTAGAGTAAGGCACAGTGATGAAATGGGTTCGGTTTTCCGGCGAGTTGCAGAAAGTTTCCGGCGAGTTGTTCTTGCCGATTAAGGACTTGTAGGGAGGTTAGCGAGTGTATTGAGAGCTAATTCGAGTAAATAAACGAATTGGGTTTTTCCTGACTGAAGGTATCTTTACGTGCATATGAATTTAAGTTTTCGGTTATGAACTTTACGACTCATGAATGAAATTGAATCAAGTTTTCGGTTATAACCGACGTTTATCATCCGTTATACTTGCTTGATTCCGGAGTCAAAGGAAAACGGTCGAAAATCGCGTATTTTCCGGCGACTGCGGATTTGGGCGCGTTGAGTGACTGAATTCGACTTCCAGTTTTATTATATGTATTAAATGTTTCAATAAATCAACAAATAACACAAGTGGCGGAGTGGTTTGATGTAGGTGAGTTAAGGCTTTGAAACTTTACCCGGCTGACCCGGGTTCGAAACCCGGCTTCAGCACTTCATTTTTAATTCACTATTTTTAATACTTTTTCAAATATAACTTTTATATTCTAATATATTATTAATTATGTATCGTTTAAAATTGATTTGAAGCATTAAATACGCAACGAAATTTTTGACTGGTTGTTCGGTTAATAAACGAAGCGGGTTTGGTAAATCCGGTTTTTGACGGATGTTACAACGAGTTCGAACCTCACTCAGCGCATACAAACACACGGTCCGACCGGTCAACGGTCAACGGTCAAAAAGTCAAAAATTTTTATTTTCTTTTTATTTAGTTATTTTATTTAAAAATCAATTAAAAACACTTAAAAATAATATTTAGAAGTTAGAAAAATTTCCTTAATCTCACAAAAATAAATCTAACAATCCCATTAAGAACACTAATTAAAAATATTAATCTCAAATAAAAGTTTATTTATTTATCGAATTATTATGTTATTATTTAGGTTAGTTTCTCTCGTGGTTAAAATCCAAATTCGTGCACATTCATCGTCAATCCAAGAAACGCAACCATTGTGAGTGAATTCTTACAAATTCCTCTTTTTATTCATGTTTTGGGGTGTATCATGTGTCGCTTAAATTAATTCGCTTATTCAAACTCGTGCTATACCATTATATGATCTAAACTTATAATGTAAATATTGTTTGTTGTGATGTGTTACATATTGTCAAGTTGTGTGCAAATTATTAGGCCCATCAGTTCCTCGTGGGAGACGAGTTGAACAACGCGTGCCTCGAAAACATTCATTAGGCCCATCAGTTCGTTGAACAACGCATGCCTTAAAATCATTCATTAGGCCCATCAGTTCCTCGTGGGAGACGAGTTAAACAACGCGTGCCTCAAAAACAAATATTTGGTGTGTGCGTGTGTATTAATTAATATTATGTGATTTGTGATTTAATTTACATTTACGTTTACTCATATGTGGTTATGCACTTTATTTTATAATCGATACAATAAACACGTTTAAATGTTTTCATAGGATTCACTCGCCAACTTTTTGTTGACCCAAAAACCATTTTTTACACATGATAAAGGTGGACAGGTTGAAGCAAGGAACACATAGGAAATTGCCTTAGAAGAAAAATAATGAAGTCTTGAAAAATGTATAGAACATGTTGTACTAGGATGATTGATTGTAATGATTCTCCTTTAAAAAGAAATAATAAATATGAAACATTATAATAAATGTCATGAGCTTTGATGAAAACCCAATCATGCCCCGATCACCATTTCCGCTGCGGGTCGGGGTGTGATATTGAAGGCTAGTGTGATTCCTCAAGTCACACTACCAAGAGTATGAACATTACTTGAATGTTAACATAAGAGTACCTTAATGATTGATTAATGGTCCCGGTCACCTTCGACTTTAACGACCTTGGAGGTTTGGACCTAGTCCCACCTCTGGATAGAAGGATAATTTCCCTTAACTATCCTGATAGAAGACCCCTTCGTACTTAACTATCATTTCTTGGCTAATAAATGATCTACGCCACTTGGCATAATCAAATCTATTAAGGTCTTTTGGAATTATATAGCAGAGCATAAATTTCGAATAAAATCGAGGTGCTCGTTTTCAAGAGGATGAATACATATATATATAATTCCAAAATACTTAATTAAATTTCAAATAGAATTTACAATACTTGAAATAAATAAATGAAACTGATTGTCCATATAAGGAATAAAAGAAATAACTTGTCCATGCAGGGATTAAAGAAATAACAACGTCCACGCAGGGACTATATATAATAGAAGAGACTTCACTCGTCCTTCTTTCCCTTAACCAACTTGGAGAGTTTCTTGAAGAATTTGTTTGTCTTCTTCTCCGTTTTTCTCCGCTTGTTGTTGCATTTCTTTCATTCGTTCTAAGGCCTCAAGTGGCGGCGAAGGTTATGGTTGTGGCATAACAGGATACTTATATCCAGTTGAGGATAAACAAGTGGGAAAGGAGACGGGTAAAGTGCGTTATGTATAATCGAAAGTGTTTGGTAATCAATAGAGGTAGTTGGGTTAAAAGGATCATACCCAGTATTATCCGAATATGTTGGAATCAGGTTATTATAACCCGATGGTGGTTGTTGAACCATTGGCGATGGCGTCAGTTCCACCACAGGCGAAGCATTGGAGGGTCCTCCCCTCATTAGTCCTTTACCTCTTCCTTGCACTCTTGGCGGCATTTTCATGTTAAAATCAATTTAAAAACAATACTACTAACTTAATAATGAGATGAGTAATCTTAGGTTAAAGCCTAAACCCGGAAGTATAAGGAATGTGCTTTCGTATAAGTTTGAGATTAAACATAGGTCATAACCTTCTTGTGTTTAATTCTCTCAAACGTTGGCTCTGATACCAACCTGTCACACCCCGAATTTCCAACCAAACACCGGTGGGCCCGGGTGGGGAACAGCGTGACGTAAGTTGATATCATCATAGTCAATTAAACACAGCACGGTGGAAGTCTTGGATTTAAATTACTATTACAAACTGAAATGTTCAAAGTACAAAAATAATGTACAGACGGCTTGTAACGAAGAATCCACAGGCGGATCGTAAATTGTACAAAAATGTATAACAGACTTTGGGCAGGTCTAGGATTTGCAAGATCCTCTTATCACTACCGAGCACTTCCAACCTATTTTCGTATTGTACCTGCAAGCTTAGTCTTTTGAAAATACGTCAGCTTTCGCTAGTAAATACACTCAACTGACTCATTTAGAAAACATTTTCAAAAATGTTTCAAGTGCACATTGGTACAAAATCTTTTATAACTTGGGAAAGTTGGCCTTGCAACCTTGTTAACAGTTTCACATGTTTGTCCATACATATAGGGCCCAGTACAGAGACCGAGACATCATTAACGTACACACCAGTTTGGACTCACGAAGGAGCCATTTCCCCCAACCTTGTGGGTATGCATTTTGAGCGTCTTATCGGGTGTATGCCTACACCCGCGCTAAGGTCGTGGTCATTATCTAATGTAATGAGCCGAGGATATCCAGGACACGGTAGTTAACCCCCGATGTTTAAGTTATCAAACAAAACTGATTAAAACAGAATATGCGGATTTACTAGCCACAAACGCGCATTCGATTTATCCCATTTCGGACCAAGCGGTAATAATTTACTGTAACCCAAGCCCATATAGGGAAAATAAGTCGAGAGTATTTACCTGAGCTAATCTTCGTTTAATTTTAATAACTCAGCCGTACACAAAACCACTAAGTGCAGATAGCATTTATCGGCAAGTCTCTAGTCTGGATTATGGCATAAGCTAACCAATTAAATACTAACGGCCTTATTTAAGTCATAGACTTAGATCGAGTAGCGTACAAGATCAAAACGTATAACGCTTGATCAAATGATGATTGGGTAGAATGTAGTTTAAACCCGAAAAGTACCTTGACTTGTATAATTATGGGTAAACTATAAACATTCTAGATTTTGAGATTTAAAATGATAAGGTTAAACCCGTTTCGGTTAATTTTCGTAAACTAGTTACATATACTTAACCGTACGCATATCAGCGATATCGGGTAACCGGATAAGTCATGGACAAGTTCTATATGCCATTAAACTTTAAATAAGTTGTAATATCAGTAGGATATCAACTTATATGCTCGAAAAGGTTTTGAAACGAAATTATGCCTCATAAGGACGTTTTGGTAATTATATGTCGTATAAAAGGGAACTTGCGTGTACCCTGATGTTATGATCATAAACATTCTGGAAAAATACTTAATTTGTGATATAATATCAGTAAGATAGCACACATAAGCGTGGTTTATGGTTTAAGACCAAACTATGCACCGAAAGGGCATTTTGGTCATTTAAAAAGTATAGTTTACGATATTATACTAAAATCAGTTTATGATCAGAATATTAACACCATAATATGTTAATTACATTAACATATCAGTAGGTATTTCATTTGCAAGTTCATTGTTGATTAAAACCTTGTTTTATGTAAAAAGGGCATTTTAGTCAAAGACTGACATTTTACGGAACTTGTGCATAAACTCATATTATGATTATGATCAAGTAATATAACCTCAGAGGGTTATGTTACATTGTATTATGATCATAATGCAACCATAATTCAGAAGTTAACTAATCTAAGTCGGGTCAGATTTGAAAGTCAAAGTAGAAGTCAAACTTCGCGACTCTCGGTTGCGAACAGACTCTAGGACTGAAATTGACGGTCGAACATGCTCCCACATGTTCTAATAATTTTTACCAACTTGTTTAAGTGTCAAAAATATATTTATAACATGTATAAACTCAGATTATATTTTTTATGAAATCTGACCCGTTTGACTTTTTAAAACAATAACTTTGACCCGTCAATTGACCTAGTAAACGTGATCCTTAGGAGGTGCCCCTTTAAGGGATCAACACCTACCTAATTATGATCACTTAGCCATATTCATTTCGAACAATGGCTGGACCGTAATGGTCTTAACCGAAAGTCAAGGCATTTGTCGAAAATGCTTGACTTTTGGCTATTAAAAGCCTATAAAAAGAAAAGAGCAGAGATGGAGCACTTACAAGTGATCCAAGAGAAGTTTAAAACTCAAAAGGAAGCTCCCAAATGGTCAGGAACTTCCAAGAGTGTAATAGAGAGGAGAAGAAGTGAAGAGCAAGAAATAAGTGAGTTTAGGTTGCTATTTATAGTGTAAGAAGTGCAAGGAGATGGGGCCATGTGTTAGGTGTGTTGTAGGATCTTTACAAGTGTCCAATTAGGTGTCAAGAGCTGGTGGAGTGTGGCAATTTGCAGGCTAAATGGCTTCCTCACAAAGATTTAGGATTTTTGACACATTTAGTCCCTCAAAGTAGTTTTATGGATTGTCATGAATTGTCCCTTGACTTATATCCAATGACATAATTGATACAACTAGTTCTTTTCGATCAACATGAGATGTATTGAAGAAGGGTACGAATAACCAAACATTAATGGGTGTCACACAAGGTGTCTTTACGACTTAAAAGTGTTTACTAGCTTAAACATAAAGATACGAATACTTTGGTTTCATAGTTTAAATTTACCAAACTTGTAAAGTTAAAGGTTTGGTAAAAAAGCGGAATGCTCGAGGATGGTAAATAAAAATATATCGTCTCAACCGAGAGACGTTCGGGTCAAGAAATAACTCTTTTAAACAAGTAATACGGAAATAATAAAGTCTAGGGGCCTTTGGGTCATTTACTGAAAGTAAAAATGGTGAAAAATAAAAGGTTCAGGAGTTCGTCGTAGGCTACGGTCGCCAGACCGTAGCTTACGGTCAGTGATGTTTTGTTTCAGCAACCTTAGACCGTAGCCTACGGTCCTAGACCGTAGGTTACGGTTAGTTATAAAAATTTTGTTAATTTTGGACTTGTTTAAGATTAGTTGAGTGGCTAACTTATTGAGGTACGATCCGAGGGTATGTACATGTGTCGGTATACTACCTAACACAAATTCTACGAGGTATTACATAATCCTTCCATTGTCCAATATTGACGTATTCTTAGAATTAATTCCTCTCGTCCAACTAGTGGCTCATATGAGAGTTAGAATTTCGCAAAGGATCACTCAGAGGCTTATTATAAGCATGTTGACTCTGATGTCACTCAGAGGCTGAGCATGTTGACATATCAGTCACTCAGAGGCCAAATTTTAAGCATGTTCACATATCAGTCACTCAGAGGCTGTTATTTATGCATGTTGACATTGGACCGTCACTCAGAGGCTCGGTTTGAGCATGTTGACGCCTTTAGTCCTTATTGGTCTTTAATATACTATATTTAAAATACAACATGTGTCACTATACTATTGGACACGATTTTACGGGGTGTTACAAATACGATGTCAGGTTATGAATGTATGGCAAGTTTTTGAAAGGAATACATCATTTTGAAAGGAAATACGACATTTTAATCTAACATAATTATAATGAACAAAAGATTACATAAACAAAATTTGGGTGTGTTTCTAGTCCACCCTAATAGTTTTTTTGAGATTTCATCATCAATTTTTTAGCAACATGTGTTAAAGTATATGTCAACACAAACAGGTAGATAAGCATACTAGTTTGGTTTACATAGCATATGTATAAAATCTCAGATCCAACATGGCAATTGTATACTAAGTTTAACAACATACTAGCATGCATAAACTAAGAGTCAAATCAAAGTGTCCACTAACGTCATCTTGTCATCGAATTGAACGCGACCGTTATGATAGAATACTTAACAATGACCACAAAACGGGCAGTGTGCTACTCCTATAACACTATACATGTTAAGGTAGACTTGTAAAGTTAATGACAATTAGCATGCTTTCAAGTAAAATCTAGCATGTATAAACATAACTTATGACATTTAGCATGTTTGGTGGATTAAGTATTTGCATGAGTTTGATTGTGTACGTATTGTGAGTTTATTAATTTATACATGCCACACGCAAAATGATCTTAAAGTGAAAATGGGTCAAGTATAGTTTGCAAATATTTTCCATAAAGTGAGTCTTGAATATTTTGGAGAATGGAACAGCAAAGTGATCCTAAACGGGTAAACAAAGGTGTATAAATTCCTTTAGAGTTTGATGATAGGAATGCGCTAATGAATTTAAATATGAAAATACATAAAATACATCTTATTTTAGACACTCGTTTGGACACCCTTTTTTTATTAGTATTCTTCATGAGGATTAAACTCATTGGAAGTCCAAAAATGAGAAGACTAAAACTAAGAAAAGTTTCCACCTTACCACAACGTTTAACCATTATTTCGGTTAACATCATGGTTTGGTTTTGGGTTAGATAGTATATGTATATATGTTTATATTATAGTTATATTTTGTGCCTAAGTCATAGATTGTCATGTATGGTCTATGCATGGGTTGGATGAATCCATTAACCCTATAGTTCACTAATGCACAAATCATCACATGGAAATGTATGTGTTCATGAACTGTTCATGAACACTTACCAAAGACAAATGAATTTAAACAAATGTCGATGAACGTAAATGAACACAATGTTTACGAACACAAGTGAATGCACACAAATACATATTCATTTAAGAATAAAATCTGCATTTTCATCACAAAGATTACAATAAACACTTAACATACCGAACACAGTTGGAGTGATTATTAAAAACATGATTAACACAAAGTTAAAAAGTTTGTCAAGCTTTCATACAAACGGAAATTGAAATGGTCAAATGAGGGACCGTGTGTGAGGTATATAGTCATATAGTATAACTACGGTTTCAAATTTCTAAAAACTAAAAACAATAAAACATATAAAAAAACCTTTAATTAACGGATACAAATAAACGTAACCGAGCAAACACAAATTAACACATTACCGAATGTTCACGAACATAAACAAACGGACGCAACCTCTGTTCATGTTCGTTCGTTTTAACTTAACGAATGAAACTTTTTGTTTGTGTTCGTTCATTTATTAAACGAACGAGCATAAACAAACTTCCCGCCGAACGATTCACGAACCTTTTCACTGAACGTTCAGTTTGTTTACAACCCAATACACATCCTTAATCAACAACTTATAACACAATGCATGATCTCAATCATATCAAAACTAGTGATCTTATGTCGCTAGTTTAGGAAGCTATTACTTTAGTGATGAGTGATTACTTATTAAAGTAAGTGCTTACTTTAGGAAGCGATTATTTTAGTGATGAGTGATTACTTTAAGAGAGTATAAACAGGTGGTGAGCGATTGTTCTTGCAGAACTTTAGCCAAATGTATTGTTCATCACTATGCTTGAGTGAACTGAGCGAAAACGTTTAATTTCATCATGTATTCATTCCAATTCATCTTTAAAGTGTTCTTGGTGTAGTTCAATCAATTCCATAGGTCGAATTACATCTAATCATCACGGGTTATTGTATCAAGTATACCCATTAGGTGCATGCCCACTAATTGCTCATCAAATATCAGGTACTACTGTTATTTTATAAAAAATCATCCTTTTTAAATAATTTTAATGCCCAAAAAAATTATACATATTAATAAAAACTTGCCATGAATAGTATTTGCAGATTATTTAGTGTTATTCGTTTTAAATTTTAATTATTTTATTATCATCCTTTTAATTGATTTTACATATTTTTTCAAACATAAATTAACAATTTATTATTCATATGATAGTAATTAATTATCTATTTTACATATTACTATTAATAGATAATTAAGAATTATCAATTACTATTTTATGAATAATAAATTGCTTGTTTATGTTTTCAAAAAATATGTGTTTACAGATTATTTAGTATTATTTCTTTTTAAGTTTTAATTATTTTATTACCATCCTTTTAATTGATTTTACATATTTTTTTTCAAACATAAATAAACAATTTATTATTCATGTGATAGTAACTGATAATTCTTAGTTCTTAGTTATAACTAAGAATTATCAATTACTATCACATATGAATAAATTGTTTGTTTATCTTTAAAAAATATGTAAAATCAATTAAAAGGATGATAATAAAATAATTAAAAACTTAAAAAGAAATAATACTAAATAATCTACAAACATTATTCTTGGCAAAATTTTATTAATATTATAATTAAAAATTATCAATTACTATCAAATAAATAATAAATTGTTTGTTTATGTTTGAAAAAAAACTATGCAAAATCAATTAAAAGGATGATAAAAAAATAATTACAAAACTTAAAAAGAAATAATACTAAATAATATGCAAACATTATTCATGGCAAGTTTTTATTAATATGTATAATAATAATATTTTATTTAATATTTAACATGATTTTTTAGTAATAACATATATTCGTTAACTTTTCAAATAAAAAAAATCTACATATGTATCTATATTTATTAATTTTTATAACATTCTAAGTTATTTTCCTTCGCAATGTGATGGTATGTTACCACGGCATATTGGATTGGTATATGTTGATTTGTTACAATACCAATACAATTCATGCACTCTGTATATAAATCAACATGTGTTTTACATCGATCGAAAACAATAAAAACGAACATCGGTACCCACACTGATGTTGTTGAGTGGAATAGATCGGTTCAAATTGTCACGTACTGGTACAGATACTTATTTATAATCACAAATACAGTTGTATAAATGAAAGATTTTTGAAACCAAAAACCCGAAAATGATATAGGTATCAGATGTTGTTTTGTATGGTACGTTAGCAATGCGATGTCAGTTTATTGAAAGATAAAAAATAAAAATAAATATCGGTACCAAACTGATGTTCTTTTGGTTCAGTTCGATTTACCATGGTAGCAACACGATAGTTGTTATCAACAAGAAACCATAAAAACTAGTACATACGAATACGATTGTTCTGCTAGGTACGGTATGCAGCGATACGATCTTAGTTTATAGAAAGCAAAAGCAATAACATAAATACGGTACTTGTTTAGCCGGTTCGGATCGGTACAATAGCGACACAATAGCTGTTTTTAAGTAAATATGACAATGTTGAAAAAAAATAAACATAGAACACAAATCAATCGACCCGATAAACAAAACATCATTGGTATCAGTATTGATAGTCGTTTTTATTATTTTGGATCGATATAAGGTTTTCTTTTTGGATTACTATAGTGAATGTTGATACCGTAAGAACCGAACGAATACCGACCGAATTCCCGTCACGAAGCTCGGGGAAAAATCACTAGTTAGAAATAGAGTAATTTTATTACTAATGGAAAAAGAAAATAAAAATAAGAACATACCCATCCCATCATATACCTCTAAATATTTTAATGTGGAAATTATAAGAATGTCACTTGACCAACCATCATTATCAAAATGTCATCTTCAAGCGTCCATGGACGGACGCCTGAACCTTGGGAGGCGTCTGTTAAGGGTGTGCTGACACGTGTCCGACAAAGCTGATGCATCGGGCTTAAAGCTTGGCGGACACATTCTTGGTTCTTGTATTGGATGGTTTATGTGGCTTGGCTGACTCCTCCCATCGGCTTGGCTGACTCCTCCCAGTGGTTCGGCTGGTTCGGCTGACTCTTCAAAAAAAATTTTCCACATTTCTATTTAATATCTATTTAATATAAATACATATTATTTTAATATCACATTTTAATATAACATAAAACATTACAACATAACATAAAAATTACAATACATTAAAGAAAATGAAAACGTGACATAGCATGTTATTAAAAAAACAAAAGACACTTATATATATTTTTTCAAAGTTTCAAAAACGGAAAGGTGTTCAAAGTCCTCCTCGGAAAGCATAGCGTAGTCGAGCAGGGCCTCTTGAATGACCTCTTCTTCAACCATGTTGTTCTCCTGGTTATTCAAGTTTTTGTACCTTCCTAGAAAACGGGAACATTTGAAGAGCAGAAGAGCACAACGAGTCTACCTCTAACGTACAGGTTGTCTCTTTGAACCTTGATGCTCACCACGTTAAAATCCTAACCTATTTAGCCCGGCACCTCCAAATGATTATGATGACTCGGACGGTGTCACCGATGATGAAGCAAACTTTGCTTACGACTACGCCATTGTAGAACTCCATTTTGCTCGTCTCTGAGTTGGCGGTAGTCAATCTAACTTCCGATCTACGGAAGATGTACCCAGGTTTGATGAAGGCAACGAAACTGACCTGGGTGAGGAATATGTATAGTTTTGACGGGGTGGATTTTTAACGCTCTTATGTTTTGCCAATAATATATAACTAGGTGTGTGTTAATATTTTATATTTTTGATTGGTTACACCGTATAATAACACGAATAAGAAATACTAAAAACTGATTTAATTAATAGAAAAGTCATTTAATACAAACACAAAGGCGTCGGGCAAGACCACTCTAATGCGTCTGGCTAACACCTTTTTGCGTCAACTTGGCCTCAGATCCTCACGTCAACCAGACCACTCCTAGTGCGTCTGCCTGACCACTCCAAACTAACATCTCTATTGCGTCAGCCATAGAGTTACATAGATGCAAGCCACACAACTTTTAAATCATTGGCGCAAGCTTTGTAGGAGACGTCCATACTATGCGTCCATCGACGCAACAACTTTGTCGGACACGTGTCAACACCTCATTCATGGACGCTTTAAGGTGATACACGGACGCTCCCATGGTTCAGACGCCACTCCATGGACACTTCAAGGTGACATTTTGATAATGTTGGTTGGTCAAGTGACATTCTTGTAATTTCCCCTATTTTAAACCTAACTGCATATTCATACCTGAATTACGTCCATTACCCTTCCCTGATGCTTTGTTATCGGGTCAACATGTCAGGTTTGAGTTTGTTGGAATCCCTAAGAGGTAAATCCTAATACATTAGTAGCGAAATGAAATTACGATAATAATTCCTAACTCGATTCTAAGGTCGAGAAAACCTTCAATATTAACAGCTTACAAAACCGTTTTTGAATTCAAGATTTTGTATTGTTTGGCTCATTTATTAAAAGATTTCTGGCGGAAAAATATGACAATCCTGATTCTTAACTTCTATTATTTTACAATTACTAGTTACTACTACAACAGGTCTTAGCTCCATTAGAAAATTGAAGGACTTGGTGTTGATTACCTCAAAGAGTTAACTTTGCATTGCTTGCAAATGGTGGTAGAAGTACAAAATAAATAATTCCAACTTATCGTCTAAAAATTAATCAATGACTCACATAAAAATAATTCGGTTTGCATGTCATAAAGTCTAGTCGGTAGAAGTATTTACTACAATTGGGTCAGTAGGTTTTTAATGGGTCAAGTTTTTGTAATTAATCATGTGTTTTTTTTATGTTGAAGTGTTTAGCAAGATTAAATTAGTGGATTAATGGGTTACTGAACCTAATTATTAGTTAGTGGGTTAGTGAGTTTTAGTTTTGTTCCTATGTGAATAAAGCTTGAAAACCCACAATTGGTATTAGATATATAGGCTCATAATGCAGGATTAGTGAGGTTTAGAAACGAGGGTCGGTTTGAGAGTTGTGTTCGGAAAAGAGGGAGTAGCCCTCTAAATTACAGGGTAGAAGATAGGTGTTTTCGTGGCGTTGATTGCCGGCCAGAGCAAGACTGACGCTTCTCAATTAATTGGAGTTGTCGATCGGATTATTAAAAAGGTGAAGCAAGCATGTTAGTTCCATAAAGAGGTGGAGCAAGGTGAAATGAACCAATATTGAACTAAGTAGTCAACAATGGATATAAGGGCAAAAGCTAGCACTAATTCATATTAATCACATAAGATATGGGAAATATAGAGGGAACAAATGGGAAATTAGAACAAAACACTCACAAGCTAATTCATAATCATATTCTCCCTTATCCTAGTTTTTATAACTTGCGTCAGAACATTCCAAATTTGCAATCATTTGCATGTTAGGCTTTTACTAATGGGTTACTTGATTGGTCCACTGTGGTTTTATAAATGATAGTTAGGCTTGGACCCATAATGTTCATAACACAAGCAGGTTGCAATTGAAACAAGCATGCACACACATGAAGCAATTCTTACGATTGAGATCATCAAAGGAACCAAGCAAGTATTTAATTTTTGAAGTAAGCAACTAGATTGGTCAATTCTAAAACCAAAATCTAGAAGCACTCAAGTTGGTGTCAAGCAAGCATCAAGTCTGTCCAAGTTGATCAATAGCAGGTTAATCGAAACAAAAACGACAGTTGGCATTTGATAAAACCAAGCTAACACACCTTAATGTATCTACAGCCTCCATCGAGAAGGATTAAAGCACACATGCAGGTTGAAAATTATAATGAATGCAACAAGTTTTGTTGTTGACATCATCGATTTTGTGGCAATGGTATGATTGGGACAGAACCAATCAAAGTAGAAGACTTGGAAAGGTATCATCTTCGCAAGGTGTTGAAATATAATGTAGCTGTGTGATCCATGTTGCAATTGTGTGGTTGTTGGTTGGTTAGTTGGATGTTGTTATATATTATTTTTTGTTACAGTCAGTTGTAGCTAACGAGGGGCTAAAGTGTTCAGAAAAGAAAGTACATGGATGTGATGTTGTGGTTAGTAGTTGTTTAGTGCAGATTGGAGATCTTGATAGTTGGAGGGGCTTTATGTAATATTGGAGTCTATATAACAAAGTGAGTATTGTAGAAGATATTATTCATTTTGTCTTCCAGATTGTTCTCTGCTTTTGCACTTGCTCTCTTCATCCGGGGATTAGGGTTTGTTCGTATTATTCTCTTTGTTCATATTTGTAAAGATCTTGTTGTAAGTCATATAGATCTACTGAGTTTATCAGTTGATCTTCTGTTTGTTGACTGTATTGTTCAAGATCTCATGCTTTGTGAGATCTAGGGTTTGGTTTGGGATTTTTGGGTTGGTTAACTAATAAAATCTTTTGTAGCTTGTTTTGTCACTATTTCTGGTGTTTATTCTGTTCTTGTTCTGCTCATACCATTTTGACATGGTATTAGAGCCAATCGGCTCTTGAGATTGTTTCTTAGGTG
The DNA here is from genome assembly GCA_947069175.1 of Scalesia atractyloides. Taxonomy (NCBI): domain Eukaryota; kingdom Viridiplantae; phylum Streptophyta; class Magnoliopsida; order Asterales; family Asteraceae; genus Scalesia; species Scalesia atractyloides. The sequence goes on along the minus strand of CAMTDV010000020.1, from coordinate 90,152,542 downwards.
TTTCCGCTGCTTATTTCACAGTTCGATTTGTCGGTGAAGTGTTCTTTTGGGAATATTGTGTTTGTAGAATTGTTTTGATGCTTTCTTGGAGTGTGTGCAGGTTTAGATCTGGGTAGATCTGTTTAGATCTGGGGTGTTTGGATCACTAACGAAGGGTAGAAGGTGCTATCAAGAAGACTTCTGTGTAGATCTGGCGTGGTTTCTGGTTGAAGATTGCGTTAGTCTCTGAACCCAAGAAGGTTCAGGGCAAACTAACCAGATATAACTGCTTGCTGCATCTTGAGTTTGTTTTATAACCCTTGAAGGTTGTAAGACATCTCTACTTGGAGGGAGTTAAACTCTTCTGTGAGAGTTTTCAGTCACTTATCTTTTATTACTGTTTACATGCATCACTACATCTTGTGAGTCTAGGCATTACTGTTACCGGACTAGTCGGGCCGGCACTTGATAGAGTCTGTCTATTTGATCGGTTTATCTGGTTTGTTTTTCTGTGGTTATTTGATATGTGTTTTTTTGTTGCGTCTTCATATCTTGTGGTTTGTTCTTGTGTGGTCAAATATCACTTAGTGTTACCAATTCTGTGTTCTTTTGGTTGTGTATATAGTCTTAGTTTGCAACTGTGTTATGCTTGTCCAAGCACCTATAGAGTGATGAACCAGGAATCTGGCCTCTGATACAGTTTCGCGTTGTGTATTATTAATTGTTTTTTGTTTGTTGGTTATTTTCTGTGTAAAAAACATGAATGATATTGGTAGTTCTTCTCAGACCTTAATAAGTAAACTTGATATTGGGGATCCTTTATATCTTCATCCTAGTGATTCAAGTGCTTTAACTGTTGTTAGTGTAAAGTTAAAAGGAACTGAAAATTACTCTGTGTGGTCTAGTTCTATGAAATTGGCTCTGGAAGCCAAGAATAAATTTGGTATTATAGATGGTAGTTGTAAACGGTCAGATGATAATGAAGTACTTGCAGGTCAGTGGGATAGATGTAATTCGGTTGTTTTAACTTGGCTCTTAAACTCTGTGTCTGAGGATTTATTTTTAGGGCAGGTTTTTTTCTAAATTTGCTTCTGAGGTTTGGGAGGATTTGAAAGAAACTTATGACAAGATAGATGGTTCGGTGGTCTATGATTTGTATAAAAAAATAAACTGTATTTCTCAAAACGGAAGTTCTGTTGCTGATTATTATAACAAACTTACAACTATGTGGAAGCAGTTTGATGCTATGCTCAAACTGCCTACATGTTCTTGTAAAGCAGCAAAGGATTACAATGATTTTTCAGCGTTAATTAAACTAATGCAGTTCCTTATGGGGCTGGATGACATTTATCAACCTGTGAGAACTAATAAATTGACCAGAGAATCATTTCCATCTGTTAAAGTTGCATTTTCTGTGGTGTCTAGAGAGGAATCCCATAGGCTGTCTAGCAATAGTTCTAAAAGTCATGGTGTGTCTTTTGTGTCTAAGTCAATTCAGTCTTTTGAGTCAAAAAGAAGGATATCAAAGAGGTCCTAATCCAAATCTAACGTGTACACATTGTAACATGGTTGGTCATACTGTGGATAGATGCTTTGAGATTGTAGGATACCCTGCAGGTTTTAAAAAAAAGGTTAACAATGGTGGTTCTATGTCTGCTAGGAATACTTTTGTTAATAAGTCTAATGCTATTGTTGGGTCATCTGCTAGTGTTACTGCTCCTGGTTTACCTTTTACATCTGAGCAGATAGCAAAGCTGTCGAGTCTTGTGAGTGAAAAGAATGGTGTTGATCCTTCTAATGCAGGAGGTAAGTCTGATTTTGTCAACAGTTTTGCTAGCTGCTCTAGTTCTATGTTTGTTAGGCATCGTGTTAATTGGATAATAGATTCTGGGGTAAGTCAACATATGATAAATACTGATGTATGTTTGTTTAATGTAATTGATGTTTCTGAGTTTGATCTTAAAGTCGGACATCCAAATGGTACAAGTGTTAAAGTTTTGAAAATTGGAAAATATAAAGTTAAATTAACACATTGTTTTAAAGGATGTTTTCTATGTCCCAGGCTATAATGTAAAATTGTTGTATGTCCATAGGCTAGCCAAAGATAATAATATTAGTGTTCTGTTTACTGAGGATACTTGTTTACTACAGGATTCCAAGTCAAGGAAAATCCGGGTGACTGGTAGTCAGGATAGTGATCTGTATTTTGTGGGTAATAATTGTAATTCTGTTAATGTGTGTTATAATAGTTCCTTAAAGTCTAGTTTATGGCATAGTAGGTTGGGGCATCCGTCAGATCAGGTTTTGGCTGTGTTAAAAGGTGAATTTGGTATCACAAGTATTGAACATGAGCCTTGTGATACATGTCATAAGGCAAAACAAGTTAGAGTTCCTTTTCCTTTGAGTGAACATAAAACCAAAGCAATAGGTGATATAATTCATCTAGATTTGTGGGGACCATATAGAGTTGTTAGTCATGAAGGTTACAAATATTTTCTCACTGTTGTGGATGATTTTTCTAGGACTGTGTGGTGTTATTTGTTGTCAAATAAAACTGAAGTTTTCGAGAATATATGTAACTTTTATTAACTTATTTTGATACAGTTTAAAACAAAGATAAAAGTGTTTAGAAGTGACAATGGAACTGAGTTTGTGAATAATCCGATGTCTATATTTTGTAAAAGTAAGGGAATTTTGCATCAAACATCTTGCTCCTATACACCACAAACATCTTGCTCCTATACACCACAATAGAATGGTGTGGTGGAAAGGAAGCATAGACACCTTCTAAATATAGCTAGAGCCTTGATGTTTCAGGGTGGTTTACCCTTTAGGTTCTGGTCTGAATGTGTTCTAACTGCTGTGTATTATTTAACAGGTTGCCTAATTCTGTGTTAAATAGTAGGAGTCCATATGAAGTTGTATTTGGTTTTAAACCCTCTTTGTCGCATTTGAGAAATTTTGGATGTCTTTGTTTTAGTAATGTTTTAACTGAATCAGATAAATTTGCTTATCATGCTGATAAGTGTGTACTTATTGGCTATTCGAATGTAAAAATGGTTACAAATTGTGGGATTTGGAGAATAAAAGAAAGATTTTTGCAAGATATGTTAGGCTTTATGAAAATTTATCTCCTTTCAAAAGTAAACAAATTGATTATCAACAACCTCTTGATAATCAAGAATTAAATCACATAAATGTTTTTGAAAATATGAGACTTTGACATCCGAAAACTAACTCCCGATGATGAAGAGGGTACAAATGGTGGTTCTGATCATGTCAGTGATGATCAGCATCCATTTATACCTTCCACATCTGCCTCTGTTCCAACTGTTGAGAATACTCAGCTGGTTGTAAGTAGTAGTAGTAGTCAGGGTATAAATGGTGGGGCAGAGGACACTGTAGGATCGATTGATGAACCCAACCTATCTGAGGGTCAAGATGTTAGAAATGGTTGTCAAAGTGTTAGAAGGTCATCTAGGAATATCTCTTTGCCTAAAAATTTAAGTGATTTTGTTGTTGAAGGTAAAGTAAAATATGGCATAGAAAGGGTTGTGAATTACACTAATTTGTCTTTTGAAAATAAATGTTTTGTTGCCTCGTTGAATAAAGTGGTTGAGCCCACATCATATAGTGAAGCTGTTAAAAATGATAGATGGGTTGAGGCTATGAACAATGAAATGGAAGCCTTGTATAGAAATAACACATGGGTTTTAGTTGATCTTCGTAAAGAAAGAAAACCCATTGGTTGTAAGTGGGTGTATAAAATAAGTATAAGGCCAACGGGGAGGTTGAAAGATATAAGGCCATGTTGGTGGCCAAAGGTTTTAATCAAAAAGAAGGGGTTGATTTTGGTGAAACTTTTTCACCGGTTGTAAAGATGGTCACTGTTCGAATTGTCTTGAAGCTTGCCATAAATAATAATTGGCCATTATATCAAATGGATATAAATAATGCCTTTTTGTATGGCAACTTAACTGAAGAAGTTGTTATGACTTTACCTCAAGGGTATTTTTCAAAATATAACACGAAAGTTTGTAAACTAGTAAAGTCATTATATGGTCTAAAACAGGCTCCGAGACAATGGAATGAAAAATTAACCTCTGTGTTAACCTCAATGGGGTTTAAGCAAAGTATATGTGATTATTCTTTGTTTGTGTTAGCTAAGGAAGAAGTGTTTGTTGTTCTTTTAGTATATGTAGATGACATTGTTTTAACAGGAAATAATAAAGTAGAAATAGAAAAAGTAAAAGAGTCATTAAATAATAGTTTTAAAATAAAAGACTTAGGTCTTTTAAAGTACTTTTTAGGAATTGAGGTATTATATTCTGATGACAGATGTGTTTGACTCAGAGAAAATATTGCCTTGAGTTATTATCTGAATTTGATTACTTAGGTTGTAAACCTGTTACAACTCCTATTGAGCAGAGTTTTATTGTATCAAATAAATGTAATAAAAAGCATGAACAGTTAGAAAATATAAATGGGTATCAAAGGTTAATAGGTAAGTTGATTTATTTGTCTTTAACCAGGCCTGATATAAGTTATACCGTCCAGTGTTAAGTCAGTATATGCATAGTCCAAGTCAGATACATCTTAATATTGCACTAAGGTTGTTGAGATATTTAAAACAGTCGCCTGGAAGTGGGTTAAAGTTTAAGAAGTCTGACAATCTAACAGTACCCGGGTTTGTGGATTCTGATTGGGCTAAATGTTTGGAAACCAGACGATCTGTCACTGGTTTTGGTATTTTTCTAGGAAACACTCTTGTTTCTTGGAAAAGCAAGAAACAGAGTGTTACTTCCAGGTCAACAGCAGAAGCTGAGTATAGAGCTATGTGCTTAGCCACTTGTGAAATTATGTGAATATTAAATGTGTTAACTGAATTGCAGGTTGATCAAAGTTTACCGGTTAAACTTCACTGTGATAGTAAGTCTGCAATATCTATTTCACAAAATCCTGTATTTCATGAAAGAACCAAGTATTTTGAGTTGGATTTACATTTTTTGAGAGAAAAAATTGCAGCAGGAATAGTTGTTCCTGAGAAAGTAAATTCTGACATGCAATTAGCTGACATTTTTACAAAAGGCTTAAATGCAAGTCAACATAAATTGTTGTGTGAAACTTTGGGTTTATTTGACATGTTTGCCTCATGAATCATCATGGGGGCATGTTGAAATATAATGTGGCTGTGTGATTCATGTTGCAATTGTGTGGTTGTTGGTTGGTTAGTTGGATGTTGTTATATATTATTTTTTTGTTACAGTCAGTTGTAGCTAACGAGGGGCTAAAGTGTTCAGAAAAGAAAGTACAGGGATGTGATGTTGCGGTTAGTAGCTGTTTAGTGCAGATTGGAGATCTTGATAGTTGGAGGGGCTTTATGTAATATTGGAGTCTATATAACAAAGTGAGTACTGTAGAAGATATTATTCATTTTGTCTTCCAGATTGTTCTCTGGTTTTGCACATGCTCTCTTCATCCGGCGATTAGGGTTTGTTCGTATTATTCTGTCTTTGTTCATATTTGTAAGATCTTGTTTAAAGATCTTGTTGTAAGTCATATAGATCTACTGAGTTTATCAGGTGATCTTCTATTTGTTGACTGTATTGTTCAAGATCTCATGCTTTGTGAGATCCAGGGTTTGGTTTGGGATTTTTGGGTTGGTTAACTAATAAAATCTTTTGTCGCTTGTTTTGTCACTATTTCAGGTGTTTATTCTGTTCTTGTTCTGCTCATACCATTTTGACACAAGGGAAACAAGTTAGCAAGAAAGTAGCACAATTTGGAAAGCAAGTAGCAAGGTTATATTTTTGGCAATTGATATCAAGCATGAAACTTATTTAAAGAAAGTTAACTAGCAAGATCAACAAGAAAGAAAGTCAGGCTCAAATCTTCGAATCCTTAAGATAGAGGGAAAGGAAGAGGTGCCAAAAGAAAAAGAAAAGACAGAAAGAGGCCAACGTACCTTAGCAAGAAAGAAAAAAGACCTTGCAAGAAAGAAAGAGATCAGTGTCACAAGAAAGAAAAAGCAAGCACCGAGCAGATGTAAGAAAGAATGGGTGTCGATCAGAAATAAAGAAGGAAATCGACATCCGAAAGAAAGAAATAACCAAACCTTAGTGGTTCATATAGCAAGAGCAAGACCAAACCTATGTGGTTCAATCAATGAGCAAGAAGTAAAGAAAGAAACGGATGAAAATATCAAGATTAAGGAGTAAATGTTGTGATATATACAATTAACTTCAGCTAAGAGAACAATGGTAAAGTAAATAAATTGGTTTGTCTTTGCTCTATTAAATCTACATAACCGAGTTCGATCAGTCCGCTGTAGCTTTTTTAGTTTACTTTTTGTTTTGCGTTTACGCTTCGATCCACCATAATTTATGTTTTTTAACTTTTTCTTTTGCAATAACACATACCACACAATTTAATTAAAAAATCATAAATTTCAATTTTCATTATTTTTTTTATTTTTCTTTTCATTTTTTAATTTTGATTATATATTTTCTAACTAATGAACCAAATGTAAACATACGAGTGTATAGTGTTTATCTTACAACTTTATTTTGTGTGTATGTTTTTTGTTTGATCTAGTATGTGTCAGTATCGGAAACCGATACCAATCGAAATCTTACGAGTTCCTATAACAACACGCTTTTTTCTTACAAAAGGACAAGCTGAAATTTAGTAACAAAATATTTTGTAATAAATTATGGTTTTCCATTGTATAGATATGAAAATTTCGCGTCTTAACGTGTAGATGATCGGATTTAAAACTTTTGTTCCGCAACGCGCGGAGTGGAAAAACCTAATTAACTACATTATTTGGATTAGTAGACTTTAATTTATGGGCCTAAGTTTTCTTAATTAGTCATGTGTTCTTCATGTTGAAGTGTTTAGGAAGAGTAAGTAAATTGATTAATGGATTAGTAGCCCTAATTCTTATTAGTGTGTTAATGAGTTTTATTTTTGTGTGAGTAAAGCTTGAAAACCCAACAGTTTGCACCATGATCACCTTATGCACCCGGGTTGGTGTTATGCTGCGCTGCTATATAGTGGGTACAGCATTAATAGAAACAATAGGATTCCCAGCATTAATCGAAACAATAGGATTCCCAGAATTCACATGTACATGTAAATTCACAATTACGTTCCCATTCTTTACTGATTTTTTTGTTCGACATGCGGTTTGAAGAAGTTTCCGGTTAAGAAAAATTGAAAAAATAAGTAGGGAATAATAATAATAATAATAATAATAATAATAATAATAATAATAATAACACTACAAGAATAACGAGTAATAGCGGCGATAGGCCGTATGTCACTGCTATTAGTCGATCCGGAAAGCGTTGTCCAAAAATAAACCACAGCCGTCCATTTGTTATGTTGATCTAACGGCTGGGGTAAAGACACTCAATAGCGGCGACACTGATAGGGCAATGGCGGCGACACCCGTCGCCCCTATTAAGTTTACGCAGACAACCAACTAAAAGCGGGATTTCTACCATTTCCCCCATTTTCCCACCAAACTCTTCATATCTCTCACGGGTTTACCCTAAAATCGGCCAATCTTCATCAATTTCACCAAGATCTACTCCAAATCGGTTAGTATTCTTTGTTTAAGTTGATTTTGTTCGTGATTTTGTTATACATTTTGTTGATTTCTTTTGGGTGTATGTATGTGTGTATGCTAGAGAATTCTGGTCACCCACCACGCCTCCTCCACCACCACGAGGAGAATCATCATTTTGTTGGTTAGTTTTATATTTATTTTTGTTCAAATATGAGAAATTGTGTAATTTTGGGTTTGTATAGGTATGTAAATGTGTATGTAAGGATGTATGGTGTATGTAAATGTGTATATGTTAAGCAACTTTGCTCCAGAACATTATTGGTTGAGGATATGAGGAAAGTGAAGGATGACATTGTGACCATCTTATGCAAGTTAGAGATGATCTATCACCCGGTGTTTTTTGACATTATGGTTCATTTACTTGTGCATTTACCTAATGAAGCGATTACGGGAGGTCCAGTAGCTTTCAGATGTACATGAAAAAACTAAAAAACCATGTCAGAAACCCGACAAGGCCGGAAGGTTGTATAGTTGAAGCTTATGTGCTTGAAGAAGCTTTAATATTTTGTTCAAAGTATCTTCAAGATGTTCAGACTAAGTTCAATTGCCCGGATAGAAACAGGATGTCGTTGAAAAACTAAAGTTTTGGGTGTTTGAGTCTAAATGTCGTCCAGCAAGCGCAATGAAGAGCAAATATCTTTCAACCATCGGAAAAAGCAAGATGGAATGGTTTGTCCTCGAAAACTGTGCAGAAATCAGGGAGTACATGAAGTGAGTGTTCCTATCTTTACTTTTCATAATCTGTTAATTACTATTTTCCTTTCCTTACTTGCTTATATTTGTCATCAATGTAGTGAATTCAAATCTACACATCTCCAAAATGATCTTAAAACCAAATTTCCAAGGTAGTTTCTTGATAAGGTATAAAACATATATAACACGCATTACTCTACATCTGTTAGGTAATACATATATAACAAACAATCTTACTCTATATTTGTTAGGTCCATTCGATGAAAACACAAAATTCTCCAGAATTCCACCCCGAGTTGTATGCTCTTTCAATTGGTGCGAGAATGGATGCTGAAACTTACATTGGTTGCATAGTCAATGGTGTTAGGTTTATGGCACTTGAACATGATGCAAAACGTGCAGCGCAAAACTCTTGGGTAGAAGTGGCTGGAGAGAACGTTGTGAAAGTTTATGGCCAATTAGAAGAAATTATTGAGTTGCTTTATACAAATAGTTATTCAACTGTCCTATTTCGGTGCAAGTGGTTTGATACTCGAAGGGGTGGAAAGTATGACAATAATATCACCAGTATAAGCACTAAACATGAATGGGACAAAGACGATCAACTCATATTCTGCTTCGCAAGCCAAACAAGTGTTCTTCATCCAAGAACCGTCTCGAAACAAAAAAAATAAACATAGGTGGGTAGTCGAAAAAATTAATCATCGAAAAATTTGGGAACGACTATTAAATGATGACCGCGTCGAGCCAGTTCAAAATGTTGATGATGATTTGGAAGATATTGATGTTGTCCACAACAACTTTTCATCTCAGTGTGCAGTTGTTATCGAACTCACCCAATACTTTCAAATTGGGTCTTCTCATGTTACTTCAGGTGAGCCTGCAACTCAAGTTAATCCCCCAACGGCTACCGTCAATCAAGTGTTGGAGGTCGAGGCTGATTATGATGAGGATGATCCCGATTATGACATCGAGTTTGATTAAAAGAAAAGTTATTATAATTTATATTAGTTGGTATTTGAAAAACACTTGTTGAAATCTTTATTTGCATATTAGTTAAACTTGTTGAAATCTTTATTTGCATACTAGTTAAACTTGTTGTACATTCTATTAATTTCTAGATACACTTGTTATAACATTTGTAACTTTTTAGGAAAAATGTTTTCTTTGTGGTTTGTATTTGTTTATCTCATAGCGGATATGATCCCCCGGGGACATGGGGAGACGGAGCAGGGGATCCACCACCGCCGGATCCTTTTCGAAGAGGGACACATGAGACCGACCATAAGTTATAAATTATTATTGAGTACTTTTATTTCATTTATTATAAATGTTGTCACTAATTATATTTTAATTGCAGCGGTTCCCCTAAAGAGAGTTAGGGGAAAGCAAAAAATCAAAAGCTTCGCAGAATGGTGAAAGTGAGGGGGTCCGTGTCTCTTACATTCGATAGGGATGTAACCTATACCCCCGTCGGCGTACCGAGCGACCTATTTTCACGTGAGGTGGGTATGTAAATGTGGCGGACCATCCGTTCGATAAAATGGGTTTGGACAAAGTTTCGAAACCTCATAAGGATGCCATCATGAACCACCAGAAGGAAAATAAGTTATTTCACGTTAAACGGCTACTTGTTGCTTTGATGGTAGTAAATAAGTTATTTCGCGTTAAACGGCTACAAAACGGCTGCGCTTTTACACCTATTTTCTGCCGCTTAACGGTCGTGCTTAGGTTTCAAACGCAACAGCAAACGGGTGTAGAAATGCAACCATTTGCAGCCGCCATTAAGCGGCAGCAAACGGGTGCAAAAGCGCAGTCGTTTAACGGCTGCCAGCGCAAAAGCAAATGGGTGTAAAAACGCAACCGTTTGCAGCCGTAAATGTGCCTTAAACGACAGCAAACGGGTGCAAAAGCGCGATCATTTACTGCCGCATTTGTGTAACGCCCCAAAAACACAAATGTTAAATCACAAGCATGAGTTATTTTACACAATGTGATATGGAAGTAACTAAGTTAGTTAACCTGGTTATAAATACAAGCTAGATATTAATAATAAAGTTTTGTGACTAAACAAATAACAATCAAAACTATAGGGGCCAAAAAAGGTCAAGTTGGAAAGTTCATTTAATAAAAAGATGAAAAAAAGGGAAGAGCCCATTTTGGGCAGAAGTGTGTGTCGACACACGCACACATAGTGTGCGTGTGTGTGTGTGTGTTCTTGAGAATCAATTTAAGAAGAAGAGGATGAATTCGAAGGCTTGCGTGTATAATCCATGAGTTTCAAAGTGTTTATCATCTTCAAATCATAATGTAAGTATCAAAAATTAATCTCTTAAAACCTTCCTAGTTGCAATTCTAGTGGGTTTGATGAATTACCCTTAATTGGATGAATTAGAAGAATGGAATTGTTGAATTTGGGTTTAGATGCACTTAATATAGTGATAATAATGAGTTAATCATCTCAACTATGAGTTTTAATGAAAGAACCCATGTTCAAGAACTTGGGTTTTTGATGGTTTATGATCTAATATGAATGAGTTGAATGAACTAAAGATTTTACTATGTTGATGTTTATGTATGAATGATACTTGTTGATTAATAAGAAGACTTGATGAATTATGTGTGAATAAGGAAGATTAGGCATGAAATACTTGTACATTATGCTTAGAAAGTAGTACGCACACCAAGTGTTTGATGAAATGCATAGGTGAGATTATTAGATGAGATTTGTATGCAAATAATAGGTGAACATGTATAGAAAGTGATGATGATATACTTGATAATAAAACAACAATAGGAACGTATTTTATAAGAATATGTGAAATGTAGTTGATGATGAGATTTGGTAAAAGAATGTGTTGGGAATTAGTACCCTATGTTTGAATGGTGGTGCATACCATGAGTTGGATTAGTGGCTTTACGATAGTGTAGAAACGGATGTGTACGAAACGTATAGCTTGTGGACTTACTAGTAACTATTGATGTTGAGATTATGTTAAATTGCCAGCTTTGAATGTGGTTGACAGTTTTAGAATCATGAGAGCTTGAGTTTGTATTGATTTAGTTATACATGACCATGACATAGCTAGGTGATCATGTGGTTGTAAGTATATTGCATCATGAGCATGAAATATACATAGCGTCATTAATATAGCCTAATATGATGACACGAATACATGAGGTTGTGTCGAAAGTTCATATGATAAACGTTGACTTCTGAAAGTCAATTGCCCATAAGAAGCATGGTTAGACTTGTTGTCACAATTGTAAGATTATAGAATGTCATACGGTATGTGATATATCAGTACGTATTATACGTGATGACATAATGAATTATATGAGTTGAAAAGATGTGATTTTGAGTATATGCCTTATGCTTGTTAGGATTGACTTATGAAAGTCAAATGTGAGATATGCATTTGGTATAATCGTTAATATGCACAATCGTGTATGCTAAAAAGAATGTGATTGCGATGACATGAAAATGTAGGAATCATGTCACAGTGGATGAAAGCATGGAAGGCTAACGGGTCGAAAAGAGGCAAGGTAACGGATACAAATGCGAACGCTAAGGTAAGTGAATTCTTGAACTCACTTCGTATTTAAGTACATGAAGATGTATATATGTTCGAATAATTGAGACTAAAGTAGAGTGTGCAAATAAATAAGAAATGTTATAATAAGACCTCTTGAAAGGGAGTAGTATGTCATTAAACCGTAAAATCTCAATATAGAGGTAAACGGGTCATGAATTTCGTAGAAAGGCTATTAGACGGAAAGGGTGGGAATTGGATAAAGTAATCTAAAAGTTTGTAAAGAGATAAAATAGTTAAGTTATTAGAAACGGTGTGTTTGGAAGGCCCGAGGCTGGCCTAAGTGAGCAAGGAAATCGAGTTGGGTGAAAAACAAGCTGCGGATTAGCATCAACAGCAGATGGCCGTAAGCAATGGTACCCGACCGTAGCTTACGGTAAGGATTATCTGTTTGGCATGAAGGTCCTGACCGTAAGCTACGGTACCCGACCGTAGCTTACGGCATGGAGTATCTGACTGGCAGAAAGTCCTCACCGTAAGCTACGGTGAGTGAACTGTAGCTTACGGCGGGAATGAGTACCAAATGTTGAATTTTGATTGTTGTGTATTTTATTACGTCTTGGACTTTTGTATCTTTTAAGGCTTATACAAAGGTTTCGGTAAACTTCCGATAGATAGAATAATCTATGAAAAGTTCGTAAAGGTTTTAGTTATGTGATACGAATACGAATAATGACTTTCGGGCTCGTAAGGGATAAATATAAGTATATGTATGTTTGAGATATGAATCTTATGGGAATGAATAGGTTAGAATGTATTACACGAATGGGTAGATGATACTTGTTTTTAAGTATGGTCATAAGCAAATTATTAGGCATAATTAAGGTTCGACGATTGAACACGGATAAGTGAATATGACTCGAACACGCATATAAAAGTATATAGTTGTAGAGTGGAAGAGTTAGATGCCGGTGTTATTGTGAGATGTATGTATGGATCCTGTATGTAAGTATGTGTATATATGAAAATGCTTATACATGATGTAGCCTAATGAATGTCATTCGATGTTATGTATTTATGTGAAGAGGCTAACCGTTTGTTGTTGAGGATGAATTTAGGAACGCAGGTAAGTAAGGGTTGGGCTCTCGAAGATTTGAGGCTCGGCATAAGGAATAAGTTCGAAGAATATCCGATTGGAGTTTTAGATAATGTTTAATGGAATGTTGACGTTCATGTTCATGTTGTTAATTAAAAATATATGATGTCACCATTTACTAACACGTTGGTTATATTTATATGGTGACTGCAGATAGACGGACTATCGGGAAGGACAAGCCAATGAGGATCGAGTCGAAGAGCAAAGATTGTACGGGATGAGGGGTTTCATAGCTTGCATTATGTATTACATTTAGCAAGTCAATCAAAAACGAACGTAGTAAATCTTTTCAAGAAAGTGTCCAAACATCTATAAATGAACCTTTAAGTATGTCATATAGTTAATAAGAAAGAATTTTTAAGTCGTCCGTTTCTGCTGTGTTTATTATGGTCAAAACGTATTTAGGGCGTAACAGTTTATAGCCGTTTAACGGCGTGTTTATGGCTGCAAATGCAGCAGCAAACGGATGTAAAAACACAATCGTTTGCAGTTGCGTTTGCAGCTATAAACGTGTCGTTAAACGGTTGCAAACGCGGCAGCAAACGGCGCATTTTTGCACCCGTTTGCTGCTGCGTTTGCAGCCATAAACACGTCGTTAAACGGAAGCAAATGGGTGCAAAAGCACGGCCGTTTGCTGCCGCGAATACAACCGTTTAACGACGCGTTTACGGCTGCAAACGCAGCAACAAACGGGTGTAAAAACGCAGTCGTTTGCAGCTGTAAACGTGTTGTTAAACGGCTGCAAATGCGGCAGCAAACGGCTGCGTTTTTCACCTGTTTACTGATGCGTTTACAATCGTAACCACGCCTTAAACGAAAACAAACGGGTACAAAAGCGCGGCCCTTGCTGCTGTGTTTGCAACCGTTTAACAGCACGTTTTGGGCTGCAAACGCGGTAGGAAACAGGTGCAAAAGCACATCAATTTACAACCGTTTAACGGCGCGTTTACATTTAATTACTAGGAAAACTTCAATTTTGATGAAGTTGAACAAGATTTGGAAGCTCAAAACTTGACAGGCGACATCAAGCATGTGCTTATGAAGCGGTACTCCATCCGCAAACATGACGTTAAAGAAGAATTTCTTGGTCACAGAGGTTATGACGATGTCGAAAGAGCAAGGGCATACCACCCCGTGGATATGCCTTATGAAAACTGGCTGAGAACCGTTGATAACTTTTGGGACCCCAAATATATTGCAAGATGTGAGGCTAACGCAAAAGTCCGCCAACTTCAACTATTCCCAAACCATGGGGGGACAGCGTCATACAGCAGCACCGCCTACAAACATGTAATGTTTTATATGTGTGTTTTTGTATATTTGTGTTTATTTAATGTCTAATCTAATTTTAATGTTAAACAGGGTTTAAAACATCTCATTATGTACCGCAAAACTCACACCGATAAAGATGGGAATTGGGTTGACACGGTAGCCGAGAAGAATTATGTAAGTATATATCTAAAGTATAATTCTCTATAATATATATATATATATTATATAATCATCTTCATAAAATACAACTTAATTTAGAACGCGAGATTATGGGCGGAAATGAATATGACGGAGAAGGCGGTGGTTCTCAACCGCCGAATGAGGTTGCCGCATTTCAGAATGTGTTAGGTGATCGAAGAGGATGGATAAGGGGGATTGCGAATAAACCGTCTTCCAATATGCCCTCGAATGTGTTGGGTGCACAACCTCAAACTCCACAACCGTTTTCTGAGGTAAATTATACAATTTTACTTTAAAAAGTTATACAAGTATCAATGAGCGCAGGTTACTTTGGCAAACGCATGTTACTTTGGTAAATATATGTTGGTAGTATGTTAAATGCTAATATAGGTTTTGATAAGTATTAATGTAGGAATATGTTTCGAGTTTGTTCTAATCCCCGACATTTTTAAATCAACTCGATTCCTATCTTACATCCAAGGGAAAACAAGCCGCAAACGACGATGGTGATATTTTTGACAATGACGATGACTATTAAGTATTATCGACATATAATAACTATCTTGTAGTTTTCGGATGTTATTTTAGGATGTTATGAAGTATTATGCAATTTTAGGATGTTCTTGTACATATCAAACGTGTTATTGTGATTTTAAGATGTTAAGTATTATGTTTATTTAGTTTGTTTGTGTTGCGTAAAATTGGAAATTGGCATGTTTGTATATAACCGGAAACATTGAAAATGCAGCAAAAAAATTAAAAAAAAAACGACTTTTAGCGGCGACACATGCCGATGCTATTAATACAAACCTTTAGCAAAGACTTATTAGCGAAGACATGTGTCGCCGCTATTCATATATATCAATAGCGGCGACATGAGGCAATAGCGTCAACAACAGGCCCTTTACCGGCGACATGTCGCTGCTATTAGCAATAGCGGCACAGATCAGGGCCTTTAGCGGCGACATTTGTGGCGGCTATTGCCCCGTTTTCTTGTAGTGTAAGCAGCACAATTGCACATGTCTTTCTTTACCATATCCACTTATCCCGCAAATCATACCAAAAGAATTCATATAAATCAAAATAATAATATCACATGATCAATCAGTGAATGAAATCATGACTACAAAAACAATGAATGAATAGTAAAAAATATCGTAACAATCATCAAATCTCTACAAAACCAAAGCCGCAGCAAACACAACCACGGCCACAGATCCAGCAGCAACTCTGTTAAACGTAGCAGCACTAGGCTGCGAAGTAGTCGGCGATCCGGTCGGAGTAGACGGAATAAACGATGGAGAAGACGCCGGAGAACCACCTGGAGCATGAGAAGTAGGAGGAGAAGGTGGAGAAGCTAACGGAGCTTCGGTTGGTGCAGAACTAGGAGTGATCGTCGGAGAAGGAGGTGATGAAACCGGAGATACAGTCGGAGAACCGGTGGGTGACTGAGAAAGAGCAGATCCAACGATCATAGCAAACAATATAAACATAACATAACCTGAAGACGCCATTGTAGTAATGTGAAATAGTACTAGATTTTCTTTTTAGAGACAGAAGTGGGATATGATATGATGAAAGTGCAACAGATGACGAGGTTTATGTACGAGGTTTTGGTCGGTTTTTGGAGAGATGAGATTAGATCACAGCCGTTGGTTATTTGTGTAGGTTTCCGCGTTAGGTTAACCAGCTTCAACACATTTACACGTTTCCACGAGAAAAGAATCTCAGCCGTTGGATTAAAGAACTGAATTAAGAAAAATAGATTGTTGGTTTATTTGATTTAGGAATAATATAAATTTAATAAAGGTTAAAGAGTCCAGGTAACCGTTATAATGAGGCACGTTGTAGGGCCTAATGTTTTAGTGGGTTCCAACGGGTATACATACACTCATCATAGATTAATTTATGCGTACGTATTATAGTTTCTTTATTGGTAAAATACGCGTCTTCTACATGATTCGTATTTGTGAAGATTGGATACAAATATTCATTCTTACTTGTTTTCTATAAAATTTACAAAACGCTTACTTGTTTTCTATAAAATTCACATAATTATAGTTTGAATAAAAAGAATGGTTAATTAACTCAAAATGATATAAGAAATTCATAATTTATAAAGCACGAGATGAGATGTGAATTCAATATAACTGATTATGTACACTGGAACTAAAATCATGTACGAGATTATATGTTTGAATTAGGATAGCTAACAAATGAATAAAAAATAAAGATCTATCATTATTTGATTACAATCCTCAAGTTTGTGAAGACAACATTGATTATTTCTTTCGATTATTATAGATAGATAATATTATATATATATATATATATATATATATATATATATATATGCAAAACGTTACATGACGGCATATTTTCATCATTTGCCAATTTTTTAGCTAATTATACTCAGGTTCATAACATATTTATGCAGACACTAACCGCATTGCACATTGAACATTTCGTTAACAAGCAAACACTTTGCGAACACTAGGAACATGTTCAATGTAAAATTTTGAAAAGGTACAAACTAATATAATATATAAATATATGGTCGTTGGATTGAAGTATGGTCATTACAACGACAAAGTGTTATTTAAAGATGTCTAGCTAGTGGCCTACACCATAATGTCTCTCTTTATGATACAACATTTAAGGAAGGGCCAGACCAGCATAACCAAATACAGTGGTTTGATGGAATTATTTATGGACACTTTTTAGTTTTTTAAGATTGGATATTAGATTATCACACTAATTAAATGAACCAAAAAGTTATCCTTAGTCAACTTAACTATAATAGGTGTTTTAGGGTCTGGTCCTACACGATTGTTGTTGTCGAATTGTGCTTTCGACTTAGAGTCTGTGAATCATTCACCTTTCATGTTCTTTGGCCAGCGACGTTTGGTGGTAAATTGGTGAGTGGCACCCTGAAATTCTAATCCATTCTAGAATCAGGTCAGTTCTAGTATTGCTAAAGTTTGGCTGTCCAACAAAAGATGAGCAAGGTAAAACGAAAGGTGTGCGAAACAGTGGTGATACCAACATGTTGGAGACTTTGGATTGCACAGAATGATAAGAACTTCAAAGGTGTTGACACCTCACGTCAAAGGATGATAGATGAGATCAAGGAAACCTCTTTTTGATGGATTCAAAACAGACCAATATGAAAGGCCATTGATTTGGAGGCGTGGAGCTAAGATTTTGGAGACAATCAATTTGTAACTTTCTATAGTCTTGCCTCGTTTTGTTTGTTGTTAAAGAAAACAAATTAGGGCCTCCAGTAATTACTTTTTAATCGTATTTATTACTTCAACCAAATAACAAATTTAAAGAATGGGATGAAAAAAAAAGATTGTTAGAGCATTCATATCATATCCATCAAATGTTCAGAGAAATGTTTTTAAATAATAAAAAGTGGTTTTAGTGGTTGTGAGTAGAGGAGAAAGAAATTTTACTGTTCATCTTATATTTGAGTGAAAACTGTTCATTTTCTATAATTTTTTGATATATTTTGAAAGTGGTTGTGAGTACAGAAGAGAAAAAAGTAATAATAAATGTATAAAATAGTATTATTTAATAGAAAGTAGAGAGAAAATTTAATTGTTTTTAGTGTAATTATAGGATAGAAAATAATGAATTGAATGTGAATGCTGTTAGCGGTCACTAAAACCCAATCTACTCCTGATATTCCATATGTGCCCGCTGGATATGTTTTGCCCGTACAAAAGATTAAGAAAAGAGTAAATTGCCAAGATGGTCCTTGAGGTTTGGTTATTTTTGCCACTTTAGCCCAAAACTCAAAACTTTTGAATCTGGGTCCATGTGGTTTCAATTTTGTTGCCATTTTATCCAAAATCTGGTTATATTTTTCAGTTAACATCCAACTTTTTTGTCTTTTTCCTCCCTTTTAAAAAAGGGCAAAAGGGTCTTTTAATTTTTATTATAACAAATTAAAAAAATCCGACCATTTTGCCCTTCATTAAAATGGAGGAATTAATAAAAAAAAAGTTTGATGTTAACTGAAAAACTGATCAGATTTTGTTTTTGGATGAAAATGACAACAAAACTGAAACACGGGAACCCAGATTTAAAAGACTTAAGTTTTGGACTAAAGTGGAAAAAATGATCAAACCTCAGGGACCATTTTAACAGTTTACTCTTAACAAAAAAAAACCCTAGTTGACGGAGTTTAGAATATTGCCCATAGTTAATAGTAAAACAATGTAATAAACTAACAAGAAAAATTTACACGACTATCCCTAAAAGTGAAGTGTGAATAAAAAAAAGACTAGAAAGTAAAAATTTTGGGTAAAATTATCATACGAATTCTACTAAATCTATCAAAGGTATAAATATACAATGGATCGCAAATATAACATAATGAATCGCAAAATATAACATGATGCCGAGGAAACAAAGTTACAATGAATAGCAAAAAAGAAACAACGACGAAAATAAATAAATAATAAGACACGATGATCTAAATAAAAAATTCTAAAATCTATATACTAAAAATCCAAAAGAAAAAAACATAAAATCTAAGATTGTAAAATTCGACAAGAAGATTCTAATGCCATTAAAATAATTTCATTCGGCGTCCTTGTAATATCCTTCTTACGATTTCCCTTTTTGTTAGAGATTATGTATTAAACCTTAGCGCAAAACGTTTTGGTTTAATGATATGGATGCTTTTGGAGTGATGAATTATTTGGTGTAGAATTGAGATTTTTATATAACTATTTCTTACCCCAAAACTTTTGTGTTTATTTACTTACTCTTTTAACTTTTTCTCTCAACGTTGTTTCTTCTATTGTACGTAGTCTAACAACAAACGGTAACCTACCGCCGGCAGGAAAGCATCACCACCGACCGCCGCCAGCCGGCCAGTCCTACCCCACCTTTTCTACCTAGCCTTCCATTCTTCTACCTTCTACCCTTTAACCCCATCATCACTGGCCGGACAGAAACATCGAAACTTCAACCTAAATCACCGTCCATTCTATAACCATCACCACACATGCGCTTTCAACAGCTACCACCGTTTGGAACCATCCTAATATGTCAACGGCAAACAACCGCCAACACACCACTACCCTTATCAGTCACCACAACCATCAGGACCTCCAAACACACCGCCCAGATTTTCCCTTGTGTCATCTTTGGTTTGTGTTGTTTTGATCCACGGTGGGGTGCTTTTTCAAAGCATCTGACTATCGATATTCGGGACCTTCCCATCGCAAGTACACTCTTTCCTATATGTTATAATAATATTTATATAACAATAATATTATCAACCAGAATTATAACATACATAGTTACATAGTTTATGGTATATTTTGTGTGCTTGTGACCCGTATTGTTTATCACTGTGTGTGTTTTTGTTGACCACAGTCATTGTTTGTTCCTTGTGTATCCCTTATTATTTGTTGATCATTGTATATGGTCACCAATTGTGTGCTTCTGGGTGCTATTGTTGTGTACTTTTGTGTTTGTTGACTTTTCAAGTGATTACATACAACCATGGAAGGTAGGAGTGATGATAGTGACTTGAGTTCGTATTCATAGACGAGGGGTGCTTTCAAGGGAAAGGAAAGTTGGTATAGGTTACATGTGGTCTCTCGGAATATAGGAACCTTAACTAGTAAATTGTTGGAGGCGGTAGATGCACTTAAATGATGTTGGATTCAAATAGCTTGTCCTCAGGAGACTACATGGAAGGGGGATGGAAGGTGTGAATACAATGGGTACAAGTTGTTACACTCAAGGTCTTGGGGATGGGGTAGGTTTTCTGGTAACTCTAAAATAGGAATGCGATTGAGGTAAAATGATACAATGATAGAATTATTGCTTTGAGATCCGTGTTAGGTGAGGAAGTAATGATGGTGATTTGCGCATATACACCATAAGTAGGATTGAGAGACCTGGAGAAACGAGAAGTTTGGGATTTCCCAGACTTAGTAGTGAAGGCGATACCTAGAGAGGAGATGATTTTTGTAAGAAAGGATTTTAGCGGGCACATTGGTAAGGGTAACAATGGCTATCAGTTTGTACATGGAGGGTTTGGTTTAGGTGATAGGAATGAGTTTGGTAGGGATCTTTTAGAATTTGTAGTGGCAGACGCCTTGGGTATTTTAAACTTGATCTTGTCACACCTCAATCGATGGCGGACAAATCCGAGTGAGACTGACGAGATTGTTCAAAACATCATAACGTACTAAAATGATAATGATCTAATTAACGAATTTCATTTCTTTTATAATATCAAGAATACATCGTTTTGAAAGGAAATATAACATTTTAATCTAACATAACTAAAATGAGCAAAATATCACATAAACAAAATTTGGGTGCGTTTCTAGTCCACTGTAATAGTTTTCTCGAGATTTCATCATCAATTTTCTGCAACATGTATAAAAGTATATGTCAATATAAAAAGGTCGGTGAGGATACAAGTTTAGTTCACATAGCATATGTATAAAAGTTTCAGATCCAACATGGCAATTGTATACTAAGTTTAACAACATACTAGCATGCATAAACTAAGAGTCAAATCAAAGTGTCCATTAGCGTAATCTCGTCATCGAATTGAACGAGAACGTTATGATAGAATACTTAACAATGACTACAAAACGGTCGGTGTGCTAATCCTATAATGCTATAAATGTTAAGGAAGGCTTTCAAAGTTAATGGCAATTAGCATGCATTCAAGTATAATCTAGCATATATAAACATAACGTATGACAAATAACATACTTGGTGGATTAAGTGTTTGAATGAGTTTGATTGTATACGTATTATGAGTTTATTAATTTATATATGTTACACCCAAAATGATCTTAAAGCGAAAATGAGTCAAGTATACTCACAGTTTGTAAAAATGCTTTCTATAAGGTGAGTCTTGAATAGTTTGGAGGATGGAACATCGAAGTGATCCTAAAAGGATAAACAAAGGTGTGTAAGTTCCTTGGGAGTTTGATGATAGGAATGCACTAAGGAATTTAAATATGAAAA
Organism: Scalesia atractyloides; assembly: GCA_947069175.1. NCBI lineage: Eukaryota > Viridiplantae > Streptophyta > Magnoliopsida > Asterales > Asteraceae > Scalesia > Scalesia atractyloides. Next base: position 90,131,082 of record CAMTDV010000020.1, on the reverse strand, counting down.
TACATAAATTACATCTTGTTTTAGACACTCGTTTGGACACCATTTTTTATTAGTGTTCTTCATGAGGATTAAACTCATTGGAAGTCCAAAAATGAGAAGACTAAAACTAAGACAAGTTTCCACCGGCCACAACATTTAACCATTATTTTGGTTAACATCATGGTTTAGTTTCTGATTAGATAGTATATGTATATATGTTTATATTATAGTTATATTTTGTGCCTAAGTCATACATCGTTATGTATGGTCATGCATGGGTTGGATGAATCCATTAACCCTATAGTTCACCAATGCACAAATCATCACATGGGTGATTCTGATGGTCATGAAACATAAGTACAATAATGTAACTGGTTTATCTAATTCACTAAGCAACCAAGTGGGTTTATCTAGACGAGTGCTTCCAACATGGAATAGTTGGAGACTTGGTGTAGTTTGGCCACTTTGATATCTTGAAATTTATTTGGTGACTTAGAAGTGAGCTAAAATACCTATCATTTCTAGAACAATCGTCAATCTAACCTATCCAAACAATGGGATTTGTGGCAACTTGAAAATGTTCAATATATGAAGTACGAAGGAAGAACATGGTTTTGAAAAGTTTGATAAAAATAGAATTTAAACTCCACTTTAGACCTCAAAATGTTGATGTTCTAACCTAGTTTACCATGGTAAACTTGTGGAAAAACTCCTAGAGCCTTTACCAAAGAAAGAGAAGAAAGAATTCATGAAGAAGAGAAAATGAGTTGAACTCACTTTTTGCACTTAGAACAAATCTGACTACTTGAGAGAGCTTAGAGAGTGATTTGAGTGTGGGAAAAAGGAAATGGAGGTGTGTGGGAGGCTTGTTTTATAGTGGAGGGGGGTCAGGGTTTATGCTTTAATGATGTTAGAATGTGATTTGGTGTGAATGGAGGTGAGAAAGGTGACCAACCCGGATGCATGAAACAACTTCCTACGGATCAAGGAGGGTCACGTCGTGTGAGGCAAAGAGAACACAGCCGTCGCGTCGCGAGAGGGTGTGGTTTCCCAAACTTTGTGGTTTTTGTTCAATTTTGGCCCCTGTACTTGGCTTTTGTGATGTTTTAAGCCAACTTGCATTTTAACATGTTTCTTAGTATGGGAAACATATGTAAGTATGGTGTGAGTATAAAGTATGTAAAGATGATATTACAAAGGTATTGATTGTTTTGGTTTCGTATGTAACATGCATTTGATGATTGATTGCATAATAAATAAGTATGAATTTAACATGATTGGTATAAAATATGAATTTCCATTATGATCAATATCTCGGATTACAAATGTGGAAATGAAATACGGATTACAAGATAATCGGAAATACAACGGAAAATACGGAACGTTACACTCTCCCCTACCTTAGGAAATTTCATCCCGCAATTTATTCAAGTGGAAGGTTCGGGAAAAAGCTGCGGGTACTTGGTCTTCATATCGGTTTCAAGTTCCCAAGTGAATCGGCACCACGCTTCCTTTCCAAAATACCTTGACGATAGGAATGCGACTTCGCCTAAGTTGCTTTGTTCCATGATCCATGATTTCGACCGACTTTTCAATGAAGTGCATAGACTCGTCGATGTGTATATCACTGAGTGGAATTTGGAGTCCTTCATCGGCTAGGCACTTCTTGAGATTGGAGGCGTGGAATGTCGAATGTACATTGTTGAGCTCCTGAGGTAAGTCAAGTCGATACGTCACTTTTCCAATCCTTTCGAGAATCTTGAAAGGACCTACGAAGCGAGGAGCAAGTTTGCCCTTCTTACCAAAACGTACAACTCCTTTCCAAGGAGATACCTTGAGGAGTTCGAGATCACCAACATTAAATTCCAAGGGTTTGTGTCGCTTGTCGGCGTAACTCTTTTGCTGGCTTCTTGCTTTGAGGAGGTTGTCGCGAATTAGCAAGATATTGTCCATTGTCTCATGTATAAGCTCGGAACCGATGATTTGAGCCTCGCTGATCCCGTGCCAACAAATAGGCGAACGACATTTGCAACCATACAATGCCTCGAATGGTGCCATTTTAATACTAGAATGGTAACTACTATTGTACGAGAATTCAACCAAATGTAAATGTACAACCCAATTGCTACCAAAATCGATCATGCAAGATCGAAACATATCCTCGAGGGTTTGGATAGTACATTAAGTTTGACCATCCAATTGAAGATGGAACGTCGTATTAAGGTTGTGTTGAGTTCCCATCGCGGTTTGAAACGTTTGCCAAAGACGGGAAGTGAAACGATCACTGCGGTCCGATATGATGTCGAGGGGAATACCATGGTGGCAAATGACTTCTTCCGTGTAGATACAATCCAATTTCTCGACTCGATAGTCTTCACGAATGGGGACGAAATGATCCGATTTGGTCAAATGATCAATGATCACCCAAATACTATCGTACACGGATGATGTGTATGGGAGTTTGGTAATGAAATCCATGGCAATACTCTCCCATTTCCATGTTGGAATATTGGGTTGTTCGAGTAGACCCGAAGGACGTTGGTACTCGGCCTTCACTTTGGAACAAGTAATACATTTGGACCCGAAGAAAGCAATGTCCTTCTTCATGCCCGACCACCAATAAGAGCGCCAAAGGTCTTGATACATTGTCCACACTTGGATGAATGGAATACTTTGTTTTCTGCGCTTCGTTCATCAAAATATCACGAAGGTTGTCATGGTTTGGAACCCAAATATAGTCAAGATAGTGGAGGATGCCATTGGATTTTGACTCAAGTTGACTTACGACACAACACTGCATCTCTTCATACAAATTGCCTTCATTGACGGATGAGTATTGTGCCTCGCGAACACAAGTTTGGATTTAAGAACATTGGATACTTTAAACCTAGACATGGCTTTTTCCACTGAGGGCATCGGCCACGACATTTGCCTTACCGAAGTGGTAGAAAATTTCGCAATCGTAATCGTTTAACAACTCCACCCGTCGTCTCTAGTATATGTTGAGTTCTTTTTGGTTAAATATATGTTAAATGATCTTATGGTTGGTGAAAACCACACACTTAGTACCATAAAGGTAATGTCACCAAATCTTTTAAGGCAAAAACAACCACACTAAGTTCGAGATCGTGGGTGGTGTAGTTCTTTTCATAGATTTTGAATTGGTGATGACTTCATCTAGTTGCATAAGAACACAACCGAAATCTTAGTTGGAAGCATCACAATAGACGATGAAATCATCGTTTCCATCAAGGAGGGTTAGGATAAGAGCATTACAAAGCATGTCTTTGAGAGTTCAAATAGATTCCTCTTGTTTAGGACCCCAAACAAAAGGTTTATCTTTTTGGGTCAAAGAGGTGAGATGTACAACTATTTTGGAAAAGTTGGAGATGAACTGACGGGAATAACAAGCCAATCCAAGGAAACAATGAAATTCGGACGAGAATTTTGGTATGATCCAATTATTGACGGCTTCAGTTTTGGCTAGATCGACATGGATGCCTTTTTCATTCAGGACATGGCTGAGGAATTGAACTTCTTTTAGCCAAAATTCACATTTGGAGAATTTGGAGTATAGTCGTTCGGACCAAAGGAGTTCTAGGATTAGACGCAAGTAATGCTTGTGTTCGGTATTGGATTTTTAATAAATTAGAATATCGTCAGTAAAAACAATCAACAAACGGTCCAAGTAAGGCTTAAATATACAGTTCATCAAGTCCATGAAGACCGAAGGGTGCATTGGTCAAGCCAAATGGCATGACCATGAACTCGTAGTGACATATCTGGTACAGAAAGCAGTTTTTGGAATGTCCTCCTTGAGGACTAGAAGTTGATGATAACCAAAATGAAAATCGATCTTCGAGAAATAAGTCGCTCCTTTGAGTTGATCAAAAAGATAGTCGATGGGAGGTAGGGGATAGCGATTCTTGATGGTGAGCTTGTTGAGTTCGCGGTAATCGATGCACATACGCAACGAACCGTCCTTCTTTTTGATGAAAAGTTCCGGAGCGCCCCAAGTGCATGTACTGATCGGAGTGTCGCGCCCCAGTCAAAGATAATATTTATATGCTCTAATTACCCTTAACAATACGTTAGTGGTAGTAAGGGGTAGAACCACGAAAAGTTTGTGGTTTGTGCGTGGACGTGATTGATTATTAAGAATGTTGTCACTTTTATAAAGCTTGCTAAGAAATTAATTAATTTGTTTGTTTGAAAAGGGTGTCGGAGTGTACCGACGATTTTTGGTTTCAATTACTAAACTATGAAAACTCGAGAGGTGGTGATTATACTAAAACTTGCTTAAAAGGTTTCTAAACAATAGTGGAAAACAAGGTTCACACCCGGTTCAACAATTGTTCGGACCTAGGGTTACTAAAGTTTTAATTTGGTTCAATCGAATTAGTTCATTAACGATTTTAGATTCACAAGGCTTAGGTGCCAATTGCTATCAGCGTCATAGACAATCGACCACAATGCACTTCGTTACCTCGGACAAGCAAATCTTATCAAAAGACAAGGCATAAATACGCATATTCATTTCATAAAGTCAAATTTCATAACTCACCCGACAATTCGTAAATTCAATACAAACGTAAGACAATTATCTAATGATTCAAATGTAATTCAATTTGTCACAAACCAAATCATAAACAAGTAGTAAACCCTAGAATCCTTACAAAAGTCTACACCGGGGTGAAACCCACAAGAATTAGCCACTCATGGTAAACGAAACGTGATCAACGATTGATTGAAGCTTGAACTTGAACATCTTGAAGCTTTGAAGGTGGAGATGGATGGTGATTAGGGTTTATGGTTGGTGATGATGATGGATGATGATGATTAGGGTTAGGATTGATGATGATGGAAGATGATTGAGGATGATGGTGGTTGATTGGAATCGATGGGGATTGAGGTTGGTGGTGCTCTTGGCCCCAAGAGATGTGTTCTAGGTTCAAAATAGCATAAATCCTTGCAAAATGGTCAAAAACAAGTAATATAACCGTTGCAACATTGAAAATCATGAAATTCGCGTATGATATCAGGGGAGGGCATCGCCAACAACCCCATAGGGCATCGCCGACGATCCCTGGTTAATCAGAAAACTCACGACAGCTGAAACTACTTCCTGCGATGCAAACCAGCTGACGAACATTTCTGGAGGGCATCGGCGATGGCCTCTCCATTTCTTGTTTTCTGATTTCTCCGTTTCGCATTCACGGTTGACCCGTTTTCCGTCCTGATGCTCTGTAAAGCTTCCAAATGCTCCTTAAATCTTGTTAACCTTCAAAAACATAAAGCACATCAAAGTAGGCAATTCGAAACCCAAGTTTTTGTAAAAACGCAAATTTAAATACGATTATGCATCGGTTTTCGACCACGCATCATGTACTAGGACATATGAAGCCTTTATCAAATAACTCTTGAAGTTGGCTAGATAGTTCTAGCATCCCTGATGGTGCATGACGGTAAGGAGATTTCGCAACAGGTGTTGCGCCAGGTAGGTCTTCGGGAAAAACTTCGGGGATTTCGCAAACGATTTGAACATCATTTATGCTTTTTCCTTTGCCTTTCTTTTCCACAATATGGGTTAAAAAGGCAAAGTACTCCTTACGTAAGTACTTGTTCACACTGATGCATAACATGAGCTTGAGTCCTTTAGAAGGTTTTTTCGCCATAGACCTTCAAAGTGTCACCGGACGAAAAAGGAACACAGATAAACTTTTCAAAACAAATAACTTCAAGACGGGACTTGGTTAGCCAATCCATGCCTACTATGATATCAAAGCTACCCAATAGTTCGATAGGAAATTCGTGTTCGTTGAGATCAATCATGGAGAACGGAATCAACGGTGATGGATTTCTCGTTGGCGACTTCGACGACAAAAGATTTTGGAAACTTAGAGCGTGTACATTTAAGAATTAGTTTAAATTCCATGGATACAAACGTTTATCCGCACTAATATCAAATAATATCGAGGCATACATTGTCACACCCCGACCCGCAGCGGAATAAGAGTCGGGGCATAATTGGGTTATCACCAAAGCTCATGATGTTTACTAATATGTTTCATATTTATTAAATTCAAATTACATCTCAAATGTTCAAGTCAAATTCATACAATACAAGGAAAAGAAAATTTAATAAAACAATCCAAAGTCTAAACTGGTTATTCTTCTAGGTCGTCCTATATGTTTCTTGCTTCAACTGGATCACCTGTATCATGTGTAAAAATGGGGGATTTTGGGTCAACAAAAGTTGGCGAGTGAACCTTGTTAGAAAACATTTATTATTGATTTCTGGTTATATTTAATATGGAAAAACTGTGCAGTAATCATATGTGAACAAACTTAAATAAACATACAATGACAAGCCATCTTACATGAGTATATGACATGAATGATAATGTATATGTTGGCAACGTCTCGTTCCGCTCATAGGTAATGGGGAACGGACAGCCTATGATGATGTATGTGCGATCAAGGCTCAATCAAACGGAGCCGATCGGATGTTGGCAACGCCTCGTTCACGCTCATAGGTAATGGGGAAAGGTTCTGCTCATAGGTAATGGGGAACAGACGGCCTATGATGATGTATGTACTGAAAATGATAAATTAAATCTAAACATTAACCACACAAACAATTGATGCATGTTGAATACACATTTGATCATGAATATGATGGATGCACAAGTGTTTAAATGAAATAATAAATAGCGACACATGATACACCCCAAAATGTGATTAAAACGGGGAATTGGTAGAGATTCACTCACATTGGGTGCGTTCGTTTGATGATGTTGAATGCGCACGAGTTTAGAGAGTTGATCGACGAGGAAATAACTAACCTAAATAATAACGAAAAGGTACGGTAAATAAGTGGATCTTATTAACAATTTTAATAGGATTTTTAGATTTATTTTTGTGAGTTTATGGTCATTTTCTAACTTTAAAAATATTATTTTTAAGTATTTTTAATTGATTTTTAAATTAAATAAATAAATAAAAATATAAAAAAATGTTTACTTTTTGGGGTTGACCGTTGACCGTTGAATGTTTGACTGTTGACTGTTGACCGGTTCGGTCTTGTGTTTGTTTGCACTGAGTGAGGTTCGAACTCGTGACCTCCCGTACGCGTGCACGCAGCTCTACCAACTGAGCTACGTGTCTAACCCAAAATATTTCTGTTTTTAGTTATATTTATATACTATTTAATTTAATCAGAAATCATTTATTTTTAAAAAGGATTTAATTATATCGGACCGGTGCACACAACAGGTCTCGAACCCGGGACCCGTTGTTTAGTGTTGCACACAGTCCACCGCTAGACTGTGTGTCTAACATGGTCAATATACTGATTTTTATTAAACTTAACATCTTACAGCGAGTTGATCCGGTTCGGTTTAAAAAGAACATGTTTATTTCAGAGAGTGAGGTTGTGTCAGGGATCGAACTCGAGACGTGTGTTAATTGTTTGCACACAGTCCACCACTGGACTGTGTGTCTAACCCGATATATTTACTGATTTTAAATCCCTATAAACTCAATTCAACTTCATCTTCTTCATTCATGAATACTGACAACCGATTCTTGACAGTTCTTGTTTAAATCATTCATCTAACATATAACTGACTGAAATGAAATAGATATAAAGGGTTTTGGGAATGAATGTACCGCAACAGATGTTTTTCTCAGAGCTCCGGCAAAGGTCGTCGGCTCTGATTTATGAATTCCGTCTGATTGAATCAATTAACCGTTTTGATCGATTAGTTGTGAAATTGGGTTACTAAACAAGGATTAACAGAAGGTTTGAATGATTATACCGATTCACAGCGTGAGTTTGGAAATTCCAGAGGTTTTCTGGCGAGTGCAGAATATTCCGGCTACGTCGTCTGGGATTGATTCTGGTTGATGGATTGTAGTTAGTAATAGTCTATCAATGGATTGAAACCGAAAGAGTCGAGGTATTTACGTTTTGATGAAAGTCTCGGTTTTCCGGCGAAAGTCCGGCGATTGCAAAAAATCTCCGGCGAGTGAAATTGATTCGAGAAATGGTGCGATTTTGAGCGAAATGATTTCCAGAGGCTTGGGTGTGTATTTATAGGGAAGAATCACGATGAATTGGGTCGGATTTCAGTCTTGATTCGTTGGTCAGCCTTTCTCCGGCGGTTATGACCGATGTCGCGGGTTTAGACATCGGTTATAACCGATGTTGAGGTTAATACATACGTTAAGTCAAAGGAAACCGTCGATAATTGGCGAAATCGTCGGAATTTCCGGCGACTGCGAATTGGGCGCGCTGTTGACTGAATTCAATTTCGAGTTTTATTATAAATGTTATTTGTTTCACTGGATAGCACAAGTGAGTCAAGTGGCGGAGTGGTCAAGTGTTTGTGTGTTAAGACTCCCGGCAGCCGGATTTCTTTTTTTATTAATTTTATTTTCACATTTTAGTAATTATAATTTTTAAATTCTAAATTGTTTATTAATTATGTATTGTTTAAAATTAAAATAAATAATAAATACGCAACGAAATTTTATAACTTGATATTCGATTAATAAACGAAGCGGGTTTGGAAACCCGTTTTTCGACGGATGTTACATAAATTCCATATACAAGAAACATACCGTTCACGGCATTATTGTCATTTTGTGCTTGGTTTACCTTGATGTTGAAAGTGAGTCCACGAGGCGCTTATGTTTGCCGTTGAACATTGCGTTGAGGACGTTGGGGGCTAAGGTATTTAGGATCACGACACTTGTAGCATGTATGCCCGTTGTTTGCCAGCGGTTGTTGGAAACAAAAGCACATGCATCCAAAACCCAAACAAATTGAAATGTACGCTTAAACAAAGGAAGTGTACATCACAACACTGCAAAGAAAGATGAAACAATCAAACAAACACCCCACCCTAAGCACGTAGAAAACTCAAACCAAAAGATACAACCTACAATGAACAAAAACCTTGCAAATTAACATTGTATGAATAGAGGCTCAAAATTGTAGTCACAGAATTCGATATCTCCTAAATCCACCATGGCTGCAATCTTAGTTGCAAAAGGTTTGGAGAAAATCTCCAAACAACACAATTGCCATCTACATTGCCAAACCCAGATATAGATCGGATCTACATATTCCGAAATTACCATGACTACAATAGGTAATCATCAGGTACGAAACCAACACTTTGAAAACTTCTTCGGCAATCATTCAAGCGAAGCATCACAGATCCAACCAAAGACTATAAACATTATTAAGTGGCTCAAAAGTAATCTTCATCAATAGAACACTATCATTAGGCCACCATCCAACAACAATAACAGAACCATGTTACATATACCCACACGCAAAAAGCAAACAGTCTCTGATAGCTAAACAGCATACCCAACCAAAAAGTTTACCGTCTGTAATACAACAGAAGTTAACAATAACCATGCTAAATCCGTCAAAAGTAATGCATCCAGAGAGACATACAAAGGGTAAAGGAATAAGAAGGGATAAGGGTTGAAGCATATAAACCCCAAAGCGATCGAAAAAGCAAAAAACCAAAAGGCAAGATATAAACGGATCTACAAATTCAAATAGTAATATTTCTCCAATGATAATCTTCATCACCCTTGTGTAATGCCCATTTTGTCAAAAGGTCAAAACTTCATATAACTTAAGCTTTGTCGTACCGTAATATAAAAAAAATTTGACCAAAATGCCCCTTGTATTCATACAAACCACACACAAACATTAAATTTACAAAGGAGCATTAGCCTAGAGAACCGTATCAAAATAGAAACTTTAAGTTTACACACAAAAGTCATAAGTATTAAGAACGACATTTACATCCCAAAAGTATTTGTTTTGACCCGTTAACATTAAACTTGAACCGGAAGCGCGTAAAGGGCGATGCAGTGTGTTCGTTCCAAGCTCGCCATTATCAAGATTGCGATTTTCCTATCATACACAACACAAATGCATTCGTTAGTATGAATCATTAAACATAAAAATTTTGTCCTTCCTTTATTCCCTTATTTGGCCCGTTAATAAGGTCATGGTTTTGTATCATCCTTCTTCTTACATTCCATACTTGTAACAATTTTGCCTACTACGAAATCGTAGATATCATTCTTTTAGCATCAAATACACAATTCATCCCCCGATCATACAGGTCCATACAATAAACATTTCATCCTTATCGACACGTTTACAACGGGTCATTTTATATACAATTTCATCACCATACTATCCATTCATTTTGACCTATTTGTAATGGGTCAATATATACTTTACAATACCATTATCTAACAATTTCTTCAATGTTCATCATATTGCCTCACCATACATTAAACTATAACTAACGAGCTAGTAATAATATGATGAAACTAATTCCATGGATTACATTAAGATAAAATGAAGTTCATATGAACTTAACTTTACCTTGCGATGGTTGCGTCCTGGATTGACTCGTGCTCTCTTCCTTCACTCCTACAATTTCATATTCAACATTCTTTTAATCTCATACTTTCATCTATATTTACATTAACATAGTGAGCTAACAACTCATCATTTTGCCAATCCAAATCATTTAATATCATATTCATATGAAATCACCATCATCACATAAAATCAATACCCAAGCATTTCTTCAAACACATGGTGTGCATACATTAACAAAGCATAATGTACAAATATCTTATGCTTATCCTCACTAATTCATGTCAAGATTATTAGATTTAGCTAATCTCATATAACCTTAATTCTAAATAAATTTTATCTAACACATACTCGTCATAAGAAATTTATACATAATCATTACACTAATTTGCACATAATTCATCTTTACCCTTCACAATACTCCTACTTCAAGTAGGTTTTCACTTTTAATCTTCAATTTAGCCGAATTCAAGCATAATCCATGTTCTATGTGGTGTTTCTAATCCATACTCATACTAATTTCACATGAATTCGTGGATTTCTTGAAACCCATTTCATACAAGATCATTAACACACAAAATTCTACTTACCTTAAGCTTTAGTGTGCTTAGATGATCAAGGACATACATGGATTTTAATCAGATTTTCCCTTTCTATTTGCTGCATTTTCATTATACATTCATGGGGTGATTTCGCCTTCCCTTCTTCTATAGTCGACACACCCACATTCCCACTTACTTCATTCTCATTTTTGTTATAACATGGTGATGTATTGAATAATACATCCATTTATCATGTAGAGTTTGTATAGTCTTAGCACGTTTTCGTTTCGGTTTGTCAAGAATTTATCTACTTTTAATCCAAATGCGTTTTGTAGGTCTTGGTTCGTGAAAAGGGTTGGAAGGATGGGGAAACGAGCAAAAATGGTAAAAAGAACCGAACCGAGACGTGATTGGATCGTAAAAGAGGAAACGAAATGTAAATAAGGGTTTTCAACCCGGTCGCGGGGCGTGACCGGCATGCCATGTCTCTCTCGCGGCCCGCGAGGGAGTGATAATTATCTCTGGTACCTTCACTCGGTCGCGAGGCGCGACCGAAAGCTTGTAACCCTCTCGCGGCCAGCGAGAGGGTGTTTTATCCATAAATTTTCGAAACAAAGCTGGTTTGGGACTTGTTTGTTATTTAATGAATCATAATTGAAGTGAAATACAACTGGGGACTAACTTGGACGAACTAGAGGCTTTTGGAGCAACTTTTCTGGAGATTTTGAGTTAGGAGAAGGAGATCTAGGAGGCAAGAAGTGTACGGGTGATCAAGGAGTTTTGAGGCAGGAGTTTTTAACGGTTTTATCATACCATTCTTGATCTTTGCACTCCTTTGTTTACTTGATTATGCTTTCTTGTTTTAACCCATGTTTAATTTGTTTTTCAAATATGTTACTTGACTAGATTTGATTCAGTTACCTAGGTTTTGGATGATGGATTTTATGAAAGTTTGATTTTGTTTTAATTTAATTTGGGTTGGAATGTTTAATTGGTAAAGTTCACAACTTTAATAATCTAGTTTAGTGTATTTGTATGATTTTGCTTGCTTTGTGATTGTTTGAGTGTTTTACATGAATCTAGGTGGATGTCTTCCATAGAATAGGTTTGTGTTACTTTTTTATGTCTTTAGGGATTCGGGAAGTTATCGGTAAAAATGGCCAATAAAACCGGGAAAACAATTGAATGAATTATAAAATCAGTTTTGTCATTATATCTAAATTGGTTATTGAGAAATAACAATTAGTTGGCTGAATTAATTAGATAAATTGTTAGGTTTAGGTTTTGAGAAATTCTCAAATCTAATTTCCTTGTCATAATTAGGTCAGTTAAGCTAAACTAGAAGTTGAAGTTGGTCTAGGTTAATTATTGAGAAGTAGTTAACTAATTAGACACTTTGCTAATTTAAAAGATAACTGAAAAGAAATCTTTAGGACCGGTAAACAAATAATAATTGTAGGTTATCATAGATGTCTTCCTGAGAAGGGTCGGGGGTCCTTTCGGTAAACCTAGAATTTAATATGTCAAGATCCCGGTAAAATATTCAACCTAATAGATTATTATTAAATCAAATGAGTAGTTGTCTAAAAATCCAACCTAGGTAGCTAGTTCATTATTTCTTGATTTAATTCCCAATTTTCCTAAAAGTTCATAGTTTGGTTTATTCCGATTTAGTAGTTTTAGTTTAGTTGATAATTTAGAATTAGTAGCAAACCCCCCCCCCCCCTTAAAATATACAAAGTGTTTAGTTGAGTCTAAGTTAAGTAGTCATAGTAATTAGAGAGTCTTGTGGGTTTGATAATCCGGACTTGCTTAATGCTATTTTACAATTGATCGGTCTACTTGCCGGTTAGTAGTTTATTATAGTTTAAGAGTATAGAGTTTAATTTGAGTCTAGAATTAGGGTAATTTGAGTTGTTTTTAATTAACTACTTTTAGAACATCACATGGCATTTGAAATGTTTCATTTTCAGCCCTTAATATTTTAAAACATGTCACTTTAAATATCTAAGCACTAACTAGGCTACCTCTTAAGTGATTAACTTTGTTCACACCAAACAATCAAACTTACTAACATGATAACCGACTTTTATTACACTAGAAGTATACAATTACCATTAAGGCACCATACATATAGTATTATAATATAACATATGAAACTTGGGATGTTACACTTAACACCACGTTAGTAAGCATAATAGTATTGTTTGTACCTCTAGACATAATGTCAGAATTCTAGTACAACAATATAGCCGGCCTCACCAACAAAATAACAAACAAAATCAAAAAGTTTCTATAAAAATCATCCAACAAATCAAAAACCAACGAAAACAATGTGAGGCAGTTGAAAGCCACCTTCCTACCATTGAACACATGCAACCATGTGATCGTACGTTAAAACACTTATAACCCAACAAAACATCATCATAGGCAACATCATATACGAATCGTCATATGTTTAATGTTGTGTGTGTGTTTTTAAACTGAATAACCAATAACGCACGTATTGCAAGCAACCATCGTCTCAGCAAAGCATCATAGACCCAACGAAAGAGCATAAATAGTCACAAACAGTTGAAGAGCCACCTTCACCTACCGAATACCCTTCAAAACACACCCTTCAAAAAAACAACTCAAAAGCATACCATCTTATACGCATGTGCAAAATTAAAATAGTCTTGAACACCTAAACAGTCATCCTCGCATGCCGATTATACATTAACACACCAACAACCAACAAAGAACGCCTTAACAAAGTATCATACAACAAACAAAATAGTCTAAACAGTCTTTGAATTCGTCAAACCAACATTAAAGACACTAAATACAACTACTTTTGAACACATGCAAGTATGTCATCGCACGTTAAAAGACACAAAAGTGAACAAAACATCATCAAACTCAACATCGAGTACGAATCGTCAAAGGCAATCAGTCAATCCAAAACATCACCCGAATGTAAGAAACCCTAAAATACGTCTCCCTTAGAGACATATGTAACAATAAGCATACCTTAACGTGAAATCTATAGTAAAATTAGTAACAAACAACACCAACAAACCAAACGTCAGAAGGATGTAAACAAAAAATCAACAAAACAATATATGTCAACAAAGAAAGCGGAAACTTTGTAGCGTTGGCCGGAAAACACACATAACTAACACAAATCCAGTAAAACAAACTATTCAAACGATAACACCCAATAACAAAGCCATTCGAACAACATGCGTAAACCAACGAACAAATAACTTACCTAAAGTAGCCGGAAAGTCACTGGAGAAAGTAGGTCAAAACTGCCACAGTGTAAAGAGAAAGAGAGAGACGTGTAAAGGATGTATAAAGAATAAGAGACGATAAGGGGGCAACCTTTTAAATCCTTCACCGACCAAAAATTTACAACCAAAAAAGCAACACAAACAAACACCCAAAATAAGTAAAACCAACAAATTACAAGTACAACTCACAATGCATAAAAATCTTATAAATTAACATTTTAATTGTTTAAAGTATTTTTATTTAAAATGTTTTACATATTTTCAATTAAAATGCTTTATTTATTTTGTAAATAAAAAAGAAAAAAGGTAGTTTAGGATATTGGTACAACCAAATTGAGTAGTTTAGTATAGTAGATGGACTGATTGACATGTGGGTAACGATTGGAAGATGTTGGGGTAGGAAAAGTAAGTGGCGCTCCCTCCTAGTATTTGTGGTGTACTAATGATGAAACCATTTATAAAATTAATTATACAGCCAATACATATGATGTACTAATAACGAAACCATTTATAAAAGTTGGTATCAATAGTGTAATTTTGAATAAAACCACATGCACTAACTGTATAATTCATTCTTTGTACAACTACTTTAGTAACTACATTTGATACTATTTGCTTTATGTTTCCCTTCAATATTGTTGGAGTTAATCTCCTAAACCGAATCTACGAGTCAGTAGAGTTCTAGTGGGATACGACTAGTTAGGTCAAATCCCTAATAGTTAAGAAAATTTATTATTTAACTATTTGTATTATATTTTAACAAGTCTAGGTTAGATTTATAAATATAAGGCTTGGGTAGAGGCTTTGGATGTATGATCAATGGAGATTATTGTAGCGAGTTTTTGAGTGAGTTTTGTCTTTGCAATAATAAAGTTCTTCTTTGTTTATCGATCATGTGCCTAGAAATGGTATCAGAGCTTATCGATCCTTTGTTTATCGATCTTGTGCCTAGCACTAGTCGCTGCAAGGAAGCCAGTCTCCGTCGTTAAGAGATCTAGGGTTGATTGCTTTTGCCATGGTAGAGATCTAGGGCCGATTGAAGTCGACCGGATGAGATATAGGGCCAACTAATCAAGGACGCCAAGGAAGATCTAGGAACTACCAACCAATGGCTTCAAGAAGTAGCCCTCAATCTTGTTTATCAATTCTGAGAACCGCAAGACCAAAGCAAACTTGTTACCGAAGTTAGCGACCAGAAAATTACATCCGTACAAGAGCAAACCAGATGATATCTAGTGTCGTAAAACTCTTGATTTGAGCCAGATTAGCGACGAGGAAATCTGCCATCGCTAAGCCGACATCAGTAACCAGATTTGCGACCACAAGGCTGATGTCGTCGCAAATCCAAATTAGCGACCAGTTGTTGTCATCGCTAATCTAGATCAGCAAAGTTCAAGAATGTGATTACGAACCCGATTGCATTCCAACCGCGTTGTAAGAGCCTATTGGGTTCTTAAGGAGATGCCAAAGATTGTGAATTCAAGGACCCTTGGAGTTAATCAAGGGGATAACCGAGCCATGGTTATCGATAATGTGAATCAAGATCGAAGAAAGGTTTGGAAAAATCGAGATCGCAGAAACAAGGTTGGAGTTAATGACCCGTTTAATCCGGTTCTAAAAAATAGGTAGGGTGATTGTTGGAGTTAATTTCCTAAATCGAATCTACGAGTCGGTAGAGTTCGAGTGGGATATGGTGAGTTAGGTCAAATCCCTAATAGCTAGGAATCATTTATTATTTAGCTATTTGTATTATAGTCTAATAAGTCTACGTTATAGATCTATAAATATAAGGCTTGGGTAGAGGCTTTGGATGTATGATCAATAGGAGATTATTGAAAGAAGTTTTTGAATGAGTTTTTTCTTTGCAATAATAAAGTTCTTCTTTGTTTATCGATCTGTGCCTGTCAATATTACATGTTTTGGGTTGTAAGTTGTATATTTTGTTACTTGCACTTATATTCATATTGTATATTTATGTCTTCGCGATATCTTATGATACTTGGTACTACACATCATGACATATTTACACTTTAAGCATGAGCTTCAAGACAATATATATATATAATTAGAGGGAGGAGCATCATAATTTATTGCGTGTCAAGATATAGTTTCATACCTTGAGGAACATAGGTTTAATCATATACTTGATTTTAAAAACAAAAAATAAAAAAAAAACATGTTTTTTTCAATAGCTGAAGTTTGATTATGTTCATTTAAAAGAATGTTTTCACATCTGTACGAATCCTGGAGATAACGTCATTTTATTTCGAAAATTTTGTCATGAAATAAATGTTATTTATCCTTTGAAAAAAGTTACGCTTACATGCATGTCACCTACATCGTGTACAATAAGTTATGTTTGTTTTGGTTCTACAAACATGACATAATCTTATCTTGTGTGTTTATTCTAAGTGTTTCTCTCTCAAAAGCATGTCGACATATAATAAACTATAAAGCACATATGACTTATCATGTTTGTGCCTAGATTCATTGTATCCATCATATAAGTTGTTCGTATTAGCATAAAAGTAGCTGGAGGATTCTTCTTACTCCAAGTATGGTTCATGAACTGATGAACATAACCTCCCTCGGTGGCTCCGAGAGTGTGAACCGAACGACATTTAAAAACTTTGATAATAAAATATATATTTTTTTGCTTTTTTGACATCAAGAGTATAGTTGTCATTTAAAAACTTTCATCGACTAAGTTACGCCAGCTGGTGATAAAAACAAACATGATACCAATAAATCAATGCTAGATCATGCATGTAATTTTATAAAAACTAAAATCATAATGTCGACTAAATAAAGGGTCAATACACTGACACACCTTGCTTTCTAATCACATACCATAGTTGAAGGCTGTTTTGGCTTTAAGCAAACGCCACTTGCATACATGTCAAACAGCTGTTCACAGGCTTGATCGTCACCGAATTCGATGACATTGGAAGAATGTAAGATTAGAAAGAGGGGTATAGTTGTATTTTTGTTTTTTAATGATAAATTATACTTTACTCAACTTTACATCAGGGACGGAGCTATGTTTTTTGGTTGGTGGACAGACAGCATACATCTTGAGAAAAAAAATAGTTTATTTTTTAGGCAATTCGACCGCTTTATTTGAAATTATGGTTAAATTACTCATCCGCACCCGCAGCAAATATTTCTAGAGTCCACCAATACTTTACATCAAAATCCTAAGTTACTCTCTCTTGTCTAAGTTTGAACCTAAAGGTGTAAAAAAAATCGATTTTAAAACCGAAACCGGTTTTTAAACAACATATTTGTAAAAAAATGGGCTAATCTCACGTGATAACGTGCGTACGGTACCATCCTAACATAAAACCAAAAGCATGCAACTCTTTTAATAATATTACAAAAACTTAGCATCTTTCTAGAAGGGATTACGTATCACTTAAAACAAATAATAACAACCAACTATCCAACATTAAAATAGCCTCAACTTTCGACTCCAACAATGCACCATAATATTATCCGTTTTTTCATCATGACCACCACCACTTTCACCACTCTCCCCTCCGACATCATCCACACCCACATCCTACCCCGCCTTGACGGCCCCTCACTCTCCGCCACCGCCACCGTCTCCTCCCACCTCCACCACCTCTGCTCCGACGACCCTCTCTGGGCTGACGTCACCAAGTCCACGTGGCCCTCTACCACTCACCCACTTGTCAACTCCCTCATCTCCACCTTCCCCTCCGCGCACCGCTCCTTCTTCCATGACTCATTCCCCGCCCTCTTCTCCGACCCCCACCAACGTAGCTCCACCCCACCACCGCCGCCGTCAACCACCGTCCCTCAACAACTCATCTCCGCCGTCGATATACGCTACCGAAACGATATCGTTTACTCCGCCGTACAGTTCACCGACACCTCGCCTGACTTCCTATCGTCAGAGTTGCAAATCAGGTTTTCCGACGACCCCACTTGCCCCGGTTCCGGATCCGAGACCCGGATAACCCGACCTATTGACGTGGAGGTCGATGAGCTAGCCGGGGCGGACCTAGCAACATTATCGGATTTAAAACAATTCGTTACATTAAGCTGGATCATGATCGACCCGACCCGGAAGCGATCTGGGAACATTTCAAGCATAAAACCGGTTGCCGTAAGGCAGGATTGGATGGGTAATGAGACGGTTTTAAAATTTGTTACCGTATTACCCGGATCCGACCCGGGTGAGGTGGTGAAATGTAAAATAGAGCTTGTGTTAGGGGTAAATGTTGGGATGTGTAACTTGCATGTAAAGCATGTGGGGTTAAAAGTGGAGGATTTGGGTTATAGGGGGTTAAATGTTGGGGAGTTTTTGGTAATTTTGCAAAGGGCAATTTTGGAAGAGAATAATGTGAGAAGAAAGGTGATGGATGGTGAAGATAGATTGAGGAGGTATAAGGAGTTTAAGGAAATGAAGAGAATGAAAAAGGAGTATGAAAGAGTTGAAGAAGAAGAAAAAAGGGTGTTTGATGTTAAGAAGAATTATGTTGTGATTTTTGTGTATTTTTGCTTTTCACTTTACTTTTTTATGTTAATGTTGCAATGATGTTGTAAGATATGTGTGACAACAAAGCATCATTGGTTTAGTTTCCAAAAATTTATTTTGGTTGAGCTAGGAAATTAGCTCGCGCTATGATGACTATACAACATAACGTTATTTGGTTAAGCTACGCCTCTGTTTGGTCAACGACATGCCACTTTGTGTGAACTGCCTCTTTTATTCGCTACATGATTGCAGTATATATAAATTGTTATTAGGTATAAAACTTGTTATATAAAGTGAATTCAAATGTTTATATCTTACACATAAGTTGCTAAATGACATGTACATTTAACAGAAACAATAAAACAAAATGTCACTAGCTTAGGTAGCCACTGATACGTAAGTCATTGTATATTCTATGATTATTGCATGGTCACTTACTATCACCAAGGTAAAAGACAAAAAAAAAAGAAGAAGATAAAAAAACGAATAGTTTTTTTATGCCGATTATTCTAAGTTACATTATTGCTCATGTTTAAACATGATTAGGTTTGTCCCAACTTTTAAGCTTGAATGTGAACAGGAATAACCAACACTAATTGCCATGTTTCTTAAAAAAAGTTATTATTTTATTTAAAACTCTAGCATTGTTAACACAAAATTGTCATATGAATTTATATGTAAGTTTACATGTATTCATGTATTGTAAAAATTTTACACGTGTGAGAGGTTTTACTATTTACACGTGTATAAAATTGTTTAGAGTAATTTAAATAGGAGAGAGGGAAAAAAGTTATTATTTTGATCAACAAATATTTAATTTTTACATGTATATACTCTTTTTCATGGTGGATAGTGATTTTAATTGGTTTCTTATACATTTTCGTATTATTTAGAGTTCTCATTCGATATAACCTTCATTAAAAATCAAAGTATATTGTAACCGGTGACGTTAAAGATGGTTCAATAGGTACTCAAACTAGTTGAAGCCTCGCCCGTGTTGCGAGGCGTTAGGCCGAATATTTCTCAACCAATTAAAAAAACACTATCATAGTTTTGCTAGAAAAAAATTAAAACGATGTTAAAACCATAATTTGGAGCTCGGGGCAAAACTGAAATTTGGTAGAACTAATGAGTGAGTGTTAGGCAACTCCTTTAACACGAATAAAAAATTAAATTGAGTCAACCAATTCAAACAAAACATTATAGTTTTGCTAAAAGAACTAAAACGATGACAATACTATAATTTTGAACTGATGGCAAAATTGTATTTTTTTACTCTGTATAAAATCGTAATTTGCCAAAAGCTAAAGCGATGGCAATACTGTAATTTTGAACCAGGGATAAAATCGTAATTTTGAACAAGGGCAAGTTCGTAATTTTGAACTAGAGGGAAAATCATAACATACCCAAGCCAATGGGGGAGTGTCATGCAGCAGCCCGCCACTGTTACCCCACACACCTTTAAAAAAAACTAAAACTATATTAATATTGTAACTTTTAACTGAGGGCAAAATTGTAATTTTGGGTTAAGGTAAAGTCCTAATTTGCCAAAGCTAAAGCGATGGCAATACTATAATTTTTAACCAAGAGCAAAATTGTAACTTTAAACATGGGCAAATTCATAATTTTAAATCGGAATATACCCGACCAATGAAAGGGAATAGTACCAGGCAACGATAAGCAATTACTCATAAGAATAAAAGTAGAGCGACTAAACATGTAGAATACCAAAATTGAAGTAGAGGGATGAAACACACATATAAACAAAGTTAACCAATTATTCATAAGAAAACTTTTTTAAAAACAAATGGGCAAAAACTATGTATTAACAAAGCTGAATGTTTAAAAATTAAATAGAAAAAGAATCAACTAATGAAGGAGTGTTAGACAATGCTTGACACTATTCCCTCTCATAAATTTTTTTACATATCATCTTAAAGCTGGCAATATCATATTTCTTTTAGTATTCTATATCTTCAATATTCGAATTAGGTTTGAAAGTCAACTTCATGTTTGTTTCATTCTCGATTTTAATTCCTTAAACATCAATATAAACAACGTAAGTTTGGGTATCCTTGTACTAGTTGATAACCCAGATTCATGGATTTATAGATATTTTCATGTATGCGACAATATGTCAATTGTCTATGAACAGTATACTGATGAATATTAATTTTCTTTTACTTTTACATCAATAAATAGAATATCAAATTAGATCAAGTAAAAACGTGAAAATAAAATTCACTAATCAAATCATTCAACTACAAAATAAATGGATCACGTTCACATTGCTTTTAGACAATTTTTGCTTATATTCAGATGTGAATGTTGGTCGTGTATTTACTACAAAATCTTAACACCAACTTTCGTCTTGTTGTTTGCTTTAGTTTTACCTTTCAACATTACAAGCTTCGGGTTGAAAGTTGTAAATTTTGTTACATGTACTTTATTCGTATTGTATATTTATGTCTTCATGTGTATCTTATGATATTTGTGTCTTTTTAATTGACATCAAATGGTACTTCTACTCTATTTTACAACAATTTTACTAAAATATTCTAATTATCCAGATTTGAACATAAGATCTCGCTTTTAAAAGGCAAATGTCTCTAACAAGTAGCTTGCCCCATATTAGATTGTGACTAGATATTTATACTTTTAGCATGAATTATAAGACTATATATAATTTGAGGGAGCATCATGATTTTTGGCGTGTATGTTGAAGTTTGATGATCTTCGTTTAGAAGAATATTCTTCACATTTCTACTTGGAACTTATTCTAAATGTGATAACATCATTTTATTTTGAAAATTCGATCATGAAATACATGTTATTTGTCGTTGAAATAAGTTACATCAATAAAAATTCATCAGTCATGAAATATATGTTATTTATCGTTGAAACAAGTTACATTTATTTTGGCTTGACAAACAACAGTAACATTATATCTGCATGTGTGTTTATTGTCAGTCATTCTTTCACAGGCATGTCACATACATCGTTTAAACAGATTTTCATTTGTTTTGGTTCTACAAACACAAGTGACATAACCTTTTCATGTGTATTTATTCTAGATATTTGTCTCTCAAGCATGTCAACCTAATAAACTATTTAAGGATAATCATGGTTCATGAACATAATCTCTGTCGGTGAACTGACCTAGTTAAGCCAGTTAACTACAAAAACAATACAGTTAGCTACAAAAACAATACTTTTTACTGATAAGTATATACTAAACCATACATGTTGTATATAAATTAATAAAGAGAACTTCGATGATTACTTCTTTAATGTATATTTATTATATTATTTATATTATAACTTCTTTTTACTTTTCGGTTTAACCCCTCAATAAATAATATATGCCTTAAACTCATTTAATTTGTTTTGTCCGATAACTTTTAACTTCTGTTATTTAATTTAAAAAAACATATAATACGCAGATATGTTTAATTTTTTGTGTTCTCCACATTCTACTATAAATTTTGTTGACAACGTAGTTACATTTAAATAATGAAGATTTTTGGGTATTCTAAGCTATATTAGTGTCGGACCATGTGACCATATCAGTACGCTAATGAAAACAAACGGATTTCAACCTAACATCGGTATCGGTATAGTCAAACCAGTACCGGTATTTGTTTTTATACTTTTCAAACAACTTTTGTTCACTAATCTTTTTTAACCGAATACATAGATATGTTAAATTTTTTTTCTCAACATTCTTCTAACATAATGTTTACCAACATAGTTATATACAAATATATGGCATAGTATGCTCTACTAATGTCAACACCATATCAGTACCCTAAAGAACTGAATAGAACCGGTTTTGATCGAACAACGTCGGTATAATCTGCACTGGTACCGACATTTGTTATATGATTTTCAATCGATTTAAAACATATATCGATATTCTTTTAGCATATCACAAGTTTCGTTTTTAGTTTTTTCTTTCATTTACTATACCAAATGTTATACTGTATAAACCAACCAAATTCACGCCCCATAGCCTGAAGGAATCATCTAGTTCTATAAAATAACTAAAATCATAATATTACCTAATTTACAAATAAAACCAAAAGCCTACAATTTATTCATATGAATACATAGTTGTGATAGTTGTGATGAATAGTAATTGTAATATTTTAAATATTTGTTTTTTTTATAATAATTTGATCTTTTAGTAATAATATAAAATAAATGTATAAATACATAGTTGTGATGAATAGTAACCGTAATATTTTAAGTAGTTGTTTTTATTTTACAATATTTTGATTTTTTAGTAATAAATAGTAACTAATATTTTTTAGGTATTTATTTTTTTATTAGTAGTATTTTATTTAGCAATTAATTCGGTATAAATACATAGTTGTGATGAATAGTAACCTGTGTAGTTTTTTTTTACCTAAATCAATGAATCTATGGAGATATAGTTGTTGGTTTGAATGCATAAGTCTAGATGAGTTTACTGGCTCTGCTTTATTACCTGATATATGTTTTTCTGTATTTGCTAGGCGTAAGTGCTAGTTGTTTCTGTGGTGGGTGAAAAGTGGTTGTGGGAGATAGGTGGGTGACGGGTGACTGAGATGGTGGTGTGTTGATGGAGGTGGTGGGATAGAGAGAAAGTTAATGGTGGTAGTGGTAGAGAGAGAGCGCTATAGAGATATAATAATAAATGTGTTAAAAGACTAAAATACCCTTGCGTAATTTGACTTAACTGAAATTTCTAACTAGGTTTGACCTAAAGGATAGAACGTGCACGATTTTGAAACGTTAAGTACTAAATTTTTCAACCATCGCCTGCAAAAAAATGTAACCATAACGGACAAAACTTGTAATTTACTCTTTTGTTAACTGGGTTGACCCATGGGTTTTTCTAAATGGTAATTCCGGGTCTGAATAGTGACCTACATGTATAGATTAATAGTTTTGTATTTAGGCGGAAAAATGAGAGTGTGGTAAGCTTGAAAAATGTCTTGTGTCCCCTAGGTTAGTGTAACACCTCGTAAAGTCGTGTCCAATAATATAGTGACACGTGTCATTATTTTTATAATAAGTTCTATTAAAGACTAATAGGGACTAAAAGTGTCAACATCTCAAACTAAGTCTCTGAGTGACCTTTTGATGTCAACATGCATAAACTTAGCCTTTGAGTGACCATCAGTGTCAACATGCTTAAACTTTGTCTCTGAGTGACCATTAGTGTCAACATGTTTAAACTTAGCCTCTGAGTGACTATTAGTGTCAACATGCTTAAACTTGGCCTCTGAGTGACCATTAGTGTCAACATGTCAAGCCTCTGAGTGACCATTAGTGTCAACTTGAAAAATAACATTGTGTTGTAGATTATATAATAACACAATATATAGAAACTCTAATAAAAAAACGTAATGACCAAAATCCAGTTGAAAAATACAATAACCAAAACCTTTTAACACAATGTAAAGAAAACCTATCTTTAGTGTGTCATACATTGTATTATAAGTGTGTCATACATTGTATTATAGGTTCTGATAATAAAAACACAATGAAATGAACCCAAAATAACATCATGTTATAGGTTCTAACAATAACACAATGTATAGAAACTCTAGTAAAAACGTAATAACCAAAACCCAGTTGAATGTATAGAAACCCAGTAAAAATGTAATTTTTATTTTATTTTTATATAGGAATATTATACTCATATTAAATATAAAAAAAACTCGTTATTATGTTGATTTTTTTTGTAAAAAATGATATCGTATGAAAAAGTTATGAACATTTAAAGTGATGGGGGAATAAACATGTGTCTTGTGTATGGAGAAAGAAAGTCAACAAATATAGGATATTTCCTTTATGCCCTTCTCCTGAGTTTTTTTCTTCAAAATTAATCTCAACCCTCTATATCTAAAATCAATAGACTAGAATACTTCTCACGCTTCTTATTTATTTTGCATTTTGTATTTGATCCTAGCCCATTAAAATAATAAATATATGATTACCATAATCTCGTTATTTGTAGGAAATATAATAGTACAAACCGGTCTCAAAACTACATGAAAATAAACATAAAAATACAATTTTATATATACCGAACTTGATTTACATCATGTATTTGATGGGTACTTCAACAAGCACTCTTGTAATAACCTTGATTCGAGTCTATGTGACGCTGAGTCTAACCTTCCTTATTGATTGGGACAATACGCATTCTAAAATATTAATGATTTAGTTGAGGATCGTGCTTGACACGGATCCTTAAAACAGATTTCGTGCTTCTTCTCAAGACCAACACGTTTGTTTCTAGGATACAACAACTAAAGTAGTAGTTATACTGTCAGAGATAGCACTCAAGCCCAAATTACATTGAGTATGATGGTGTTTACAACAACTGAAACAGTAGTTGTGATGATGAAAAATTTAGGAAGTCCAACAAAGTGTATGCTCTTCATCATATAAAAAGGAAAAGTCCATATTCACTTTATATTAACACACATGAAGACTCATTTAACCTATTAATGTTTTGTAATAAACAAAATGATTAATCTTGTAATAAACTGGGTTTAATTTCTAAATAAATGGGTTTTAGGTAGTAGTCAAAATGGTCATTTCCCATTGATGACATGAGTTGAAATAATCAAAATCGGCTACTCAGCTGAATTTGGGTTCCCCAAACAAATGTTGCCCAGAACAACTGTTGTTTGAAATTGTTGCTGACTCGAACCACTAGTCCTGGTTGGAGCTACCGCTGACCTCATCAACAGTTGATTCAGGCGTTTTTGACCTAGTTCCTTGACCCGACCCATTAGACTTGCATTATACGCACTTGGCCTGAACTAAGTCGTCTGAACCAACTTTAAATTATAAAAATTCTGCTCTGAAGCGGCTCGCAATGACGTAAGTGTGCGATTGATGATGTCAACAGGTGTTGCTGCTGACATCAACAGGCGTTTATGACTTGGTTCATTGACCCGGCCACTGGACTTGCACTATATGATCCTGTCCCGAACCATGGGTTAATTGAACCGTCTGAACCAATTTTCAAAAATAAAAAGGCAACTCTCATCCGGCTTGCGGTGATACGCGTGTGCAAAGTGCACTATAGTGCGCCCGCGCCACGCACCTGTACAGGTACGAGTTAGGGTGCAAACCTTTAGGATCCCTACTAATGTTTGTCTTTAAGGAAATAATTTACAAAGTATCCTATGTGAGACAAGTTGACAAGGACTAATTCAATTTCTCAGTTTTTGTTGTTTCAACTATACAACTTCGAATATCAATATCTCATTCATCTTAAGTCCATTTTGAACATAGTTTTTTTGTTACGAAGCTCTCACAACACAGAACACAAACCCACGAATATTTATTTACATAACAAATATATAAATATAATTAGCTAT
Source organism: Scalesia atractyloides (assembly GCA_947069175.1). Classification (NCBI taxonomy): domain Eukaryota; kingdom Viridiplantae; phylum Streptophyta; class Magnoliopsida; order Asterales; family Asteraceae; genus Scalesia; species Scalesia atractyloides. The sequence continues at coordinate 90,104,974 of CAMTDV010000020.1, read as the reverse complement.
GTTCAAAGTATTTAATGAAAACCCTATTTTCACTAAAGTTTTCATCAATAATCTCAATTCACCATATGACAAGATTGACCAACTAGTGGTCAAATAAAGGATGGCAATGGGCCGGGTATGAGTGGTGTATGGCTAATCTCATACCCATACCCGGTTGTAAAATCTTGTCCCATCCCAGCCCATACCCATCGGGTATTTGGCGGGTATTTACCCGTCGGGTATCGGGTATACCCGTTGGAGTTTTCATGTATATTTTTTAAATTTCTTTTATAATTTTATATATTAAAAGTCTATATAATGTATTAAATTATAATAAATAACATACATATCATCATCACCATAATAATTTAATATATATATATAAATATAAAGTGAGTATGAATAGTAATTTTGTTTTTAAAATAATATATATTTTTTAATATTATTATATTATTTCAATATTATAACTATTTTAGTTTATTAATAATATTATAATAGATTTCAATATTTACAACAGATTACTATTATATTTACTTTTAAGCTTAAATATTTTTTTAATGTTAACTTTTAATTTTCTTTTTTTGATATTAGTGATGTTGTCTGAATAACATCAGTAACTTACCATATAAAATCGGTATAGTTTTCTTTTATTATTAATGTCATCATGTTCTTATAATACAATTCGATAAAAGTTTTATTCGAACGGGCCATATATAGTTGATTTTTTTATCATCACAAAACGAATATATACCGACCAAACAACATTGGTAACTGTGCCATATTCGTTTTTATAGTTTTCTCGATGTGGCGGTATAAAAATGATTGAACACAAAATTATATTCACAATAAAGTATTTTTTGGTATCGTAAGCTATATCGAGTATTTGTACGATACCGGTATACCGACCAAACAACACCAGCAGTATAGGTATTGGTTTATATTGTTTTGAATCGATGTAAAACACATGTCGATTGACAAAGATTGTTATGCCGAGTGCCGGTATCATACTGGTACTGTAATGAACCACACGATAATGACCAAAAGCCCGCAGCAAAGCCCGCAGGATTCCTTCTAGTATTTAATATACTTAAAAATGTAAACATATTATAATATTAGTCTCAAAAAATAGTTTTGTATTTCATAGCATATAAATATAAATTGTCCCATCAAAATTATATTTAAAATGAAAAGTTCATTAATCAAATAATAAAGTTACAATAATGAAAGATTACTAAACTATAGCTAAAGAAAAATAAATATGAAACTTAAAAGTTTTTTATATATATTTCGGGTAAATGGTTATATAGTTCGGTTAATCAGGTCGGGTATCATCTAATCCCATATCCATCCATACCCGCGAAATATTTTGTTCATACCCATACGCGGCCATTACCCGTATGTTACCCATCCCAAGTTCTTCGTGTTTCGGGTATACCCGTCGGGCTCGGGTATTTTAGCCACCCCTAGTCAAATACGACCACACTCGAGAGTGCAAACTCATTTTCCGCACCTTTACCTATTCGCATCCTCCTTTGAAGACTTAGGTTGTCTCTTTCATGTTGATGAAAAGCGAATTTCTCTTTCATGTTGATGAGAATTGAATTTTCAACAAAAGAAAAGTCCAAGTAAAGAATTACATTTGAGCACTAATGCGGATTAGCAAACAGAAAACATAGAAGTGTTTCACAATATATTTTACATATCTTAATTGTTTTATGTTCGAAGATAGATAATCCATTACAAAAAGAAGCTTCGTCATACATATAAGATTGTTAAAAATAAGACATTAGAAAAACGAAGACATCAATGATTTTATCTTTAAAGATAGGCCTTGTTCCATAAAAAAAATGTGTGCATTTAGCATGGCCGGCCCTGAAGGTGGACGGGGAGGACCACCGGCCAGGATCCGATATTTCGAATGGTACGTTATTTTTAGAAAAACTTTGGTATGTATATATAAAAATAAATAAATTAATAGGATACACCTATACAAACACCAACATAGACCCACTTACAAAACTATTTTTATGGTTAAGATCAGTTATTAGCCATTTACATTAGGTTTAAACCTTTAGTTAGCCCAATACATAATTTCGTTAAAGCCTAAGTGCACGTTATTTCGCGCTCGAACAGCGTACATGAATTTTCAGGACTGGCCCTGGCATTTAGCAAACTTTTGTGATTCAAAAATACATAAGAGCTTGTTTTTCTAATAAGTGTGATTTGCTAGAAGGGTCGACCCGTTAGTATAATTGGGCTAGACAACGACTTAGGGCCTTAAAGAAAATAAGTCACCAAAATTTGAAACATTATATATTTATAAAACAATGATGTTATATTTATATTTAGGGGTAACTTTATATAATAGTAACCAAGTTTTAAAAGTGTTCCAATTAGGTCACCAAGTTTCAAAATGTCCTAATTAGGTCACTCAACATTCATTTTTTATTAAAATTAAGGGTTTTTTCATCAATTTCATAGGTAACTGTGGTGATGTGAATTTTTTTTTCCCTTTCATTTGATGCTAACATCCAGTGATGACGTGGATTTTAACTTGTTTTTTTAATTTTTAATGTAATTAAAGTGTTTTTATTTTTAATATATAAAATTTCATATATTAATATAATCCAACTTAGTATCTTATACTCCATTTTTCTCTTGACACATGAAAAAAAGGACATAACTCGATCTGAATGTTAAGTTATCTAATTGGGACAAAAACGATACGAGTGATCTAATCAGAACACTTTTAAAATTTGGTTACTATTCTGTGACATTTTTCCCTTATATTTATGGTGATAATTGTCAGTATTAATGTTTTTGGCGGTGTGCACAATAGGCTTTTGTGTAGGGTTGGGTTTGAATCCCCACCTGCTACCCCTTTTAAATTTAATCACCATACGCGTGCTTTTAATAAAGGATTATACATCTTTTTTAGTGACCTCACCCAAACGAATAAAAAAGTTTAATTTATTTAATACGCACATATTTCGTCTGCTTAATTTTTAACAATAATAAGCTAAAAGATTTTGTGCACATATAAGGTATTAATTATTCCAAATGAAGTATTAAAAATATAGTGTTAGTTAAAAAAAACTAATTGTGTATGTTGGGACGCAACAAGTTTTTAACGAGAAAACATTTGTACATCATATCAATTTCCCTCTATTTTTATACAAGGTTTGATTAATGTTAAATAAAAAGTCACTTTCCATACAAAATGTGTATATAACTCGACACCATATATTTATAGTTACGCCACATATGTATATATAATAACGTACAATTATGTATAATTTACAAACAATTATATTATATATATATATATATAAAAGAAAACTAAAAAAGCCTAAAAAAATGCCAATTTTTTTATAAAAATTTGCTACTTATTATGTATAAAAAAACTTTTTTTTTAAAAAAACTTGTATTGTACATATGCATTTTATGATTAAAGTTAACCTTTATTAAAAAAACAGTCCAACCTCAAACTGAGGCGACCGAACAACTACAACATTATATAATTATAAATTTATACCAATCTTGCCATGATATTTCTTTAAATTTTGACCTATTCTTTAACCATAAAAAGCTCATTGCCTTAATTTCGCTAAGAATGTCTTCGATTTTGGTATCTTTGTTTTTAAATCGGGCTTCATTTCTAGCTCTCCATAAACTCCAGCATCCGATCCATTTAATTCCTTTAAGAACTTCCTTCTCATTACCCTTTAATCCTACATGATTATGGATCTCTAAAATGTCTTTAAAAGCAAAGAAAAAGGTATTTGAGACTTTGCACCACTTGTTATTCTGATCCCAAATCACCAAGGCAACGTAATAATGTGAAAAATAATGATCGACCGACTCCTCACCGTCTCTACATAAAGAACAAACAGAATCTTCAATTTCAATGTTCTATTTCTTTAACACATCCATCATTGCTATCTTTTCCATTTCCGCCCTCCATATAAATATATTAATATTAGCTGGAATCCATTTGCAAATTTCCAAAGCATAAAAATCGTTCCGACAACTGCCTTTAATCAATAAATTTTTAACGTCTCTAACACTATACTCCTTGTTGTCATTCCCAAGTGTCATCACAGTTGTTAAGTCTAATGTTGAGAAGCATGCTACAAAGTTCCAGCATTTCATTAACCTCTACACCAGCCGAGATGGTTCTGGACCAGGCCCAAGTATAAGAGGGCCCAATTGTGTCAGAGTTCAGACGATTCGAGACTCTACATCTTTTATCCCCTTCCAGTTTGAAGAGTTTAGGGAATTTACCTTTCAAGGGTTCATTTCCTAACCAATTATCAAGCCAGAACTTCGTCTCTTCTCCATTAACAACCTTTACATTTGAAAAAGTTTCTTAGGAGGATACTCTCAATATAAGTTTCTGAAAGCACTTTCACAATTTCACACCACACTCCTATAGATTTTTTTTTTTTTGGCTAACACAACCTAGTATTATGAATCACTTCCATCCCTTTGCCCAAAGCTTATTAGTATCCGACTTGAGCCTCCACCCCCACTTTGTTAGAAGAGCGATAGTTACATTTTTGAGTTTACTTAAACTCCATGATCTTTAGGAAGAGCCACCCTATTCCAAGCAACCCAATGAAGCTTATTAGACGAGTCACCACCTCCCCAAAGAAATCTTCTTATCTTAGCTTCCAAATCATTAATGACTTTCACTGGAGCCTTATATAAGGAAAAGTAATAGTTAGGTAAACTTTCGAGCACATACTTGATAAGAATGACCTGAACTCCTATTGACAGTTGAGAGACTTTCCATTTAGATAACCGAGCATAAAAAATATCATAAACCGAACTCCAGTTGGTGACTCGGTTCATATTTGCTCCAACTTTTATATGAACGGGAACTCCCCTGCTTGACACCTGATTGTAGAGGCCATATTAACAAGCTCAACCGAGCACCAACCCAACACCAATTGCATACAAATTCGACTTTGAGAGATTTATTTTGAGACTTGAGCACATATGAAAAATCCGAAGGATTCTAACAACATTTGAAATATTTTCCTTAGACCATTCACCGAAAACCATGCCGCCATTCACATACCAATAAGAAATCACAGGTCCTTCGTTTGAGGATTTCATACCGATGATTTCTCTCGTATTTATAGCTCTATCAAGCATAAAAGAGAGAACTTCCATAACAATAATAAAGAGAAAAGGAGAAATTAGGTCTCCTTGCCTTAATCCTTTTGTGCATTTAAATCAAACGTTGGCGATCCATTCGCTAACACCTAGGATCTCGCAGATACTAAGACTCCTTTATCTATAAAACCCACCTCTCCGGGAATCCCATTTGGCCCATGATATTATAAGAAAGTTCCAGTTTGCATTATCATATGCCTTTTCAAAGTCGACTTTTAGGGAAAAAAAACTTTTTCTTAATTTTTCCCCCACCTCAAAATCTGATTTATGATCAAAGGACTATCCAAAATATAACTCCCCTTCAAGAAAGCCGACTGGGACTCCGACACTACTGATCCAATTGGTATAGATCTAGGTTTGAAGCCATAGGTCTCAAATTCAAATCCGATCTCAACTAGGTTTTACCATAATGCGCCTTAGGGCGACGGGTTTTCTCACGAATCGAAGATGGTGAGCTTGGTCTACCTAGCGTCGTCTGCGGTTGCGGACGTATAGGGTCACATTTTGCAATTAGGTTAGCCTAAGTAGCCGAGTTTTATATTTTGTTAGTTGTTCAAAGAAAAAGTAAGTTTTTTGATAACATTAATTTTCATTAAGTGGTTTTGAATGGAGAGTGACATTTCTTCAAGTGATGGCAATAAATTGAATTATGACTAGGAATAGGGGTGCTAAACGGGTCGTGTTCTCGGGTTGGCGGGTTCAACCCGACCCGAACCCGAAAATTTTACACGAACCCGAACCCGAAAATCGTATCATATATATGAACCCGAACACGACCCGAAGTTTTGTGGGTTGACCCGAACACGACCCGTTTAACCCGAATTTTTTAATTTTTTTTCTAAAACTAATATATTAAAATTAAAAATTACTTAAAAAACACAAATGTATATAATAATATCATATTTAAATTATAAAAGTTATGTTAATTTCTCCTTTTAAGTTATAATCATGGCATAAAATACACGCCTCATTTAATTTATGAGAAAAATATATTGTAAAAAATATGATATAGTATAAATGTGTTAAACGGGTCAACCCGCCAACCCGACCAGGTTGACCCGAACCTGACCCGTAAACCTAAACGGGTTCGCATGTTCAACCGAAACTGACCCGAACCCGTTTAGACGAAACCTAAACCCGCGAATTTCGTGTTAGGTTCGTGTCGGGTTTCCGGGTCGTGTCAGAAATTCACACCCCTAACTAGGAATCAATTGGGTAGCTGAAATTCTATTTATGGCATGTGCTTATTTTTAAAGTCGCAATAGTTAATACGTACTTCTTATCATATGTCTATAGTTAACACAGAGTTCTCTCCATAGAGCTACGACAATTTCACCAAAGGTCTACAATTAACCAAAACGTGGTTTCCACAACATCATAGACATACCATGGCTATGAAATGTATAATCAAAAAATATTTATCTAGTTACAATATTTTTTTATTGGATAATCTTGGGTTTAAAACTCATACATACACACATACATTAAATTTTGTAATATTGTGACTAAAACTTAGGTAAAGGGACGTAACGAAATCTAGAGTGGTCGCCTTTTTTCAGGGCCGTTTCAATCTTTTAAGAGGCCCAAAACGAAATGAAATATTGGGGTCTTTTTTTCTTCTTTGATTGTCATAAACGATACGCTTTTATTCATGTTTGAAACCAAGCAAAAATATAACACAACTATAACAAAGAGTAGTTTGTTTATATAAGAAATTAAACAAATCTAAAACAATAAATTCGAACTAATATCAATAGTTCGCATATTAATTTTCTTTTAAGTTGAGACCTTATCTTTTTAAAGGCTTCAGGCTGTCTGGATTACCTGTACTATAGTTGCCTAGTCTCTTTTGATAACTTATTTATCGTGTGTCGTTTGAATTGTATTTTGTATACGAATTGAAAGCGATGTGATACAATGTGAAGTAAATGCTCGAGTGTACACTAGCGACCTGTCAACAGCATTCCCTCAAAATTGTTATTCAATTGATACACGTTTTTATTATAATACAATTATTTTGCTTTATGTTTAATCATAAACAAATATCTTCTAGATGTTTGCTTTTCTATTATTTTAATTTATAAATCTTTTTTATTATTCTTATTACCTTTTATTAGATATTGTTTTATTATTTACTTTCAGTGTAAATTTATAATTTATTTAAGTATCCTATCTATTCTTGTTGAACCTATTTTCTATATATTCTAATATGTAATTATGCTTTACTTTTTTATTGGAGAAACTTATTTAAAATAAATAAAAAACGATATTTCCTATAAAAATGTCTGTTTTTGCAATTGTACTTTTAAGATTTAAATGAAAAAATAAACAGTTCCTAGATTTTTGTCTCTTTTATATGTTCTTTTTTCTAATATTTCGTTTCTGTAACTAATCTTTATGAAATAATTAAAAAAAAACATGTATGCAAAAACTTATATACGTGTAAAAACAGTTACGTAATTAAATATCTGTCTAGTTGCGCATACGTATTTTTGTTTTTACACGTAGTTTTTCACATAGATATGTTTTCTACTTTTTTTTAGTTATGTTAAGATAATAACATAAAAGAAATATTAGCAAAAAAAATGATTAAATAGTGTTCTCACAAATTCTTATAACTCAAGCTCGTTCTCGATTGATCCAGTGTCTTGTCCAATAATTGGGATTGAAGTAGAGATGGGCATAATCGGGTTTTATTATTACCAGGAAACCGGTTCCAACCCGGACCCGGTTCTACTTGGATGTCACTGGAACCGGGTATGGTGTGGAACCTGGTTCAGTTCCTACCCGAGTTCACACCCAAGAATATGGAACCGTGTAGAACCGGGTACGGGTATTATGGAACCGGCTATGGTGTGGAACCGGGTATGGTACGGAACCGGTTTCTGATAGTGTTGGGAACCGGTTCCTGACATCAAAACCTGAACTTTTACTATTCAAACGGTTCCTGATAGTCAAAACAAAACTTTTACTGTTCAGAACCGGTTCTGATAAAATGTTACCGTTGGAACCGCTTCCTGATTAAAAAATTCGTTTTTTTTTTATATAAACCCCTTACAACTACTACGGTTCCTGATAAATGTTCGTTGTGTTTTAATGAAAGTTTGTGTAATTTTGTCTTTTTTGTGTTTGTTGTTTGATTTTTATTTATTAGTTTGATAAATAAAAATATAACAAAATCGTTAAAATTAAAAACAAATTTAATGGTTACAATATATAAAAAAATTAAACGATAATAAAATATAAAATTACTCAGAACGGTTCGTAAGATTTTATTTTCTTGATCGTTTACTAGCGGAGTGCAACACTTTCGATGAGTTTCTCTTAAGTGCTGGGTACCTTGGTACAATCGTCGTCCGAATGTTAGTCTGCCTCTTCGTCCCTCTTCTCAACATTTTATGCTTAATCAACTTCATCTTCTTAAATAGTTTTATGTTGAACCGATCAAGGACATCCAAAATGGTCTTTAAGTCTTTGCCATACTTTTAGCGATTCCGGAGTTAGTCTTGTTCTTCTATTGACAAAACCTGCCACTAAGAGAAAACACTTTCCGAAAGTTTACCGTGGAAGCTTGTGACGGTTCCAACGGTTATACATTATAAAGGTATAACCGGTTTTTCTAAGAACATTTTAACGGCTATAACACGGTTCCACGGTAAACATTTAACGGGTATAACGTGCTTCTTTAGAACTTTATCGAGGTACAGTAGTGAACCGGGTCTAGTTGGAACGGGTTACGACCGATTCAATGGTAAAATATTGGAAACCGGTTTGGGAAAAACGGATATTTTGAAACCCGTGAAAACCGGTTATCTACTAATGTCGGGTAGGAACTGGAACCGTGTTCCAGTTTGGTTTCTACCGTTCGAGTTCGGAACAGGTTTTTAATGCCCATCTCTAGATTGAAGTTTATTTTGTTTGGATACTTATTAGGACTTATTTTTTGGTTCATTGGGCTTCACATGTTTAAATTAGTTATTTTGTGGGACTATTTGATTTTTAGTTTTTCACATTAAACATTTTAAGTCATCATTTCTCGATCTGGATTTGGAATTTTGTTTCATACATTTTAAACTATTTTAAACTATGTTTCATGTTCATTAATAATTTTAAATTGGAGAGGGTGAGGGACATTGAAAAAATATTTATATACTTAATTGGAGGTCAAAAGGGTAGGAATTCAGATTTAAATTAGGCAAAGGAGATACTTTTAAGGATTAGTAAAAATAAAGTTAATTAATGTGTTAAAAAACTTAATAGGAAAAATTTATGAAAATTATAAAATTATAAAAAAAATAACAAAATTTGTTGTTGAAAAGGCGAAAAGGGATCCAACACCTCACAAGGCCAGCAAAATTGCGATGGATGATGGTGATTTTCCTCAACAGTGATAGTGTTTTTTATAAGTGATATCTGAGGCGCGTTATTTTCAGAAGTGATAATAAATGTTAAACATATTGAAATCTAGAGTTGAAATACAAAATACCTGCTCGCTATGACCTTGCTGCAAGAATTGATATTCCTCTTTAAATTCAACAGTACGAGTGTTCTTTTGTGAAAGAAAAGTCGACCCACCAGGTGTTTGATCAAATGCCTCAATGAAGTGAAGGTTTTAAAAAACTTGTTTCTTTAGCACTCTTGTGAAGTGGGAATTGGTTAAGGCGATTTGATCTTGTAATTCAGATTCGATTGTGATAATCTTTAACTATCCGCCATGAGGTAAGGGGTTATGTGGGGTACCATTTAGAGGGTGGGCACCCGCGGTTACTGCCCTCCTTCATCTTGTATAGAATTTTACTGGTTTTCTACCCCCAACAACTCATCTCGAGTTTGGTGTACCGTTAGTGTGTTTTTTCTTCAGTGGCAATTAACATATGCGCATGGCTCCTACGAAAGGGGGTCGGAACGTTAAGTCAGTGGGCCCTGTGCAGGTCTCTGCTAGTGGTTTAAGGACCTGCCCTTTCAAATTTTTCCACGAATGTAAAGATGGCAAACCGGGGTCTGTGGTTTTCTCCGCCTACTTGAACACATGCAAAGCACACACCTCAAGACAGAAAACCGAAAGCTATCTTTGAAGGAGGCTATCTCCAAGGACTTGGACCTTTTTTGGATGTTGCGGAAGTTCTTAGGGAAGGGGACAAATGGTTATGTGGAAAGTGCATGGTGATGCATGCACTCAGTAGGGGATGCAAGCATGATAATGAGGTCGTGTCGTTTGCCATGATCTCGGGGGATGTTGAAGATTTCATTGTTGGGATCCGGAAACCATGTCAAGTGGTGGTTGACACAAACCCACGTCACCCAGTAGGGCTCGGGGGTGATGTTAACCTACTCGAGCGTGTTTTCTCCCTCCCTATTCAGACTGTTAAAAGCATTCCCCCCAGTTGTCGGCTGTTGTTTGCTCAGGTTCTAACAGGTGCTTTGCGCAAAGTGGTAGCATCGCCAGGATCGGTTGACAATTGGGTCCAATTGTTTTTACTACCGCGTTGCACCTTGCGGGTGGTTAGACCATCCTCCAGACAAGAGCGAAGGTCAGGGAACAGGAAATCTCTACAGTGTAGTAACATCTTACACGCGCTTACAATTTGGAAAGATGGGTCTGGGTTTGATGATTTGGTCTCTTCCCTATTAGATAGCGTGAGGGAGACGGGGGCTTCAAGGGGAGAATGCAGGAGAGAGGAAGACAAAGAAAGGAACCCTAATATTAAGCAATGTCTTCGGAAAGTCAGGGATGAACATTTCACAGCTGCGGTTAAGGTCCTATGCTCTAGTGGAGTTGCCCCTCTAGGTGATTCGACATTGAAAGCTCTTATTGATAAACACCCAGTGGTGCCGCCCCCGTCCTTGCCTTCCAACCCTTTGGCCCAACCCACTCTTGTTGTTGATGGGGAGTGTGTACTCAAATGTATTCGATCCTTTCCTAAAGGGACGTCATGTGGCAGAGACGGGATACAGGCCCAACACCTGCTAGATGCTATTGGTGGCGAGGGCTCGGTGACTTCCTCAGGTTTGCTTACGAGCATTACTGAAGTTGTTAACTTATGGCTTGGGGGATCCTGCCCTAAGGTGCTTGCTGAGTTTGTTGCCTCGGCCCCCCCACCCCCTTATTGAAGCCTGATAAAGGAATTCGACCTATTGCTGTGGGGGTATTTGGCGAAGGTTGGTTTCAAAGGTGGCGATGAAGAAGGTCGGGAAAGAAATGACCCAGTACTTGGGTGACTATCAATTTGGGGTGGGGGTGCCAAATGGGGCAGAGGCGGTGCTTCACAGTGCAAACAGGTTTCTCAACTCATTTCATGCAGATAGTTCCTTAGCCTTGCTTACTGTAGATTTCTCCCAATGCTTTCAACACGGTCGACCGCAGAGCTTTTCTGCACGAGGTTCATCAGCGTTGCTCGTCAATCTATCGGTGGGTCCAATTTCTTTACGCCCAGCCTGCTAGGTTGTATGTTGGTAACGAGTGTATTGGGACTACTACCAGAGTTCAACAAGGAGATCCCTTGGGGCCCCTTCTCTTTGCCCATGCCTTACATCCCCTTATTCTCCGGGTTCAGGACCGCTGTAAACTCCCGTTTCATGCTCGGTACTTGGATGATGGGACGATTATCGGCAACGCCTCTGAGGTTGCTAAGGCCTTAGACATCATCAACGAGGAGGGGCCATCTCTAGGGCTTTATCTCAACATTAAGAAAACAGAGGTTTTTTGGCCGACATGCGACGGGCGAAAAGTTCAAGATGGGCTTTTCCCGAGAGGGATCGGTAGACCAGAGAAGGGGATTAAGCTCCTTGGTGGAGCTGTTAGTCGGGATCCTAGCTTTATTGAGGAGTTGGCAGGGCGGCGAGCATCGGGGGCGGTTGACCTCATGAAACTCTTACCCTGCTTGAGAGATCCCCAATGTGAACTCCTTCTGCTAAGGTCGTGCATGGGGGTCGCTAAGTTACTTTTTGGGTTGCGGACTTGTCAACCGCATTTTATGGAGGATACGGTATCTCGGTTTGATGATGGCCTTAGAGAGGCTATAGAAGACATAGTAGTGGGTGGCGGCCCCTTCTTTGGTGACCTCCAGTGGCGTCTGGCATCTTTGTCAATGCGTCTAGGTGGTTTGGGCCTCTTCTCAGCTCGAGATGTTGGGGCTTATGCCTTTGTGGCGTCTAGAGCTCAGTCTTGGGAACTACAGGATCATATCCTTCGAAACTGTGAGGTCGTCGGGCTTGACCCAGACTATCAGCAGGCGCTTGAATGCTTAAATGTCTCTCTCCCAGACTTGGAAATTGGCGGTTTTTCGAATAAGGACATCGCCACAAAAAACTTTGGCGAATGCTCTGTTTAGCAAAATCGCTCAAAGCCTGGGAGAAGCTTTTAATTTGTCATCCCGCCAGAAGGCGGTGTTTGAGTGCCTGAAAGGTCCCCATGCTCAGGAATTTTTGACCGTTATACCAATTGAGTGGTTGGGACAATGTATGTCTGCAGTAAAATATAGAGCCATTCTCAAATACCGGTTGATGATCCCTATGTACCCGGAAGATGAAACTTGCCCGATATGTCGTAAAGCTTGTATGGATAAATACGGGGAGCATGCAATTCACTGCAAAGAGCTCCCTGGGTTCAAATATCGGCACGACTGGGTGCGTGATGCTTTGTGGGACATCTTAAGAAGAGCTGGGATTTCGGCTAAGAAAGAGGCCCCTGTGAATTTCCTCACGGACCCTATGGAAGGGAGATCTACTCTGCGACCAGCGGATCTGCTCGTCTTTGGCTGGGCTGGGGGGAAACATGCTTGTGTAGACCTCACGGGGGTTTCCCTTTGGTTGGTTTAAGGGAAAACGGGTTTGTAGCTGGACAAGCGGCAAGAAAGGCAGAATCAAAGAAAGTGGATAAGCACGCTAAAGCTTGCGCAAAGAATCAGCATGTCTTTGTCCCTTTTGCCTTTGATACCTTTGGCTCCCTAGCGCCAGAAGCTATCCACTTCTTGACGAGGGTTCAACGGGTCGTCTACAGCAATTGTTCAACCCCAAGGGGGCAAGGGTTTGTATTTGGAAGGTTAGGGTTTGCAATTCAGAAAGGATTGGCGGCGCAGCTTGTTGCCCGGCTACCTTCTGTTTTGATGTAACTTGGCAAGTTTTCTGAATTTAAAATAATATTATTTATTTAAAAAAAAATATTTTATTATTGTTATGGGGTTATTCTAATTACATCTTACTTTATTTACTACTTACACCTTACTTTATAATATCTATTATATTTGACCAATTTGTTTTAATGAGATAGTGGTGGAGTGATTGGGGAAAGACTTGTTGTTCCTTGTGACCCAAGTTCGACTCTTACTCTCCCTATTATTTTTTGCGGTATCCAGGAGAAGGGCGAATAAGGGTGGCGCCGGTTCGTCTTGGACGAGAGGCGAGGTTTTATTGATTATTCCATTGTCGTGCCTTCGGGCTGGTGGAGGCCGAGTCTCCGCGCATCTGGGAGAGCCAAAGGGCTGGCAGCGGTCGAGTAGTTGACCTTAGCCACAACTCCCGGTGTCACGGTGGTTGACACATCGTTCCTTGCCGTTCAAAAAAAGTTGGTCCAATAAAACTAATTCTCTTTCTCCCCTCTAATTAAGTTCAAACAACATGTAATTGAGGTATAATCATGGGTTTTGATTGGGGTATAATCATATACGAATGTACTCTCTTAGCATTCGCTAATGGTTTACCTTTTTAGAACAATCATCACAAATGGGGTGGATGTGATATGAGAAGAGCCTTGGTATGTGTTTAAGGATTGAACTATACTTTTATTTGTAAACATATAATTGTTGTATTATATTAATCGAGTTTTCATTAAAGTTTTTAACGACTTCACCCAACTTACTATTATTTTGTATTCATGAGATATGAAATTACAAGTGTGGTGTCCAAGCATAACAGTTTGATTATCTTGCATTTGCATAGTTGGGACTTTTATTGGAAGAATATTATAAGATACGTAGGGGTGAGCAAAATTCGGTCCGACCCAAAAATACCCGATAACCGACCCTAATAAAGTTAATCAGGTATTTGATCGGTTCTTATAATTCTAGTAAATCGGTTCTAGGGTCGGGAACAGGTAAGAATCGAGATTTAACATATGGACCGATAACATGTGTACAAACTAAACATGGCTGAATTACAATATTTTCAGCATCTTCCAATATTTTCACCACTTTTGCTGCTTCTTCAAGAATTACAAGGTACATGGTTTCCTCATAAATCATTATGCAAATGCAAATTAGTATCATATTCTAAAACAATACAATGATTAAATATCAAATACAACAAAGTAATAGCATGTTTTAATCAGAATTATATTCAGTGTGTTTTTGTTGTTGAGTAAACTTAGATGGCTAGAAGGAGAACAAGTGCGTTAAATTCTAAAGTTTGGGACGAGTTTTTGAAGTTTTCGGATGATCATGGGAATCAAATGGCATGATGCAAGCACTATGCAATGATCTTCGCTGCAGACGGGGTAAAAAACGCTGGAATACATTGATGTAGGATTAAATTTGATCCTCAAAAACACTGCTGGAATACATTGCTGCAAAATTGAACTGAATGGATTTTTACTGGCTTCTTGACAAACACTGCTAAAATACATTACTTATTAGGTTTGGGTAATGACCCGATTTTTACCTGGAACCGAGATTAATGGGAACCGGGACCGACCCTAAATGTAGGGTATTATTTCAGGTAGTGATTTCTATGGTGTTCGGTTCTCGGGTCGGTCGGGTATTAACAAATGCTCACCCCTACAAAATACTTTACAAAAATGCGATGTTACACCTTGGCGTCCTCCAAGCACAGCGAATCTTGTATGAGCTTCACCAAGCGTTTGGGGCATGAAGTCATAAGTGATATAACATATTATAAGACCTTATCTTAAATATTTAAATTTCTATTAAAGTTTTCTCATTTAAACGAGTAAGTAAGAATACACGTCACTACAAAATTTTCGAGTTTATTAAAACTTTAATTACGTTAAACATTTTGACATGTCCTTACTATTTAGTTTCGTAAGATTTAAACAAAATGCGGAAGCTTGATCTTTGATCGTGTTCGGTTCTTCATAGAGCTTGATCTTCATCCGGAGGTACTTGCGATTACCCGAACTGGAAATTTGCAAAATATAAGTATTATAGCAAATAACCGAAAACATAACGTAATGACGTGGTAAAATATTCAAATCAGAAAAACACGATTACCGAGGTGGCGTCGGCGACGGCTGAAAGCCTCGTCGGCGACGCCTTCTTAAAACCTGTGTCGGGGCTTTACTGTCGTAGGCAGTAACTTAAGACATCGGACAACTAAGCTGCGTCGGCGACGGCCCAATATGGCGTCGGCGACGCTTCCTACTGCAGCAGTTTTGCTGCTGTGTTGCTTTGGTTGCCCGTTTGACCCGTTTCAAGTCTAGCACATTTAAACACGACCCGGGCTTATGGAGACGTATCCGTATAACACAACTTTCTCCTTTCATTCAGTGGTTGAATGTCGTAAGCTACGGCTAGTCACCGTAGCTTAAGGTGGTCTACTACAAGTATTTTCGTCTTGTCGTTTTTATTACGAAAACTTTCGTAACTTATTCAATTTTTATCCGTTTCCCATGAAACTTGTTTCTAAATGTCCGTATCATGTTTTCTTACATATTTAACCCAAAATCCTAAACCCGGATTCTTATTTCTTATGAATTATGCATCTATTCCTGGTTTATGCTCATATTTTTCGATTTTACCCTTTAGCCCCATTTAAACCAAACTACGCATTTATGCATTCATTTCGGTATGCATTAAAACTCCATTTTTACCCATATGGTTTCCTTAGCAAAATACATCGCTTTATTCAACCAAACCTCTATTTATTTTATCATTTTGACCCGTTTGGTTGTCTTAGCGAAAACCATCGCTTATTTCGATCAAACCTTATCTATCTTATCATTTCCACGCTAAGATATCCATTTATTTTCCACCACAACTATATTTGTGGTGGATTTGTTATCGTAGATTCATTTTATCCAATTTCTACCCTTCGGTTCGACATTTTACGAAAAACACCATTTAAAAAGGCATTAAACCAAAAAGGCTTGTGCTTTTCGCTTTTACACTACCGAAAGGGTCTACTAAATTATAAAGCTCATTTTTAAGCTACCCTTAGGGTCGTTTACTTGTTTTACCACACGAGGGCATTTTTGTCAACTTAGGCCCTTCTTTATGACGAAAGACTTACATTATCATGTTTTTACCGAATATGAACATTTAACCATAATATATTTTAGAACATTATGCTCCTAAGAACATAATGTCTACAATTCAGATCATTAGATTTATCTTACCTTAGGTAATCAAATATTCATTCATGACTTGTTTAACTCTCAACGAACCGTAAGTCCCCTTTGAGAGCTTGACCCATTACACGTACCTGGCTCGGCTCATAGCATTGATCCGTTCTAATATCATGCTCTGTTAGTTGCTATATAATAGCGATGCAAATCATACTCTATTCTTTCTATGAGCATAAAAACTCAACAAGCGATTCATTAGTCATCATTGTCAAATGGTGATAATATCATCATTTGACCCGTTCGGCCTAAATGACCATTTATCATCATGAGATGGCACTTATTTGCCATCTCACCCATTTAACCCATTTCGTTTTACACTGTGTGATCATATTGCTTAAAAATCGTTTCTTAATTCGCTTGACCCATTATGACTTACGCCATATGGTGTCTTTTTCAAAAAAAAATTATTTATTCATCAACTCGTGACCGAATTACTATTTTACCCCTTATTATCCATTATGGTTTACACCATAAGGTAATGTTTCAAAAGTCTTTCTTTATTCGTCATCACATGACTAATTTACCGTTTTACCCTTTTTACCATGAATCATGGTTTAATACCATATTCACTTGTTCTGACCCATATTAATTCGCGTCGAAACCTTGTATTTCGAAATCTCTTTTCGAATAACAAATCACTTATTCTTAGTCAAATACATAAGTAAATTTACTATTGTAAGGATGTAAGCGTTACTTACCTCGAAATCCGATTATGCTTTTCCGCGTACTTGATCTGTTTGACCCGCTTCTTCCCAAGCCTCCACTTAGCTTGTCAAGCGTCAAACTATAATTTATCATTCGTAAGATAGTTAGGTTAGTCATCATTTAAAATGACTATTCCACCTTACGCATTTTATATCAAATTTATCATTCGATCTTATTATAGGTCAGTTTAATTTTTAAAAGACAACTGCCTATTTACACATACAAACCCACGAATAAGTTTAACAACCCCTTTAGGCATTTCGTGTAACATCCGTCAAAAAACGGATTTACCAGACCCGCTCCGCTTATCAACCGAACAGTCAGTTAAAATTTTAGTTGCGAATTAAATGCCCAAAATAATTTTAAACGATCCGTAATCAAATATTATGCGGGGATATGTATTTAGTTTTTGAAAATCTGTCAAAAATATCAAAATAAAAATGTTTTACTTTTGCCGGGTTTCGAACTCGGGTCTGTACCGGTCAAACCAAGGACTTATCTCTCAGCCAACAACCGCTCCGCCACTTTGTTTTCTGGTGAATAAAGGAATCACTTAATTCAAATATTGAAGTTCCGAAATCAATTTCTGTATTTTGCGCCCAAAATAACAGTCGTCGGAAATCCGACGATTTCGCCGTTTATTTACGTTATCGCTCAATATAACCGAAGTCTTAACTATTACGACGGTTATAACCGACGTCTGAACCGCGACATCAGCCATAACCGCCGGAGTACGGTTTGACTTCGAATTAAGACCGAATTCAGACCCCATTCAATCCCAATACTACCCTATAAATACAACCTCAACTCGCCAGAAGTCTTTCACACTCAAATCGCACCCTTTCTCGGCGAAAAATCACTCGCCGGAAGTATTTGATACATCGCCGGAAAACCGTATCATCAACCTTCGAGCTTACTGAACCTCCTAAACTTTCACCGAAGTCACCCACAACCTTTGCAAGCCTTCGGAAGACTCTCTGCTACAAGTTACTTGTCGCCGGAAAAAGTTTTCTTTCGCCGAAGTTCTGCCGGAAAACAGAGTAAAACCAGTCGGTACTTTTTACTCCTAATTCCTTTCCTTTTTACTTTTATCTCGTCTGTAATTGACCGTTAAACGCTAAAAGAGCATGAATTAACTTTTCGAACCAGTCCGTCGTCACTTCCGGTTAAAACCGGTGAAGAAGACGAAGTTCAGTAATGGTTAAGTATAATTTAAATCAAGATAATTACCGGGTTAGACACACAGTCCAGCGGTGGACTGTGTGCACTTTTAAAGCTAAGGTCACGAGTTCGAGTATTGTCCCTCACACGCCGCTTTGATAAAAATCCCTTTTTTTCGCAAAACTGAACCGGAGTGTTTTCGGTATATGTTAAGTATATTGATATCTGAGTTTATAATCAAGTGTGACACACAGTCCAGCGGTGGAGTGTGTGTCCGCTAACCCACAGGTCCCGGGTTCGAGACCTGTGGAGCGCACCGATTCTGGAGATTTAATTCATTTTTAATAATAAAGGATTTCTGTTAAATCTAATTAATATATATATATAATTAAAATCGGATATATAACGGGTTAGACACGTAGCTCAGTTGGTAGAGCTGCGTGCACGCGTACGGGAGGTCTCGGGTTCGAGCCTCACCGAGCGCACAACAATATGCCTATAAACCGGTCAACCATAGTCAAAGTCATCGGTCAATGCGTACTGTAGCAAAAATAAAAATATTTTTTATTATTTTTATTTAATTATTTTAAATAAAAATCAATTATAAATACTTAAAAAATAACATTTTTAAGGTTAGAAAATAGCCTCAAACTCACAAAAATACACCCAACAATCCTACTAAAATAGATTAATAAAACCCGTTTACTTACCAAACCGTAATGCGATTTATCTAGGTTTAATCTCACTTGTGGTTAAAACCACTTCGCGTGCAATCAACCTCATCAACCGAACGCACCCAATGTGAGTGAATTCTTACAAACTCCCCTTTTTATTCATGTTTTGGGGTGTATCATGTGTCGCTTAAACTAATTTTCTTATGCAAATTCGTGCTATACCATGATATGAATTAAACTAGAATGTAACTGTTGTTTGGTTGTGAAGTATTACATATTGTCAAAGTTGTATGCAAATTATTCAGGCCCATCAGTTCCTCGTGGGAGACGAGAACAACGCGTGCCTTAAAACTCATACATTAGGCCCATCAGTTCCTCGTGGGAGACGAGAACAACGCGTGCCTCAAAACTCATTCATTAAGGCCCATCAGTTCGTAAGAACAACGCGTGCCTCAAAACTCATAAATTAGGCCCATCAGTTCCTCGTGGGAGACGAGAACAACGCGTGCCTCAAAACTCATTCATTAAGGCCCATCAGTTCGTAAGAACAACGCGTGCCTCAAAACTCATTCATTAGGCCCATCAGTTCCTCGTGGGAGACGAGTCGAACATCGCGTGCCTCAAAAAAATCATTTGGTGTATGTGAGTTTAATATTCAATATTATGTGTTGTGTGAATAAATTTACATCTACATTTACTCATATGTGGTATGCACATTATTTATAATCAATTGGATAAACTTGTTCAAATGTTTTTCCATAGGATTCACTCGCCAACATTATGTTGATCCAAAACCTTTTTACACATGATACAGGTGAACAGGTTGAAGCAAGGAAAACATAGGATATGCCTTAGAAGAGAACCAAGAAGCTTAGACAGATAGTTAGAATATGGTGTATCATTTATTTCCATTAAATTGTATTAATGAATATGAAACATATAATAAATGTCATGAGCTTTGATGATAACCCAATCATGCCCCGATCACCTTATCCGCTGCGGGTCGGGGTGTGACAGATTGGTATCAGAGCCATGACTATAGGGATATAGGATAGGTTATTAGACCCTTGAAACCTATACTATAGTCTGCCTAAATTTTAACTTGATTAGGTGGTTACATACAAACTTGTGATATTTATTTGTTTCATATTTGTTTACATTTCAGTCAAACATACATGCTCATTACATATTCATTATACATATATACATATTCATTATACATATATCGATGTTCATGTATTCAATTTATTTTCATACTCTCAATATCCAAAGATTTTGTGCAATTTTCAATTCTCATCAAAGTAAGTTCTGCGACGGGCATGTAGTAACTGGAAGGGTACAAGTACCGGTAGTCGGAACGTCCTGTCTAGGTTGGCATTCGTATAAATCCAAAATAACGGACCAGTTTGCCTACCTGGGGACTAACGATGAGAGTACGACGGACCTATTAGGCCAAAGCATGCCACACCAAACGTCGTTCGAACTAACCTCACTTTGAGATGTCACCGTGTCTACACCTGGACACATTCCGAATATCACACGTTGTATACATATTTCTCGATTTTCTCCGGGTTTTGTGTACGCAACCAGGCAGAAACCGTGCGAACCATATGAAAAACCGGTATTCATGGGGGCCCACATGATTACACAGGTAAAGTATGGCGGCATGACGGGCCTAACAGCGAGCAAAGCCCAAGACATCCTATGGATGTAGTAGATTTATTTTTCTATATTTATTTTATGAACGTTCAATCCCAAACACGACCCACGATCCCAAAGGCATCCAACTCATACTTTTGACATGTATTCCTTGTAGATGTCTTCTAACCTCGCCCGTAGGAAGATGAGAGCAGAAAAAGCCCGTGAACGCATGGCTACCCAAATCGCTCAGCAAATGGCGACCGTAATACCCAACATCGTAGTTCAAGTTCAACAAGCCCTTACCGCTAATTCCGTTAACCCAACCCAACAAGAGGATCAAAACACTATCAACCTTTCAGTCACTAAATGCACCTACAAACATTTCAAATCCTGCGATCCTCCAAAATACGAAGGAACTGAAGGTGTCACCGCTCTTCTCCATTGGTTCGAAGAAATGGAGAACACTTTTCTAAATTGCGATTGCCCCGATGATCGCAAAGTGCGTTATGCTACCGGTCGTTTACTTGGAACAGCACTCACATGGTGGAATACAGAAAAGACCAAACGAGGTGTTGAAGAAACTATGACCTTGACTTGGGAAGAGTTGAAGGGAATCATGACAAGACGGTTTTGCCCAAGAAGTGAAATCAAGAAATTGGAGGATGAGTTCCATGCTTTGAAACAAAAGGAAGGCGACCACACCACATACAACAAGAGATTCCTTGAGCTAAATCAAATGGTTCCCAATTTGTTCACTCCCCTCTACCGTTTGATCGAGCACTACATTCGTGGTCTTCCATCAAAGATTCAAGACCCTGTAATAAGCACCTCGCCTGCAACTTTGGAAGCAGCAATGGAACTAGCAACGCGCTCACCGAGAACCGAATCCGGAACAAAGATTTCAAAGAGGAGAAGAAGAAGGATAAAGCATCAACGGAAACCTCAAACCCCACCCGAACCGAATCCTCTACACCACCTACATCTAAGAGAAAGCGTGATGGGCAAGTCTTCGCCGTCACCCAACGCAAACAACCAGCTTCACAAGTTGTACCTCCTCAAACTATCCCAAACGCTCAAGTAGCACCCCAACTCAACTTACCCAAATAAGAAACCTTACATTGGACCTCACCCTCAATGCAACACCTGTTTCTATCACCATCCAACTACTTCACCCTGTCGACTATGTGCGAATTGTGGACGCTACGGTCATTTGAGCAAAGTTTGCCGCACCGCTCAAAACCAAATCTCAACCCCTACTCAACCCATGACCCAAACATATCAACAACCTCAATACCCCATGAACCCATATGTTCGAGCTTGTTTCAATTGCGGCGACCCTACCCATTTTAGAACACGTGTCCTCGTTTGGTTAATATCATAAACGCCCAAGCTCAAGCAAACCCAGTTAACCAAGCAAACCAAGCAAACCCAGCTCCACCACCAGCAAGAGGAAGAGTTTATAACATCAACGCCAATCCTGTTGAAGATGTTAACGGTCCAAACCAACCACTTAACTAGCCTTCTCTCACCAAGAATCAAGATTCAACTCTAATCACTTAGTTTTTATGTTTTTCTTTATGTTATCTCAATTTTCACGTATCTCAATTAGAATTTTATCCAAGAATTTTAATGCAAATTACTAGTTCAGTTGGTTTTATACTCATTGATTTAATATTCATATCATCATAATTCACGACATATCTCAGAAGTTGAGTTGTGTCTCACATGCAATACATTTCATTTCACTTTACATTTCAATACATGCAATACGCTCGGCTCCGTTTGATTGAGCCTTGAGCACACAGTTCAATTTACATTTCAATACATGCAATACGCTCGGCTCCGTTTGATTGAGCCTTGGGCACACAGATCAATTTACATTTCCAGTTCATGCAATACGTTCGGCTCCGTTTGATTGAGCCTTGAACGCACATACATTTTCATTATCAGTATCTTGTGGTTGTGGTGTTTGTTGTAGAGTCGCATAGAACTAATCATAACTGCGGATGAAGCCAATGAAAATTTGACAAGAATATGGTGGATACGCCGCTGGTACTTCCTATATATAAGTATTCTTGTCAAAGGATCAGAGGCGTTATCAGGCGGTTATGAGAAGTTCCATGTAGGATTTACTATTGCCTTGGTTGAAATTGTGTTACATTTATATCATCTCACTATTTAAAGAAATTGGATTGTGATCCATTTCTATATAGACTAACCTCTCCATCATAACAAACGAGAGAGGAACCATCACCATTCAAACATATATGCTATCAGAATGTGGATACAATTGTTAGTTGTTGTGTTTATTTGTGTAGATTGTAGAATTTCTGCCTTAGGATATAACCCTAAGCATATTCAAACTTTTATGCGTGATATCATTTTAGCGAATCATTCCTGTTTAACAATACTTATACAGTAGGCAACAAAAAGCGATTCCTGTATTAGGATACTTAACCTTTACAAGGAACGTTACCGCCTCAAACAAAAACTTAAACCCTTATTTCTTCTAAGTATGTAACTGTCAAAACTAAATACCATCATTCTTTTAGTCAATTATATCCCTGTTTAAATTTCAGGACGAAATTTCTAAAAGCAGGGGATACTGTAACATCCGTCAAAAAACGGATTTACCAGACCCGCTCCGCTTATCAACCGAACAGTCAGTTAAAATTTTAGTTGCGAATTAAATGCCCAAAATAATTTTAAACGATCCGTAATCAAATATTATGCGGGGATATGTATTTAGTTTTTGAAAATCTGTCAAAAATATCAAAATAAAAATGTTTTACTTTTGCCGGGTTTCGAACTCGGGTCTGTACCGGGTCAAACCAAGGACTTATCTCTCAGCCAACAACCGCTCCGCCACTTTGTTTTCTGGTGAATAAAGGAATCACTTAATTCAAATATTGAAGTTCCGAAATCAATTTCTGTATTTTGCGCCCAAAATAACAGTCGTCGGAAATCCCGACGATTTCGCCGTTTATTTACGTTATCGCTCAATATAACCGAAGTCTTAACTATTACGACGGTTATAACCGACGTCTGAACCGCGACATCAGCCATAACCGCCGGAGTACGGTTGACTTCGAATTAAGACCGAATTCAGACCCCATTCAATCCCAATACTACCCTATAAATACAACCTCAACTCGCCAGAAGTCTTTCACACTCAAATCGCACCCTTTCTCGGCGAAAAATCACTCGCCGGAAGTATTTGATACATCGCCGGAAAACCGTATCATCAACCTTCGAGCTTACTGAACCTCCTAAACTTTCACCGAAGTCACCCACAACCTTTGCAAGCCTTCGGAAGACTCTCTGCTACAAGTTACTTGTCGCCGGAAAAAGTTTTCTTTCGCCGAAAGTTCTGCCGGAAAACAGAGTAAAACCAGTCGGTACTTTTTACTCCTAATTCCTTTCCTTTTTACTTTTATCTCGTCTGTAATTGACCGTTAAACGCTAAAAGAGCATGAATTAACTTTTCGAACCAGTCCGTCGTCACTTCCGGTTAAAACCGGTGAAGAAGACGAAGTTCAGTAATGGTTAAGTATAATTTAAATCAAGATAATTACCGGGTTAGACACACAGTCCAGCGGTGGACTGTGTGCACTTTTAAAGCTAAGGTCACGAGTTCGAGTATTGTCCCTTACACGCCGCTTTGATAAAAATCCCTTTTTTTCGCAAAACTGAACCGGAGTGTTTTCGGTATATGTTAAGTATATTGATATCTGAGTTTATAATCAAGTGTGACACACAGTCCAGCGGTGGAGTGTGTGTCCGCTAACCCACAGGTCCCGGGTTCGAGACCTGTGGAGCGCACCGATTCTGGAGATTTAATTCATTTTTAATAATAAAGGATTTCTGTTAAATCTAATTAATATATATATATAATTAAAATCGGATATATAACGGGTTAGACACGTAGCTCAGTTGGTAGAGCTGCGTGCACGCGTACGGGAGGTCTCGGGTTCGAGCCTCACCGAGCGCACAACAATATGCCTATAAACCGGTCAACCATAGTCAAAGTCATCGGTCAATGCGTACTGTAGCAAAAATAAAAATATTTTTTATTATTTTTATTTAATTATTTTAATTAAAAATCAATTATAAATACTTAAAAAATAACATTTTTAAGGTTAGAAAATAGCCTCAAACTCACAAAAATACACCCAACAATCCTACTAAAATAGATTAATAAAACCCGTTTACTTACCAAACCGTAATGCGATTTATCTAGGTTTAATCTCACTTGTGGTTAAAACCACTTCGCGTGCAATCAACCTCATCAACCGAACGCACCCAATGTGAGTGAATTCTTACAAACTCCCCTTTTTATTCATGTTTTGGGGTGTATCATGTGTCGCTTAAACTAATTTTCTTATGCAAATTCGTGCTATACCATGATATGAATTAAACTAGAATGTAACTATTGTTTGGTTGTGAAGTATTACATATTGTCAAAGTTGTATGCAAATTATTCAGGCCCATCAGTTCCTCGTGGGAGACGAGAACAACGCGTGCCTTAAAACTCATACATTAGGCCCATCAGTTCCTCGTGGGAGACGAGAACAACGCGTGCCTCAAAACTCATTCATTAAGGCCCATCAGTTCGTAAGAACAACGCGTGCCTCAAAACTCATAAATTAGGCCCATCAGTTCCTCGTGGGAGACGAGAACAACGCGTGCCTCAAAACTCATTCATTAAGGCCCATCAGTTCGTAAGAACAACGCGTGCCTCAAAACTCATTCATTAGGCCCATCAGTTCCTCGTGGGAGACGAGTCGAACATCGCGTGCCTCAAAAAAATCATTTGGTGTATGTGAGTTTAATATTCAATATTATGTGTTGTGTGAATAAATTTACATCTACATTTACTCATATGTGGTATGCACATTATTTATAATCAATTGGATAAACTTGTTCAAATGTTTTTCCATAGGATTCACTCGCCAACATTATGTTGATCCAAAACCTTTTTACACATGATACAGGTGAACAGGTTGAAGCAAGGAAAACATAGGATATGCCTTAGAAGAGAACCAAGAAGCTTAGACAGATAGTTAGAATATGGTGTATCATTTATTTCCATTAAATTGTATTAATGAATATGAAACATATAATAAATGTCATGAGCTTTGATGATAACCCAATCATGCCCGATCACCTTATCCGCTGCGGGTCGGGGTGTGACATTTCGTTAATTACCCGGTAAGCGCTATTGTTAGGTCACCATTATAGCTACGTTTTCGAAACCAAGTTCATGCAATTGCTAATTTCAAATTAACACAGTTTCTACAATCAATGCTAATCTATCGATAATTACACAAGAATTTGGAATTGTTTTATTATCACAAAACAACTCATCTCATCATATTACTTGACATTCATCCGAATACCTGATACAATCAAATTCTACGCACTAACTAGTAAACAACATGATCTCAAACACCTATTAACATTGACATAGCATTAGTTTCATTATATCATACAAAACCCATTTCAAATCATGTATGATTACTTACTCGAATCTCTAATTTATTCGAGTATCTTACACATACATACAAGCATGATGATCATAAACACTCCTACATTATCAGTTTCATCATATAATCAAAAACCCACTTTATGTCATATATGAACACTTATTCAAATCACAAAATTGTTCAATAAGGGTTTGTTCCTAAGTAAATGTTCATCCCTTATCTCACTTCAATAACTGAAATTCATACATGGATTGAAATCTATGAATCTACTTAAATTCATTATGTCACCAAATTAGGATTTTCGACATACCTCATGACCCCCCCTAGTTCGGGTGATCATTAGAATGCATTCATGCAACGATTCTGGGTTCGATTCGTCTTTAATTTGATGATTCTTGATCAACAAAGGTTTGCCCTTGTTACACCCTCTGATGGTCGACATATACACACACTAAGTGTGTGTATTATGTGTTAATTTTATGTTTTAATAAAACATGTTTCCTTTGTGGCAGCTTTGGTCCCTCAAGTTTAGTTTTGATTATAAATGAGACTACAACTCATTGTCTTGTTATTAATATATATGTTATTGACTAATCTTAGTAATTTCGTTTACGGGTTCACTTTTACCACTAGCGGTCTTTTTCTCGCTCTTTAATATTAACGTGGTTTGATTATCAAACACGTTTTGGGGTGTTACACATATGGATACTTCATAATGCATAACTAGTATATTGACTCACTGCGCATTGGGGTGGCGTCAAAACTTAAGATAACTCGAGTTTATACAGTCAGATATTTGAGTCGGCTTGTTTTTAAACAAATTTACGTTAAAACGTATACCAACTGAAAATACACATAAAAAATGTGTTATATTTGGCCTCACTCATTATCGAAAAAAGTTTACGTCGAAATGTGTACTACCTTGGATATATACTGACATGTACTTGGAAATAAGCACGTAAAAAATAAACATGAAAACATGAACTTATATTGTCAAAACATGAATTTATATCGTTTACGTTGAAACGTGAATTTATACCGACACATAAAAATAAACTTGAAACATATTATATTTGACCCGACTTGTTTCTGAAAATAAAAAATTACGTCAAAACGTAAATTTATAATGACATGTACATAAAATTAACCATATAAGAAAATAGTTTTTTTTAAGCTAAAAATCTAAATACCGGTTAGAAAGTGAAGGGGTAACTTTATAAAATAGTAACCAAGTTTCAAAAGTGTTCCAATTAGGTCACTTAAGTTTCAAAAGTGTTCCAATCAGGTCACTCAACATTCGTTTTTCATTAAAATTAAGGGTCTTTTCATCCATTTCATAGGTAATCGTGGTGATGTGAATTTTTGTTTTTTTTTCCTTTCATTTGATGGTAACGTCGAATGATGACACTGATTTTAACTTGTTTTTTTAATTTTTAGTGTGATTAAAGTGTTTTTATTTTAAATAAAAATAATTTCATATATTAAAATAATCCGACTCCAACATCTTATGCTCCATTTTTTTCTTGACACATTGAAAAAAAGATATGGATCGATTTGAATGTTAAGTTATCTAATTGGGATAAAAACGATACAATGACCTAATTAGAACAGTTTTAAAACTTGATTACTATTATGTAATATATTCCCGAAAGTGAACAATCGAATACGAAAAACAAACCTCTAAAGTTTAAATTAAGGATTCCTTCATAGCCAATTCAAATGTATATATTTGATCATCTGTATATATTCAGACTGAGTTAGAATTCATAGCTACACATATTCATCATCCTAGATGTATACGAGGAACAACAAAAACTAAAAGTAAACAAAACGAAAATAAAAAAGAAAAAAGAAATTATCCTACATGTATACGAGGAACAATAACACTAAAAGTAAAAAATTAAGAGCATTCACAATAAATTTTTAATTTTTCCTCTATAATTACACTAAAAAACATTATCTTTTATCTCTTCTTTTAAATTAAATAATATTTTTTATATTTTTATCATTATCTTTTCTCTCTCCTTCACTCATAATCACTTTTCAAAAATATTAAAAAATTATAGAGGTAAACACTATATTCTTCAAATTTACTGATAAACACTAATTTTTTCTTTTTCCTATACTCACACCATTTACAATTATTCTAAAAGATTTATAGGTTACACTCACTTTAATTTAGAGGATCATTGTGAATGCTCTAAACAAAACGCAAATAGAAAAAGGAAAAAGAAATGGGTATGACACCACCTATTAAATAGGAAAAAAAATATTTAAAAGGTGA
This sequence comes from Scalesia atractyloides, assembly GCA_947069175.1. Lineage (NCBI taxonomy): Eukaryota > Viridiplantae > Streptophyta > Magnoliopsida > Asterales > Asteraceae > Scalesia > Scalesia atractyloides. The sequence continues at coordinate 90,076,507 of CAMTDV010000020.1, read as the reverse complement.
AAAGGATGAGAATTAAAATCTGGGTTTTCAAGTTTCAAGAACAAAGCCTTTTCCAATCCAGTTTTGTTACACTTCGTAGGCACTTTAAATATTTAATAACTACTTATATTTTAATTAAATGATCTAATATTAGAATTTTAAAAATATCATGTAACGTTCTATTAAAAACTAATTATATTTTTATTAAATGATCTAATAATCAAATTAAAAAAAAAAATGTTATGTAACGTTGTATGCGCCTACCACATCATAAATCTATACATTAAATAAGCGACATAGGTCTTCCTTTTCCACCTACCACATGGGTTGATCAGGAAAAAGCAACCCCACATATCAAATTAAGTAATAAATTTTATGGTGAAAAATATTTTATAATTGTTAACAATTTAAAAACTCAATGAGTCGTCCAACCATTACTTTATTTTTGTAAACTAGTGTAACATACTTTATAAGGGAAAAGTTTACTTCATTTAAAAAATAACAATTTAACAAAAAATAAATTTAAAAGTAAACTAGTGTTTCATACTTTATTATTTTATAGGTATATAATGTTTATTAAATCGAAATCTCGTACTACGTGAAGATATTTTAAGGGATTCCTTTTATTCAAAACATTTTCTTCTTTATAATCATTGTAGAAGGTAAACGAATTATTAACATTAACAATTTATTAATGTGACAAATTAATTTAGATCTGTCTGTGTATATGTGTGGGTTAAATGCACTAGAAAAACATTTTATAGTTGACACAAGAATAGCTAGTTAAATCAAATAACCATCGCAACATAACCCAGTGGTAAGATATTCTTATTAGAGATGTGAATTTCTGACACTACATAACCCTGACATCAGGGGAGGCTCTAAAGAGTGGCAATGTGGCGTTCGGTCGGGGCACGTTTTCTTCAAGGGGCACAAAAATTTTAAAAATTCTGGTTATTTATAGATGCGAAGGATCGTTTGTTAAAACTTTTTCTTTTGTATCTAAAGTGTTCAAACTGAAAAAGAAAGATAAAAATAAAATAGGTTGATTCTTGATTTACAGTGACATATATGATAGGTTGATTCTCGGTTAGCTATTAGCCTATTACAGTATTTCAAACACTCATTCTAATACCATGATTTTACTAATTTCTATGTTTATTGTTATAACTTTAATGGTCATTTAAAATAAAATAGTTTAGATTATTCAATTTGTTAAGGCCTTAGGTAAGGGGCATATTTTTTTGGATCGGCCCGGGCATCTAAACCTTTAGGACCACCTATGCCTGACACGAAATTTGTGGATTTAGGTTTAGTCTAAACAGGTTCAGATCAGTTTCAAGTTGAACCTGTTTAGCTAAATGGGCCGGGTTTAAGTCAACCCGGTCGGGTTGACGGGTTGACATGTTTAACCCATTTATATTATATTTTATTTTTTACAATATATTTTATGTCATAAATTAATTTAGGTGTATATTTTATGCATAATTATAACTTAAAAAGAGAGCTTGACGTAAAGTTTTATAATTAAAAGACAATTTTATTATATACATTTGTGTTTTTTTAGTAAAATTTTAATTTTAAATTCAGGTTGAACGAGCTGTGTTCGGGTTCATATTATGACAAGATTTTTGGGTTCGGTTCAAAGTCATCTAAAATTTTCAAGTTTGGATCGTGTTGAATCCGCCAACCCGTAAACCCGACCCATTTAACACCCAACGGCTCTCACATTCTGTCTTTAACCGAACGTGAAGAAGGATTTTGCTCACCCTCTCATCTCACCATGTTAGATCCGTCCATCGTCCTTCCTCACTCTTTTTAACTTATGTCACGGGCTTTAGCGATGGAAATGGTCGTACTTTTATTGTTATTCAAAGATATTGATGAGACATTTTTATTATTTAAAGCTCCTGTTTAAAAATGACGCATTTATTATTATTATTATTATTATTAATAAACATTAAATATCAAATAATCAATAAATGACAATTAATTCAGTACTTTGTTAGTGAGTTGGTTTTCAGGCTAATGGATACGTCATAGTGTAGGGTGCAACAACAAATAATATATGAAGTAGCTACATATTTATCTTTCTTATAAAGAAAAAAAAAGAGTATTTATCTTTCTTATAAAGTAATATTTAACACTATTAAATATATGGGTCATGTTAATTCAACTCGATATAATTTACATCCATGTTTCTAAACTAGTATTTTGACCCGCCGTGTTTGTGACGGCGCCAAAATTTAAAGTAACTCGAATTTGTTACGTCAAATATCTAATTCGACTTGTCTCCAAACAAAATTTATGTTAAAACGTAGAACAACTGAAATGTAAATAAAATAAACATGAAAACGTATTATATTTGAGCTGACTCACTAACGAGAAAAACTTACGACAAAACGTAAACCAACTGGAATTTATACCACATAGTGAGAATGTATTATATTTAACCTGCATATATAAAAAAGCATGTAAAATTTGAGAAGATCAGAATAATATTTTTACAAAACTAAAGGGTATAAATTACAGTACTGAGTGTTTGAGGGTAAAAAGGGGAGGAAAAACCAAAACTAAAATACCAGACAGAAAAAAAAGAACAAAAATCTTGATTTTTTTAGGGTAAAAAGGGGAGGAAAAACCAAAACTAAAAGACCATTTATAAAAAAAAAGAACAAAAATCTTGATGTGAACTTGGCTATAGTGTCAAACCTTTTTGTTAAAAGTTATACACGTATATTTTTTACAATTTCTTTCTTTAAATTAAGTTTAACATATTCAAACACTAAAAAAATATTTTAAAGTGAAGTTTCACCATTTACTTTTAGGGACTAAAAATTTCAACTATTTTAATATACTTCCAAAATATTACATAACAATTCAATTTATTAAACAACATTAAAAGACATTTAGCGACTACTTCTTATGATCTCGTCAGTACCAACAAAAGTTAGGTGCTTGATCGACCAAAAATATGTTGCATGATTCATCTTCACCATTACTGGCTAAATAAGGATCTGATTGTTGCTGATACACTCCTGGATCTACAAGCTCTGTAGCAGATGATGAACAAATCGAGGAGACCCCAAAACGCGCCATATTTAGCGACGGACTTCCATTGTTAACATTCATGTTTTCGTCATTTAGAACCCCACTTGAGTCACTATCGGAAAGCCCATCTTTTAAATCTAGTAATTTAAGGGTTTTTTCATAGTTTAATGTTGTATTGGTTGGATCAGATCCCAAGAAGAGATTATTGTCTTTGTACTCAACTTCATTGTTGTCTTCTTTTGGTTCCTTGTAAAGTTTTGCTTTTAGCTCTAACAACTGCAGTAACATAAGAAAATATTTGTGTTAAATAAGCTTACCTGTTTTTACCTCATTGCTTATGATATAGGTGAAATTATTTTGTGTATCGTCTTGGAATATATAAAATTGACACAATTCGAAAGAATATAAAGTGGGAATTTCATGAAAAATGCCATTTGATCAGGTTCGTTTTGCATAAAAAGTCATTTTGACTAAGGGGCTGTTTGTTTACCTCTTAATGATTCTCTTAATGGTTCAGACCTCTTACTGGTTCAGCATTTAATGGTTCAGACTGTTTGTTTTCTGAGCAGATGTCTGAATGGTTTAGATATTTGCCTCTAAACGGTTAAGCATTATATTGGCTCTTAATGGTTCAGACCTCTTACTGATTCAGCACTTAATGGTTCAGACCCCTTACTAGTTCAAGACTTAACCATTCAGAAGTTTCCAAACGGCCCTTAACTTCTAAAAAACATGTGCGTGGGTGACAGAGGCATATGGTCATAAAGGGAAAAAAGTCGTTTATCGGGTTAAGGTGTCAAAATGTTATTGTTTTAACCAATCGGGTGGTGGTCCGTTGGCAAAAACAAAGCCTTTAAAACACCTAGATTTCAAGTCTTGAGTTCAAGTTTCACAGACGACAGGGGATTAAAAAAATTAGCCGTTAAAAAAATGTTATTGTTTTGGCAAGATAGCTAAATATTATATTTTCTAGTGTATAAAGAAACATGTGTATTTTGTCAAACTGGTCCCTTTCATGAAAATTTCTAAATAAAACCGAACCGACACACAAAAAGTGAATACTCTACACATAAATTAATTAAAAAAAAAAGTGTGCAAAATATTATATTTTCTAGGGAATATACTGACGATCCCGAAGATTATTAAATAAGTTTATATGTATTTGTATTTTAAGTTAAGTTACAAAAAAGTTAATGTACGAGACTATAACAATTAACTAAGCCTAATTCAAACTGCATAAAAAAAAACTAAAAGATATACTAATAAATAATAATACTAATAATATAAGTAGTTTAATTACCTCTTTTGCTATGGTATCTTTCTCTTGTTGAAGCTTATGATAATTATGCTTAAGCACATCATAATTAGACTTAAGAACATTGTAATCCCTTTCCAATTGTTTCGTCTTCCACCCGCGCGCGGCGATTTTGGAACCAAATCGCCACCTGTCGCGGCTGCAATCCCAAATCGCGCGCCACTTTCACTTTCCTATCCGGGTCGAGTTTGTTATCGACTTCAAAGATTTTCTCCAACGATTTCACTTGATGATTGCTTAATCTTCTCTTTTTGTCGCCAAGTTGCATCGTCTCATCACCACCATAGTCCTCTCCATTTCCGCCGCCACTGCCACCGCCGCCGCCGTCGCCGTGATGAAAGTCTGCATTGTAAATGCAGTTCTCTTCTGATTTGATGTCACCTGAGTCTTCAAGAAATGATTGAGCAATAATTTTTTTTGGCCACAAAAGTCAACTTTTACTAAATTAAGGTCAAACTGTCCACCTTTCTACATTAAATTTGACAAAAAAAATTTTTTTTTTCCAGGGTAAAGATTAATAGTTATATTAACTTAATCACATATCACAATTAAAGAGGTCAAGTTTCTTGATCCATTTTTTAAATTCATAAAGATAATGTTGAATTTTGAAAATTCAAAGTTGACCCTTTATGGTAGGATATAGTGTGATGGATTCTTGAAAATAAAACTCAGAAAAAAAAAACTATAAAAAACCATGATTTTTCTTGAAAAAACTATTCTAGCAAGGACTATGAAGTTCAAGAAGTTGACATACTCAATGAAAGGTACAAGTTATAAAAAAAAAAATCATGATGTAGAATTAAGTTATGTATAAAATGGATTTAAAGTAAGACAATCAAGTAATGTTGAGTACCTTCAAGTGGGTATGAGAGAAAATGAGTTAAAGAATCAGAGCAATTGTAGTTCATCTTCATAGTTTGAACAACTTCAAGCAAGATCTTGGATAACAATAGGCCAATCAATGATTTTCTTTTGTGTTAAAATGTTTTTTTGCAAGAACACACCAATCAAGAATTTTGTTTTGTAAACAAAAAATAATAATAAAATCTTGAAAGGGTATTGAGAAAATCAAGAATTGAGAAAGAATTTTGTTTTTTTACTCAAAATCTGAAACAGAAGCACTGTATGAACAGGCTGTGGGGTGGTGTGGTGTGTCTGTCATCTGTTGGCTTTCTCTTATAAGAAACTTAAATGAATATTAAAATATTATAAATCCTTTCTTGATAAAATTTTAAATAAAATTCTTATATGGTCTGATATAGCAATTTTATATAAGTAAGCTGCAAGTTTATATTTTTGGCTTAAAGTTTTACTTTTACTTTTTTTATATATAATACACTTTTACCACTTTCATTAAAATATCAAAACAACAAATTACAAACAATTGACAGGTAATGAGCAAACAATTACGCTTCTACACCTTTTTAGTTTGAAAATATCATTTGATAAGTCCTATATCTAAGGATAATGAGGTTTAATAATTCATATTCATAATTATATACAAAAATATTGGTACTATCTTGTATAGTTGTGCATAGTTCATAAGTTGGGTATAAAAATATCCACATTACTTCTTCTTGTTATCTTTATTATTTTATAATATATTAACAGCTCAAAACTTAAAGAGTGAAGATATGAAATAAAGGGACAACCGTCACAGTTGAGTTAATCTTATCAAACAATTTATATAGTATATTAACAAAATAGATAATAAACTATTAACTATTTTTTGCAACTTTGTGAGATAAATAATTGACTGGATTTAAACAGTTATATGATTTGTGACTGGCACATATATCATGACATGTGATGGTATCAATTATCTATCATTTAAATTCCATTAATTTGCTCATTTGACAATTGAGTCAGTCAGGTGTTTTACATGTCCTTAGATTGTGTGTTGGTTTCACATCCAGGGGAGCGAACCATCTTGCTTAGCCTTAGATGGCATCACTTTTGTTGGTTCTTGGGTGTGAAAGGGGACATGAGGGTTGGGCGTGAGCTTAGTAATGTTTGAAGGGACAGAGAGGGAAGGCGTCAGGGGGACGTGCTAAGCTAGGTTGATGTGGCTCCTGACGTGGTGGTGCGCACGCCCTAGGCGTGGTTCCAACACTTAGCCTTAGAGTACCTAATATTGTAGAGAGAGAGAATATATCTCTCTCTCTCTCACTCACACATAAGCAAACAATTTTGTTCTTAAATAAGGATTTGTTTTTCTTCCCTTTCGGTTGTAACGCATTATCATGTTATCTTCACCTCAAAAGAATTTACTTATCTCTCTAACAATGTAGATAACCTTAATGTTCTACGGTAGGTTATGAAGAGAATAGGCGTATAACTTTGAGCAATTTTCTTTTCAGTAATTGTGATAATCGCCTTATTTAAGTCCTTTCTATTTGTTTGTGGGAACTTAGATTGTTTATGCAATTATGCTTTATATATGATGTAACACCCCTAAGATATCAATATATATATATATATATATATATATATATATATATATAAAAGGTAAGGTTTACTTGAAAAGAAATTTAATATGAGAAGAAAAAAAAAGAAAGGTAGAATAGTAAAACATTAAATAGTTTATAACTTCTCTCATTAATTATGTTATTTCTCATTAATAAAGCAAAAACATTTTATCCTACACATTTCAAAATTTATCCTACATATGTCTTACATTTACCGGAATTTACCCTACACACATGTAAATTTACCCTACACATTTCAAAATTTATCCTGCACATACTAAAATTTATCCTACACATGTCGAAAATTGTTCTACACTATAAATTATTTTATCTTGAAATAGTTCTTTTGCACCCTGGGAATCACTGGTAAGTGTTCCTTGCTTGTGCATTTTCGTTTATAGGCTTTTATAGCCAAAAGTCAAGCGTTTTTCGAAAAACGCCTTGACTTTCGGTTAAAACCATTATGGTCTAGCCATTGTTTGTGACGAACATGGCTAAGTGATCGTAATAAGGTAGGTGTTAATCCCTATAAAGGGCACCTCCTGAAGATCACGTTTGCTAGACCAATTGACGGGTCAAAGTTTATATATTAAAAAGTCAAACATGCCATTTTTCAGAAAAATCATAAATTAATATTATATGTGCTATGAAACCTGTTTTGACACTTAAACAAGTTGTAATAATTATTAGAACATGTATGAACATGTTCGGCTCGTCAATTTCAGTTCTAGGGTCGGTTCGCAACCGAAAGTCGTGAAGTTTGACTTCTGCTTTGACTTTCGATTCTGACCCGATTTAGATTAGTTAGCTACTTATCTAAAGTTGCATTATGATCGTAATATAATGTAGCATAACCCTTTGAGGTTATATTACATGATCATAATCATAATCTGAGTTTATGCGCAAGTTCCGTAATTATGCCATTTTGACTAAAATGCCCTTGTTGTATAAAACAAGGTTTAAAGGATAATGAATTTAAAATTAAGTTTTCTACTGATGCAATATTATAATTAGAATTATTTGGGATGATAAATCAGATTATATATTGAGTTTTCAAACAGGTTCTTGTATTATGTCGGTAAGTGACGATAAAGCCCTTGTGGCTCATAAAAATGGTTTTAATCATATATTTTCAAGGTAAATCTTTTACCTACTGATATGTTATATTAAATAACATATCTAAGACATTTTAATATAACCTTAACATCAGTTTTCATTAATTATCGTATAATTCGTCATTTTACGACATAAGCGCCGTTTTGGCGCATAATATGGTATTAAACCATATTATTTATCCAAGACCTGATACCTACTGATATTAAAACTTATTTTAAATAATTTTACAGGAGGTTTATGATATGATCTCAGAATCCCAAATAATTTATAAACTATGTGTGAAATGACCAAAATGCCCCTTCGGTGCATAGTTTGGTCATAAAAGATAAAATACACACATAATTAATGTCGTACTGATATTATATCATAAATAAACTATTTTTTCAGAATACTTATGATTATAAACTTAAATTATGTTCAAGTTCCTTTTATACGGTATATAATTACCGAAATGCCCTTATGAGGCATAGTTTCGCTTTAAAACCTTAAAGGCATATAAGTTGATATCTTACTGATATTACAACTTAATTAAAGTATAATGGCATATAGAATTTGTCCATGACTTATCCGGTTACCCGATATCGCTTTTATGCGTACGGTTAAGGATATGTAACTATTTTACGAAAATTAACCGAAACGGGTTCAACCTTATCATTTAAGTTTCAAAATTCAGAATGTTTATAGTTTACCCATATTATGCAAGTCAAAATATTTGCCGGGTTTAAACTACATTCTATCCGATCGTCGTTTAATCAAGTGTTATACGTATTGATCATGTACACTACTCGGTCCAAGTCTATGACTTAAATAAAGACCGATAATATTTAATTGGTTAGCTTATGCCATAATCCAGACTAGAGCCTTGCCGGTAAGTGCTATCTGCACTTAGTACTTTTGTATACGGCTGAGTTATTAAAAACTAAAAGAAGATTAGCTCAGGTAAATACTCTCGACTTATTTCCCCTAAACGGGCTTGGGTTACGGTAAATTATTACCGCTTGGTCGGAAATGAGATCAATCGAATGCCCGTTTGTGGCTAGTAAATCCGCATATTCCGTTTTAATCAGTTTTGTTTGATAACTTAAACATCGGGCGTTAAATTACCGTGTCCTGGATATCCTTGGCTCATTACAATAGTTAATGGCCACGACCTTAGCGCGGGGTGTAGGCATACACCTGACAGACGCTCAAATGCAAATTACCCAAGACGTTGGGGATAACTCCTCCGTGAGTTCTAAGTGGTGTGTATTTAATCATGTCTCGGTCTCCGTACTGGGCCCTGTATGTATTGACAAACATGTGAATCTGCTAACAAGGTTGCAAGGTCAACTTTCCCAAGTTAATAAAAGATTTTGTGCCTTTTTGCACTTAAAATCATTTTAATGTTTTCAAAATGAGTCAATTGGGTGTATTTACCAGCGAAAGCCGCTGACGTATCGTCCAAAGGCTAAGTTTGCAGGTACAATACGAAATAGGCCTGAAGCTGCTCGGTAGTAATAAGAGAATCTTGAAAAATCCTAGATCTGCCTAAAGTTTGTTTTACATTCTTTCTTTGTACATTTTACAATCCGCCTGTGGAACTTCAATTACGAGCCTGTATTTTATTATTTTGTATTTCGAACATTTGGTTTGTAATAGTAATTTAAATCCAAGACTTTCGCTGTGTTTTGTTTAATTGACAATGATGTTATCAACTTACGTCACAATACTCTCTACCCGGGCAAACCGGTGTATGGATTTTGGGTTGAAAATCCGGGGTGTGACAATATAGGAGCAACTATGATAGTTTTATTTGAAAATTGTATGACTTTCCGCTCCATAACTTGTTTATATGATCATTCAAGTGTATTATGAAATGGGTTTTTGATCATTGAATGAAAAACCCCAAATTTTTTTATGTAAGTTAGTCAAGGATGATGATCTTGATTGACATATGTTCATGATCGAATTTACTCTGGTGAAAACATGTTCTTTATGCCATGACATTTGGGTGTAGGAAAATAATAACCTAACCAAATGAAAAGCTAAGAAATGTATGCCCTTAAAGTGTATGATAAAATGCCTAAGTGAAACTTGGTCGCTAATAATGTATGAGAAAAACTGTAATGTAAGCCATACAAATTGATGTAAGCTAATAATGAATATTTGAACGCACAAACCGTGTATCGGCAGCGTAAAACATAAAAGTTATAAATCCGGGTTATGGATTATGAGTTAAACATGCAGGTAAATGAATTACGAGTGTTTAGAAATAAGTTTGGGGTCAATCGGAGGCGTTTTGGCCGAGTTATGCCAAAAAGAGTGAAACATGGTGGAGCTGGGAAAATGCAGCCCAGACCTGGAAACTTTCTGTGAAATTTAGGGCTTTGCATCGTGCGACGACCAAAGCATTACTCCCAACGTGACGCAAGAGAAGGTCGTGTCGCTTGACCATGTTGCTTTGACTCGTCGCGTGACGTGACGAGGGTTAAAGCTCGCAAAAGTTTATATTTTTATTGTTTTGAGTTTTTAGATTCATTTAACGTATTTATGTCTCGTATATACTAACGTAATGTGTGATACGTGTTTAGGTACTTTTAGCTAACACCCGGACAATGATCAAGACATGTAACGAACACAATTCCAAGATCAATGTTTCCGCATTTTGTTTATCTTCATATGTGAACAAACGATACCAAACACAGTTCAAGATTAACGTTTCCTCATTTCTAGATATTCATCCATTGCGTCTGACGAAAATTGATACGCTAGTTACTGTAGAGCGGCAATACATTTTTGTATAGAGGTTAACCCGACTCTACCTCTCGCATCTTCCCTTTGTTGAAAGAAAAAGATATCACTCTGACAAACATTAGCTAAACGCATAAATAATTGTCTACTCATTCGAAAACGCCGCATAATATGTTCCTCATCGTAGACGGGATTGGAGCTAAAATAGTGACATACCAATGTTTGGTTAGCTCCCTCTCGATTGCGATAAAGTGGTGGTTGTCTCGTTAGCTCTTGTTGCCTTTGAAATTACTCAACCAAGTAGCTAATTGTTATCCTACCCGCTTCAATAATGAGATCGTCTTTTTCAAAGAATCGGATGAAGAAAATGCATTCCATTCCATTTTTTGTGAGAGTAAGAGAGGTTTTTTTAAAAAAAATTATGAGAAAAATGTGGGAGTAAGAGATTTTTTTTAAGAATAATGGAGAAATGTGGGTGTTAAGGGGTTATTTATAGAATTTTTGAATTTTTAAATTAAAAATGTGGATCGGAATCCCAACCCCCCCCCCCTCAACGGTGAAAAAAAACCGCTACCATGCTCACCCATCACTGCTCACACCCCCACTTACGGCACCCTGTTGTAGTGCTTGCGAGCCACCTAGGCTCCAATGTGGCTCACGCCACCCCTAGCGACTCCCACAACATCCGGTCTTAATTATATTCCAGCCCAACATGATCTTATAATTCTTCATTCTCAACTAAAAACAATTATATAATTATAATCTTTGTGTTAACCGTATAACAAAACCCCAATAAATGTTTTTCTTCTTTCTTTTCTTTTTTTAACTAAATCATTTTAAACCATTTCTATTTAACCTATAAAATTTAAATATAAACTAATTAAGTATCGGTTCAAGGGTATTTATTAATAAAATGTCTAAAATAGAGGTTTGATGTATATGATTTGTCGTTTCGACATGACTTTTCTTCGCATGGTAAATACCATTGTACAAATCATTAAAACCAAGCTTTACAAACTATAACAACCTCGTCGCAACGCGCAGATAATATATCATTAGTTTTTTTTTTAAACAAAAGCCCATAATTAAATTTAAAACCCAGTTAGAGCATCACGTTTTGTGTAGATGTTTAAAATATGTCATTTGGCTACAATAATTTTATTTTGTTTATTGTTATGATTCTATTACAATTATTGTCTTATTACTGATTTTGTATTAATAAATATATATTTAGAGGCCTATTTATTCTACTCGCTTGGAACCTCAAGAGCCCCCGAGTTCCTTAGGGACAACCTTGATGCTATCTCATTACAATGTGCAATGTGGTGCAAGAAGCGACCTAATCTGTGTATTTAATATGATCAAATCACATATAAGAGGATTATTATTATTGGCTTTCAATTTATATAAAGGTTTAGTCACTTTGTTAAATAATTATAAAAGAGGTTGTTGTAACATTAAAAGCTTACATGAATATCTTTAGATATATTCATATTAAAATCTTAATATAGCTAAATCCTAGTATAGAATTAACTGTTTATATTACTTTGCTACTGAGAAAGAAAGCTTTCAACATAAAATTATTAACACGGTATTTAAGATAAACACCGTCATAAAAAACTATAATATATTCAAGAGTACGCGTACTAGAAGTTAGGGTTGTTTACGAGCTGAACTGAATCGATCATATCTTTGCTCGTGCTTGGTTCGTTTACAAACCGAATCGAACCAAGTGTTTTTTCAACCGAGCCAAAGTCGAGCGAGCGTCTTTCGATCCGGACATTTTTCCAACGAACGTCGAGCGAGTATCGACCGTAGCAGAACAAAAAGGAAAGTGACGATGGGGGTGCTAGTTATCAGAATAAAGTGTAGTTTCCGTCCTTGAGGTTTCGTCCAATTAGAACACAAGTAAAAATTTAACAAATAACAAGGATTATAGAAACACTCAACTAGTTCTTTCGAGATTAACCGAGCGCGATGATAAATCGTCGACCGACTCAAACATACCCTTTTTCTATCGGAAGTTTGAAATTGAATGAACTGATTGAAGCAAAACCCTAGGTAGTTGGTATTTTGACGAGTGGCGATAGAGAAATCGAATAATGATGGCCAATGACGGGTTTTGAGTAGGATCCTGTACTTTTGAATCGAATGGCAGGCTGAGACTTGAGTATTGATTGACTCTTCACGTTTCGGTATTTGAAATTTTGACTAAATCACTCAAATGGACATTCAAGTATTTGACAATGAACTATTGGGATTGGACTTTAATTCTAATTACATAAATGATATCTATTTAGATCTTGGACCAAACCAAACATTGTTAATGTTTGACTCTAGTCATTTCATTAATGATATATATATATATATATATATTAAAAAATAAATCGAGCCAACCGAGCTGAACTGAACTGAACTGAGCGAACCTTTGCTCGTGCTCGGTTCGCTTACAAACCGAACCGATCTGAACCGAGCGTTTTTCAATCGGACTGAATCGAACGAGCAAATTCCAAACATTTTTCGAGCAAACATCGAACGAGTTTCAAACGCCGAGCAATTTGAACAGCACTACTAGAAGTAGCGTAAATTGTTAAAAGGAAAAAGTCTAGATATTACATGAACACGTGAGGCTTTTACATTTCACACCTATTAAGATGCGTTGTAGTAATGTGAGATATGAACCAAAGGTATAATCGTGAATATCAAAAAGTTTTAGGGGTATTTTTATTTTTAGGCATGTGCCCATACCCCACCCCCTGCTGGGATAGAGATGATAGTCTTTCTCTGATCTCTCCAAGCTAGCCAAAATAGAGTCGATCGACCGAACCAATATGCCATGTCACCAGTGTACCAATTATGGATGATTTGGTCATTTGGCTCGCGTTTGTTGCTCTGCCCCTAGGCAAAACCAAAATGATGCTCCTACCCCACATGTTTCCATCCCATCGCGCATCACATCGTTCACCTTCTCCTCCTCACGCGCTACCCTCACGCCCCCTTTAGCACCCCTTCGTGATAATTTGTGTATGTGCCGCCCGCTAATAAACACTCCATCACGCCCCACAACAAGTAGTTGTATACTTTAACAAATAGAAAAGATATACAAATACAAAATAGTTAGTAATAAATAATTTACCTAAAAATATACAAAACCATGTTTTTTTATATTGTAAATTAAAGAATTTTTTTTTATAAAATTAGCTTTGAGTTTTTAAATCTACTTGGAAAAAAAAAACCTTTTTTTTGTCTTCCTCTATATTTTTACTCGAAATTTGGTGGTGGGGAATTATTTAAAAACTTTGTTTTTAATTTTATTGACTGTTATATTTTTTTTATATAAACCAATATTCTGAATATTTAGCATTTTTTGTTTTAAAAAGGAAGAATATTCTTTGTAACTTAAAGTTCTTATATATTACATATTATAAGATTGATTGTTTTCAACTTGTTAAAATAAAGATTTGTTTTGTATATAAAAACACTTCAATCTTCAAGTTTATTTAATTAAAATATATTCTATTATATTTTGTATGTAATAGGTAATAACGTGCATATTAATATTATGTAAAAGATGTTAATGGATTGCGTGGTCAAGATGGCTACACGTAACCTTAGTTCTTTCTAGAATTTAAAAAAAATAGAAAATAATACAAGATAAAAAAGAAGGCATTTATTATAGTATTTAATTCAAAAATTGAATAAAAGTTGACAAAAAAATGCACAATTATGTAGCTTGCTAGTAAGACATTTAAGTATATATCTATTGAGTCTTGGCTTAACACTTGAAAAGGACGTTGTGCCGTGTGCATAGAAGTGTCACATAGAAGTTTGTTGTCATTTGGGAGAAGAGAGGAGTTATGTGTCTTGAATGGTTGTGTCCATATTTATCATAGGAGTCAAATAATATAGATGTCGACTGACGAAGAGTTTAACTGACAAATTAATATTCTACAGTTGTCTTAAAGTGAACAAAATTTAAACAAAATTTTGTCATGTATCTATGTGTAAAAAGAAGTTGCTAAAACAAAGGATTATAACCAAAATAGTAAAATGCTTACATACTCACCATAAGTGAAATGATTAAACACTTGAATTACGGCTAACACATGCCTATATACAATTAGTGATTAGGAGCTTTAAATTTGGGTGTTTTTTTGAACGGTATATCTATCTCCACCAGACATAATGCTTATACACCAATTCAGGAGGAAACACAATAATATGAAAAAACCCTCTTGTGGGAATCGAACCCAGAACCTATTGGTCACAAAGTCTTATCACACTCCAAAGATGACACTAGGCTATAAAGCCATGGGCTAAATTCCCATACCCCTTCCTTTATATCTCTATCTATATATACATATACATACACACACACATATATATATATATAGAGAGAGAGAGAGAGAGAGAGTGTGTGTGAAAAGAGTGTGAAAATAAGATTTCAGATATAGATATATATTTAGAGATAGAGTGAAAATAATGTGGAAATAAGATTTTAAAAATATAAAAGTAATGGGAGTCTTAAACATTGACATACATACATTTATGTTAAAAGTACATACAATTAACCAGGAAAAGGTGTTACCGACACAACTGATAGTTCATATGAATACATGAACTCCATCCAATGTTCCCAACATAGGTAACATTTAAACTTACTTTTACAAGAGACTTTGAAGATTAATTAAACATAATTCGTGTACCATCACTACTCTAATCGATCGATAAATCTGATACGATCATGTAAATGGACCCATGAAAACACACCATCCCATGTTATCATGCACCATCCTTTAGTTTGCACGTAACTTGTTGTTTGCATATTTTTAGTAAGTAGTGGCTAGTTTATTTTCTTGCTTGTATTGTATGCCTACTATTTAAGGCTTTCTGTCTTTTCGGTAATGATTATGAAGTAAAATTACACCAACAAGTCTTCTTGTTCTACTTTTAATTTGTGAAGCCTCACCTACTCAACAGGTCTTAGGAGATCGACCATCTTGAATTTGTTTTTATCAAGATCTTAATTTTTGCTTTCTTAAATTGTTGCATAAGAAGGAACTAGCAAACATTGGTGCAGGTTAAGAGCGCCGGGGGGGGGGGGGGGATTGGGGGGGATTACTACCTCCGAACTTTTCGCTCAATAGTGTTATAAATGTAAATTTTCGTATAAATCTTTTTAGGTATATACGTTTTCGACCCCCTACCCGTCGGAAATCTCAAGCTTCGCCACTGCTGGCAAGGCAAGAAATACTCAAATATTATGTTGCTTATATGTCTAATGTGTCGCTTATTTTTACATAAATTTAAAAATATATGTAGCAATTAATTACGTATATGTAATAAACAAGTAGAATTTTTGTAAATCGTAGTTACGACATATATGTAGCTCGTATATAACAGATATCAAATATGTACTTTTTGCTACACAATTATTGTATTTATTTAAAATTTCAGTTAAGGTAAGTATAATATATGATATATTACAAAAAAAATTGATTGATTTTTGAGTTTTCTCTAGGTTTTTCGTACCTCACGTGTGATTTCAAATTGTCTTATTTTGTGTATATTTATAATGACAAAAGAATAAATACAAATACGATTATCGTACAAAACGTACGAATGGTGGTCTAGAAAAATAAAATAATACGGTGATATTTTCGTAATCAGTATATCTTAGTAGGGTAATTATCAAAAGTAGAGAAATTATGATGTACTTGTAAAGTAATTTTGAATGATGAGTTGTAGAATAATTATGATATATTTGTAGATTAATTTTGAATTGTATGTTGTTTAACGAACTTATACAGTAATTATGTCTGTTATGTTATTTTGATAAACTAGTAAAGTAATTATTATACACTTGCAAAGTAATTTTGAAATATATGTTGTTTAATACACTTGTAGAGTAATTTTGTAATTTATGTTGTTTAATGTACTTGTAGAGTAATTTTGAATGATATCTTGTAATAGTGTAATAATAATAAATAAAATTTATATTGTTTAATGCACTTGAAATATACAAACGTATCTAAGCTAATTTTGATACGAACATATCTTAACCGAAGCCAAACTAACATTATTTTGAAATGATATGTTTTAACCCGATTTCTATTTAACATAATTCATTTTGATCTGTACCAAAAATGTTCATTTTAAGAGGTTTATTTGAGATACTTGTTACAAACTCCAAAAGACTTAAAACCTTATTAACCATTGCCTATCTATTTTCATCCTTGTTTTCACGCAACAACGAAATTTTGAAAGTTTAGGGTAAATAGATATATTTGTAATCGGGTCAGTAGCAACTTGTTATGGGCCTCTAAATATTTTCTTTATATAAAACTTAGCGTTATCTTAAAAAAATGTAGAAAGCAAGAGTCAAATGTGTGGTTGATGGGGAGTAAAGCTTCAATTTTTTTTCCACCCAACTAACTGTTATAAATTGAGAGGGCATGTACAGGGACTATACATTAATGGGGTATGGTCTAGTTTAAAAAAAATAATAAAAAATAAATATATAAAAATGGCCAAAAGGAGCAATTCATTAAACAAAACCTTTAACAAGAAGTTAAAGACTAATATTACAGCAAAGAAACCAAACGAAACATTATCATTATATGTAAAAAATGTTACGGATTAAAACCATTATATGGTATGAGAATTATTCCATATCTGTTTTATGGGAAAGAAATATGAGTTTTATAAACCAAATGGACACTCTCACCCATCAGACTAGTCTTTTATGTTGAGTTATTCTATCTAAGCTATAATATTGTTGTCACCAACGAGGCTTGGAGTGATGGCCTGGAGAGAGTCAGTCGTGACCAACAAGGACATTGGCCCTAAAGGAGGGTTGATTGTTACGAACTGAAACCATCTCAAGATATGAGACTCGTCCCACACCGGTTGTATGTGTTTGTATTGTATGTGCAACAGATGTGGGGTTTATAGACCAAATGGGACTTTCTCACTCACCATACTAGTTTTATAGGTTGAGTTCCTTGTTTAGGCTGTAACAAAATGCTCGACCACGTCCTGATTTTGTATTTGGATCTAATTGTCATGCATAAATTAAAATGTCAGTCTGTAATATGTTCAACACCTTTCTGGACCACTGCTTAATCCGGAGTTTCGAGGTCCAACACCAATATAATATAACTAGTGGATTACATCCGTATTTTGCGGCATGACAACTCAATTTTTAATGGAAACGTAGATGAAATAGTAAAAATAATGTTAATGGCAGGAATTCGTTTGATATTGGTTCGGTTCGGTTCATTAAGATACCGACATTTACCGAAAAGAGAAACAAAAAAAAGTAATGACACGACCAAAAAAATACCAGATGTGTTTACATCGATCGAAACAATAAAAACGAATATCATTTTCTATACTGATGTTGTTCCGCCAGTATTAGACCGTTCGTTTTGTTACATGTATAACACCAGGTTCGATTGAAACTTAAAAGAAAAACCAAAAAATAGAAAAGAAAGATGAAAAAATTCACAAAAGACAAAAATTACAAGGGAACATGGTAACAATCCATGATCTCAGGAATTAGACAAATGAAAGCGGGGCTAGCCATTGAGCTCAATACTTAAACTGTGCAGACCCGGGTCTTTATCTCCCCCCGCCACAGTCCCGAACTGCCACTTGCCACTCCTCATCTAAGAAAGCTTGATTCTTATCTAGAGTGTTAAAGCCTTGCCGTCATAGACCGCTTCTTCAAAACACTGTTTATCAAGCCAAGAGTTAAATAATCTATAGGGGGGATGATCGAAATTAATAGGCGACATGGTTTCCACCACGGTTGCAAACCAACTTTGCATAAAATCTCGTACACAAGATTTCGGTCCAGCTTGCTCAGTTTGGAACCATCCTCTGACATAAACGTGAACTTGTTACTGAGCGTATTATACTTCAAAAGCCTGCGGCTACTAATAAGATGGTTGAAGCAATCAGCCGCGTTGGAGTTAAAAATGTTCTTCCGCAAATATAACTTCGTTGAAATCTCCCAAGAGAATCCAAAGACCTTAAGAGGAATTGATATTGGATTCTATAGTTGATTTTGAAAAAAGATGTGTTTTCCGCCCGTCAAGAGAGTTCAAGGTGCAAAGGGGGTTAGACATGCCAACCCAGCGTTTTTGTCTCTGTTTATTTTAGGGATGGAAGCTCTTCATGGCATTAAGTAACGAAATAATGGTCTGGTGCCATCACACCTTTACGCGGATGACACAATATTTATTGGGCGGATTAGCCCATCAACGAGTTGTTTTAGTAACAGCTTTAAAGACCTAAACGCCTTGGTACGCCAGTGCTTTTTTACATAAGACATGTTGATATTATATGTGATTAGTAATTGATATCCCCTACATGTTGTGAACATAGAGATGGGAATAATATTGCAAAAGAAACCAAACACTTTTTGAAACAAAAAATATGAGAAACAAGAGTTTCCCATCATTAATTCATCCATCCATCAAACAAAACATATTACTACTACCAAACATTTGTCATTTGACCATTCATATGTCAAACAAAAGCTAAACAACACAATCAATAATCAAGCCCTCTCACCCCTAATTCTCCTAGCCAGCTGAATGTCCTTGGGCATGATGGTCACACGTTTCGCATGAATCGCGCACAGATTAGTGTCCTCGAACAATCCCACCAGGTACGCCTCAGCTGCTTCTTGCAATGCCAGCACCGCATGACTCTGGAAACGCAGATCCGTCTGCAACATTCGTTCATTTAGACATATTTAATCACAATCCCATGAAAAATACTTGTGCTTTTGTTAACAATGGGAAACTGACCTTAAAGTCTTGTGCAATCTCACGAACAAGCCTCTGGAATGGTAGCTTCCTGATCAAAAGTTCAGTACTCTTTTGGTACTTACGGATTTCACTGCACAGCAAACACAAATCAAAAAATAAAAAAGGGTTGGTGTTCAGGTCATGGATGAAAGTGTAATTTGGTTATGCGAGTGACTAACCGAAGAGCAACGGTTCCTGGTCTGTATCTGTGAGGCTTCTTCACACCTCCTGTAGTCGGAGCAGACTTACGCGCAGCCTGTCATAAACATATCATCATAGCATAGTTGTTAATGGCAAATATAGGTAACAGCAATAAATAGCGCGTGGCTATTCTATAAATTTTGATACACTAGAAAAAAATTATATTATATTATATAAGAATACCATGGTATATATATACTATTTTACATGTATATTTAACAAAAACCTAAAATCCAACTATTCTGAAGTTACATTTAATTTAATTGCTATTTATTAAAAAAATGAAATAAAATAAAATAAAATATCGCTATTATCGCTAAAACCCTAATAGCAATCGCTAAGCTCGCTGTATATGCATAAAGGTAATTAATTCGAAAGAAAATATACCTTGGTTGCAAGCTGCTTCCTAGGGGCCTTTCCACCGGTAGATTTACGAGCAGTTTGCTTGGTACGAGCCATCTACAATATTCCAATTATTAAACCAACACAAATCAAAATAAAATAAAAAACTGAATCAACTAATTGCAGCTTAATGTTCATCATAAACCCGAATGCAAAAGATAACATTCTTCATCGTTTTGAAAATTAAAATAATAAAAAATAAAGAAACTGGCAACAAAATAGTATCATCTACCCCAAATCCGATTAACAAACCCTAGGGGCAAAATAAAGAACCAACAATCGGATAATACGAAATATTATTCGTAATAAACATTGATTGTAAATTAAGATGTGAACAGAAATTGAAAGACTTGATGGTAATACCTAAACGAGTTTGTTCTTTATCGGCGGCGAATTTGAAAAGAGGGGAGAAAATAATGAGGAAAGTTGATTTAGTTATATTTTTTGTTTTGTTTAAAATGATTTTCTTTTGCATCTGATCCCTCGGATTTGTGTTTTATTATCATTTTCATTCAATTGACTAACCAAGATTTAAATGTAACGTTAAGTGAAGAGCAGATTTAACCTTTTGCCTTGTAACTAAGAGGTAATTTATACATTTTATTATTAAATCACCACCACCATATCCACCTAAACTTAACCACCATCACCACCACTATAAACACTACCAGCTACCACTATACCAATAATTATCTCAAACCATCACCACCACCACCACTTAAAACACCACTAGACACCACCACGCCAGCCATCACCATCATCATCTAAAACCCATCGTCATCACCATTGTTTCAAACCAGTGATCACTACTACAAAGTAGGAAGAGAAAGACCATTGGAAGCTTACCATCCCCGCCACTATCATCAACACCTTCAAATTCCTAAAACCTATCACCACCAACCACTCTATCTGTTTATCTATTTATTTGTCTATCTGTTTGTCTGTCTGTCTGTCTGTTCTCTATCTCTCTCTCTCTCTCTCACACACACACACACCGTTTGAAATCTAAAAAAAAGGTGATCTCCAATTTGGGGGTTGAGGAAGATGATGCAGGTGTTGGTGGTGGTTGGTGTTTGTTAACGGTCGTGGTCTAGGACTTGGTAGTGCTAGATTTGCATGGTGGTGGTGGGGCTCCTTGGTAGTGGTAGGTATTGGGTGGTGGGGGCAGTGATGGTGATGCTCATTGTCGGTTTGGAGTCGGTGGGGCTAGAGGTAGTTGTTGATGGAAAAGAATTTGAGGGATAAAGAACATGTGTAGAGAAGAATAGATTAGACATGACACTTCTTCTATTCTCATTCTCTCTTTCTCTCTACACATGTTCTTTATTATATTTGTTTATACATGCACATCTCTCCTTCTATTCCACTTCTCTCTTTACACATGTTCTTTATCCCTCGAATTCTTTTCCATCAACAACTACCGCAACAATCAAGCTCCTGCAAACAATGGTCGCACTTGCTTCAAGTGTGGTGACCACACCTTGCAACGTTTTCCTCAACGCAATCAAGCTCATCAACAAGCTCGGTGGTAGACCCTTTGTCTCATGTGCTTAGCCCAGAACAACAACGACGTCATAATGGTACGTTTCTAGTAAACAATGTTTATGCTTCGTGTTTATTTGATATTGGCGGGAAAAGTTTTGTTTCCGCGGAATTTGAACCAATGCTTAAGTGTAGACGCTCTAAGTTGCCGAAATCGTTTAATGTTAAAGTTGCTGATGGTAAATTGGTCCTCGTGATTTTGTTCTTTCTAATTGTACTCTTCATCTTAACGATCACAAGTTTTCTATCGACCTCATACCTATGCAAATGGGTAGCTTCAATGTCATCATAGGCATGGAATGGCTTTGTAAGGTCCATGCTGAAGTTGTTTTTTTGGAGAAATTCATTCATATCCCTCTTCCATTTGGTGATTCATTACACGTCTGTGGCGACAATCCTTCTAAAGGTCTCAAGCTCATGTCGTGTACTCAAGCGAACAAGTATTTACGCAAGGAGTACTTTGCCTTTCTTGCCCACATCGTGGAAAAGAAGGATAAAGGAAAAAGCGTGAGTGACGTTCCTGTTGTTTGCGATTTTATAGACGTCTTTCCTGAAGATTTACCTAGCCCTTCTCCTCGTTCTGTCAACTTTCGTATTGATCTCATCCCTAGAGCAACTCCTGTTGCTAAAGCTCCCTATCGTCTCGCACCATCAGAAATGCAAGAGCTATCAAGCCAACTTCAAGAATTACTTGATAAAGGCTTTATACGCCCTAGTACTTCCCCTTGGGGCACTCCAGTTCTCTTTGTCAAGAAGAAAGATGGATCGTTTCACATGTGTATCGATTATCGCGAACTTAACAAACTCACTATTAAGAATCGTTATCCTCTTTCTCGAATCGAATCGAACTTATAAATTAATGATCAATATTAGAATTTGAAATGTATATACGAATGTATGGACATAGAAACAGACTCACAACCTCATAGTAACGTATATGAAATCAACATTGTTATTTTTATGTTATGCACTCGACTTACTTTCATGTTTATGTTTACATGTGAAATCCGTTACTAGTAACATATGAAAGCCCCAATGGGACTAGGTATTGGATGCCAAACGTACCTGTCGGTTTCAAACCGTGCGTTGGAGCCAGATTTCGTTCACTAGATGGAGCAAATGTTGTATACAAGGAGTATCCGAGAGAGCCGGTTAGGTGATCCATTACCTTTGTTTCTCTTTATAATTGGAATGGAAGGTGACTTGCATGTTTAAGCGAGTCGAGGAGCTGAATATTTTTAAAGGCTTTTCATGCCCTAACAACGGACTGTCGATCACGCACCTCGTGTTTGCGGACGAGGCTTTGATAATCGGGGATTGCGATATTGAGAATGTGCTTAATATATCTCATATCCTTAGATGTTTTTATGTTGTTTCAGGCCTTATAACTAATTATTCCAAATCTATTCTTATTGGGGTGGGTGTTGGCTAGGAAGAGGTGATATCATGTGCTAATTCGATTGGTTGCAGTCAGGTTCATTACTTTGTTCCTATTTGGGCTTAACCATTGGCGCTAATGTTAACATAATTGGTAACTGGACACTGGTGTTGGAGGCTTTCAACAAGAGGCTCTTATTGTGGAAGCTTCCGTTTCGTCTAAAGGGGGAGGCTCACCTTGCTTAAGAAGGTTATGGAGACTCTCCCAGCTTACCTCTTCTCGAAAAATAAAGCTCCTTCTTACATCATTTCCAAACTCGAAGCCGAGAGATGTTTCTTTTGGGGAGGTAACGAAGAGAAACAAGAACTAAATTGGGGATAGAATTTGTACTCCAAAAGATTTGGGTAGCTTGGGGCTTACGCTGCTTAGATACGCGAATATAGCATTCCTCACCAGATGGTGGTGGAGATTTAAAACTCAAGCGATTGCTCTCTTGAAGAAAGTATCTTAACAATGCGCTCTTCAAATAGATCATGGCATGTCTTACCTCACTCAAACAATCAGTCGGGTACTTGTTCCACAATTGCTAAGTTAGAGAACCACCTCGTCGTTTCAAACATTAATGTAGGCAGTCTCATAAAAGGAGTGGGAAAGGAGATCTGATCGTCTATGGAGCCGATATGTAAGTGTTTTCCAAACTTGTTTGCTTAGAAAGATAAAGGTCGTGGTATACAAAACTGCTATGAGATAACAAACGAAACAGTTAATTGGAAATGGAGGTGGAAAAGGATCCAATTGAATGCCGAAGAACAAAGGGAGCTATGTAAGTGTATCAGACTTCTGTAGCAAGTTTCAATTACTCAAGTTAATGATCGGTGGATTTAGCTTGAAGACCCAGATGGAACCTTTTCTGTTGCATCAATGAAAACAACCTTGTCCAATTCCCCTTTTCTAACAGAGTGGAATAAATGGGTGCCTTTAAAAACTAACATTTTGGTCTGGAGAGCGAAAATTGATAGAATAGCGACTCATTTGGCTTTAGGAAAGAGAAACATTAACGTTGGTTTGGTGATGTGTAAGTTTTGCAGTGACTTAAGAGGAGTCAAGCGATTTATTTGCCACATGTCATTTTGCTACCCTTATTAGCAAGCAATCTCGAATTGGTGTCATATTTATCCCATTTTCACGTTTTCATTTCAAGATTTGATGATGATGGACAAAAACTTTCTTTTGGAAACGAGGATAAAGAAGGTAACCACGGGATCATCCTAACGGCATAATGGTCTTTATGAAAAGTTAGGAACGAAGCGATTTTCTCATCCAAGGAAGCAAACATACCTATGGATCAAAATAGGTCAAGAATAATTGGTGCAATTTTTAATATATCATGTTGTAATGTTGATATCATGTTGTAATGTTGTTTTCTAGCGTCTTGCTAGTTTTTCTATAATAATATACTTACCTATTGTCAAAGAAACTGACGATTTCGAAAAGTAAAAGAAAAATCAGTTAAGACGTCTAAAACATGAAAACCGTTCAGTCGGGCCTACCCGACTACCCTAACCAGTTTCGTTTGCGGTTTCTCAAAATCATAACATTGTTAACTAACAAATGCACACTTTTGATTACTCAAACGAACCGGATCGGTACCACCCCTTACCACACCAACTCCAATGTGAAGTAACTTTAGTTCCACACATCACGCCTTCAGCTAACCCATAACATTGTTAACTAACAAATTGACACTTTTGATTACTCTTATGTACAACATCTAACCGCTGCGGTTGGCGGTGGTAAGCGGCAGTACTATTGATCCCACCCGTCTCTCCTCCTCCAGAATTCCACCATTTTATCCCATATACCACCGTACAACGCCGTAAACATCTCTAAGCAGTAACTTCGCACCCGATAATGCGCTTGTGTATTTTCACTAATCGCCACGCGCGACAACTTTGAGGTATCGATAACCCAAGTCGGTTTAACATACGCCACGGTTGTGCGTGAAGATGTAGCATTCGCATACAAGAAATTCATTAACACGTCCTCATAGTTAAAAACTGCGTCCACCACCTCGCGTCCCGCTTTCGCTTCTTCACTCCAATACCTACCGAACGCCACCCGATTGTCCATAAACGCG
Source organism: Scalesia atractyloides (assembly GCA_947069175.1). Classification (NCBI taxonomy): domain Eukaryota; kingdom Viridiplantae; phylum Streptophyta; class Magnoliopsida; order Asterales; family Asteraceae; genus Scalesia; species Scalesia atractyloides. The sequence goes on along the minus strand of CAMTDV010000020.1, from coordinate 90,051,369 downwards.
GCACCAGTCAAAATCATGTTATACCCATTGAACTTCCGAGCATGTTTCTCACCTCGGTATTCCAACGGCCCTGGCCCGCTAACCAGACGTGGATAAAACCCGACTAACCGGTCTGGATTCTCTCTCCATACTTTGAACCCGCGTTCAATGTGATCACAACTCATGATTATGTCGTCGTCTAGCTCGAGTGCCGCTAAGGTCTTTATCAACGGGTCGATCTTGAACCTGTTGTTTAATGAATTCTTTTCCTCAACCCGAACTCTCACCGGGACTGCTGAGTCAAACTCGGTTACATCAGGAGGTGTCCCTTTGTTCCATACCACAACAATCTCACGAACCGAAGGACACCGGGAGTAATGTTTTATGTACCATTTCAAGTTCCATAACCGCGCATCGTAGGTCATCGCTAACATTGTGAACTGTGAGTAACGGCTATCGATTGCGTAAGGCTCGTGACCGCCACTTCCACCATGTAAGCATCCAATCCCGATGAACAATAGCACGATGCAAGCAACCAACAAGGCGAGAAATGCTAACCGGCCAAAGCTCGTGTTTGGGTTCATCTTGAGCCGAATAACCAAACTCACCCGGTTTAACCGGGTGCAATACTCTCTTAACTTGGACGACAAAGCGCTTGATCTCTCCAATACCAAAAACGAATCACTTCGTTTCTTTACGCTAAGTGGGCACCAACTTAGCGGGACAATGCACCGCACGAACCCGAGCAACACACCCATTACAAAAACAAGCGATCCCGCAGCCAATATCAACAGCCACCCGACAACATATCTTCGTGTCACATCTCTAGAGGGGGTTCGATCCCCATCAGAAACCGCGATCCACTTACCCGACTTTAACTGTTGCACATCGAGATGATGCGACCGAGCACCATTCCACGCGTTTTTCCCTTTTGTCGGCTTCTTAATCCCCAAATCAACTTCGACTTCTTTGTAAGCATAAGGCGTAAGAACTTCAATTTTGAACACACGAACGCGTTTTCCATACGTTTCACCATCATCCTGACCGAGCCGATACACATTTCCTTTGTAAAACACGGGCCTGCCTCCGTTTCGGGCACCCATTTTTTCGCCATTGTTGTAAACCGGGTTGTTCTTATGTTGTTTCCACGGGCCGAATGGCGTGTTGCTATACCATATTTCAAGCTCTCCGTTCTTTTTCGAGCCAATCCGGCTATGATCCGACCCGAAAAGCCAACACCTCGATTCGTATTCCATAATAAACGAATCGATAAGTGGGCGTTTTAAAATGATCTTTTCGAGTTCCCATTTTAATGGGAACTCGACTGCTCGGTAAAGGCTTTTTTACTACCCTCTGGCATCATATATATCTGCAAACATTACACAACATTAATATTAACATTAGTTGCACAACGTTTAAAAACAAAAAAATATATATATTAATTAAAATTTTCATTTGGCTTAATGATCATACTTGAGCATCGTAGTCGAATACAAATGGATACGAGAGATGCCATTCTTCGTCCAACACGACTCCAAGTTGTTGCCACGATGCTCCATCGTATATGCTTCTTGCAGCAGCGATATCGCCTTGCATGGTGATCGGATTCTTGGTCTCGAAGAACAGGTAAAGAACCTCTCCCTGTGTCGAGATTCGACTATCATGGTTAGACCACGAATTTCATATATATCCTTATAAACTTACGTAAAATCATATTTATCGACAGATAAGTTGATACCGACCATCCATTAAAAATATATAAAGTTTCATATTTACTTATTTCATGTTGATTTCATTAACCTTATAATATTCTTTCTTTTTACGCTACAAACTTTCGTATCATACTCTAAGTATTAGAAGAACGATATAAATATAACGAATTAAAAAATAATTGATATTATGAGTTCAATCAAACAAAACATTGTATTCCTCTTTTATCTTGAGACATCTTTGGTTTTGTCTCCGGAAATTAATAAAAACTATAGATAATATTCCAAGAAATGTCATTTCTTGGAGTAGTGATTTAAAAAAACTTTTAAATATTGTCAAATATAAATAAAAGGAGTTTCAAAAGAAAAAATAAATAAATTAAAGGAGTTGGAAAGGTAAATATTGACTTTTGGCGACAAGGGCAGGGAAAACAATATACCATCTTTGTATTTTCAAAATTTATTAAATAACAATCAATAATATACCATCTTTGTATTTTCAAAATTTTATTAAATAAAAATCAATTTTGGATAACACCAAAATCTAAACAAAAAATTAAAGCAAAATTATTGAAAGCTCAATTTATTGGGCAAGTAGATTAATATTAAACAAAAATAAGAACACTAGAACAAAGGATTCGCTTTATACCAACACTTAAAACAATTTAACCAAGTGTATGAAATTATTACCCAAAACATATACAAAACTGTAAAATTGTAAGTGACATTTAACAAGTTCATAAATTAATACCAAACTTTTAATCAGCAAGGGCAAAGTCGCGAATAAAATAAGTCAAGTAAACATCACTGCAATGACTTAATTAGGTGAGTTAATTTTATAGATGCCTTAAACTCATAAATACGATCATCTTTTAGAAAGTTTTATATTATGCATTAAAATCTTGTATTGGAAAAATATTATATTTTACAAGGTATAGATGCCTTTTAACCTCATAAATACGATCATATTTTAGAAAGGTTTATACGTATTATGCATTGACATCTTGTATTGAAAATATCATATTTTACAAGGTATCAAATATTTTTTTTCCCATTTTCTCAAGACGAAACCGGTGTACGAACCGGTACAGAAAAGAGTCTTATAAGGGCCCACTGCTTCTTGAGCGCTAGAGATTCCTGCATGGCTAGCTTGGGATGATGTACGCATCCTTACGCATGCAGGAATTTGTTTCACCACTCGAACTGCTGACATCCATGTCACACTAAAGCAACCTTACCCTTGCTCCAAAGTTTTGCGCATTTAAATGTGCTTTAATAAAACAAAAATAAAAGTCCATATACAAAAGGAACAATATAGAGCGTCAAAACCCTAAAAACATACCTGAGCATAAAGAAAAGGATCGGCAACAAAGTTACTAGCAAACCCGGACTCAGAAACCGACCCACATGTCACAACCGGGTTAGCCACAGGCCATGATGAACTCATATTCTCCCACACATTCATCTACAAATCATGCAAATTCAGTTTCAGTTCACAATCTTTATCTAAATCCAAACAAAACCCTTGTCCAAACACTTACATCTTCAATGGGCTTAAGCGAAAACGGGGAATCCCCATAGAAAACTCCGATCGCCCACGAACCCTCACCGTCTTCTTGGCAACCATAACTATTCACGTTAATGCTCTTGTACACTCATACATGTGTATAAATACCCAATTGAACTTAACAACATGAATGATACAAATAGAAATGAGACCTAGATGACATGCCGCCATAATCGACCCGAGTCGGTGGGCTTTCACGGTGGTAGCACTAAATCGGGATACCATTTTGGCCGGAAAACTGAAGTTATATAAAAGGTGAAAGGGAGTGATAGTTATAGGGAAGTTGTGCGTGTCTATGTTGACGAAATGAGTGAATTTGAAATATAGAGGTTTGAGAAAGATGGAGACATAAAGGTTCTCACTCTTTCCACTTTAACCGTTATATCATATAATTCAATTATATAATATAATGTATTATTGAACATCTACATTGACATTGAAATAAAGGCATGTTTTATATTAAAAATTTGAAGGCATGTCTTATATTTTAATAACTTTACTTTATATGCTATGATAAAGTTATTTGCATTTATGGATAAATATTTATTTTGTGATATGGAAAAGGATAGAAGTAATGATATTGATGAAAAGTTTGAATTTGCTACAATTAACATATGGTAAGAAATACTCATTTACTTTTTTGTTATTAAATAAACTGACCAATGAATTTTTGAACATATGGCATAAATGCTTCTTAGGTGACACGTGGAAATGATGTATACACGCTAGGTGGTGTGAACCAACTCTAAAGGTGTAAAGGGTGCTTCCCAAATAGAGAGTTGTACTAACTAATAATATTATGTCATGTCAACTTCTCTTTTCATTCCCCATTTTGCACTCAAACACGGAGGGTGCTCAAACACATAAAGAGTGGTAAACAAATTAAAAAAAAAGAAGAAGATAAATTTGTGATTGGCTTGAAAGAGGTAGGACCCACTATTATACCCCCTCTCTCCCTTCTCCTCATCTTCTCCACTAGGTGTGAGTACTCACCGAAATAAACATTCACCATTCACCGAAAATATGATAGGGGCGCCTCCCCACTCGGCAAACATAATCACCGAAGGGGTCACCAAATGGTGCCCCTTCCCTAAAACAACGTTAGAACATGACACATATCCGGTGTAAATATATACTTTAAAGCTTTTCACCCCAAGTTTTATATATAACAAGATTGGGAGAAGAATTTAGTTTGACAATCGTTCATCTATTGCATATGATCAAATACAATGGAACCCGAAATCAAGAAAGCCAGTTGAACTAAGGGTAGCTTACTAACTTTGCAAAATAGTAACCAAGTTTAAAATATCTACAAAATTAACGAATATGTACGTATGTAAGCCATTTCGTGATGGAAAGGAATCCTCTTATCTAGAAGGCTATCATTGGCAGTGTAAACCCGACCAACCACTTTGGTTCGTGGAAGTTCGGGGAAGCCAAAGGCTTCAACAACGTCGTTGAAGTCAGAAGGAGATGAACAGGGAAGTGTCCAAAGAGAATAACACCACTTTTATTGAGAATATACTCTAGCCATTGCTTCTCCGATCTGAAAGGTGTTAATCGTTGGGGAGAACACAACAGGGAAGAGAAGACCGTCGTTCTACTTCTCGAAAGGATCTTTCGGTTGCCATTTGGCAATCGTCACTAGCTAGTTCACAGATTATGATCGTTGCACACATTCTAGAATTTTTGTGACCATATGTTACTCATATTATATAACACCAGAGCAACTCAAAAGAATTAATATGAACAATTTTACATGGATGGTCCTAACATATCATGTCTAGAGTTATGTAGCAACGTGAGTTTTATATCAAACGGCCCCACTGTTCTTGAAATCTACTGCGAGTTATGAAAGATACTTTTTTCTAAATTATTATCCAGCTCTGACTTTGGAATCTTTCTGCAATTAGCTGTCTTAAGTTGTAAAATATTGTTCGATCTCTATAATACTTAGAATCATCCTTGTTTTTTTATTCTAGTTTTTTTACATAACTAGATTTTTATACATGCCATGCGTTGCGGTGGCGTCATTGTGACTTTGTTACATGCATACAATGATGACACTAATGTGTGCTGTCCACGTGTGAAGTGAAACGTTTTTAACTTTGTTACACAGATTAAGCTAGTGACATAAACGTCATTAGACATAGATAAAAAAAGAGTATGTTTCAGATGTTGCGGCATAAAGTCGTAAAAATAATTTAGACAGTGATGTGAAGTCGTAAAAGTAATTTTGGCATTAACGTTGTTAGACATAGATAAAAACAAATACAATAATTTGTCGCACGTTACGGTGTAAAGTCATCAAAATAATTTAAATAAAATGAGGTGTCAGGTTATTAGGTAGAAAAGTTTGGAGGGTCAAAGTTGTCAATTATCAAAAGTTAGAAGTGAATGTGTAACCTACTTAAAGAAGAAGATTAACAGTGTTTCATGTCAAAAAGTTTGACGTAGACGTGTTAGACCTATAAAAGAAGAAATTGTATTCAAAAGCCAAAACAAACTGATCAAGAAATAAACAAAAAATTGAACCAGACTCTCCCCTAAGATAGTGAATCTTGAGCACCTAATCAGAACATATGTTAAAGAACCATGCAAACACCTGTTCAAGACTTAGAACCGCGCTGTTCAAGAAGAAACATCTGTTGAAGACTAAAGTCTATTGAATACTAAAGTCTGTTGAAGTCAAAGGTCTGATGAAGAAAACCAAACATCTGTATGGCCAAACAAATGTTTGGATCACAACAATAGAGGATAGTCTAGACAGTGGTTTCCCAATGTAAGAGTATTTATCTTGGATGATAGGATTTGCACTTTGCATGTAACATCCGTCGAAAAACGGGTTTTTCAAACCCGTTTCATTTATTAATCGAATATCCAGTCATAATTTTTCATTGCATATTTATTGCTCAAATTAATATTAAACGATACATAATTAATAAATGTATTAGAATAAAAAAACTATAATTAATAAATAATAAAAATAAGAGAATAAGAAAATAAATGAGGCTGCCGGTTTCGAACCCGGGTCAGCCTATTCAACAAACAGACACTACACCGCTCCGACACATGACTCTTTTGTGTATATTACTGAAACAAATAATACTTAAATTAAATCTCGAATTCAAAACCGGACTTCAGCGCGGTAGAACTCGCAATCACCGGAAAATCCGGCAATCCGCGAGTTTAGCCATTTTCCTTTTGACCATAACGTTATAATCGACGTCGACATCGGTTATAACCGACGTCTGACCCTCAATTTTAGTCGTATCCGCCGGAAAATCTTGACTGCGAACCTTGACCTCGATTCAGACCCAATCCAGTCATTCATCCCTATAAATACTCACCCAAACATCTCGTAAACCTTTCGCTCTCAACTGCACTTTCTTCCTGAGGTTGCATTTGCTCAAAAGCTCGTCGCCGGAGATTTCCAATTTCGCCGGAACATCGCCGGAATCGTGATCAGAAAACCGTATTCGCTCGTCAGACGGTATAACTGTCTAAACTTCTTTACTATCTTTTGATTTATACTTTAATTGTTCAAACCAATGATCAAAAACTGCAAAAACAGTTCACCTAGCCGGAATCCGCAAAACAGAACCGACGAATTCTGCCAGAAATTTCGAAGAAGACACTCTGTGATTGGTACATCTTAGTCCTTAATTCCTTTATGTTATTTCAGTTCAATCAATTATAAGCGTAATTGGTCATTTAAACAAACAGTCAATTCACTGTTCGGTAATTCGATAAGCGAAGAAGATGAAGTTAAACATGTGTATAAGTATAATTAAAAACGGATATTAAACCGGGTTAGACACACAGTCCAGCGGTGGACTGTGTGCACAAACAATGCACACGTCCCGGGTTCGAATCACACAACGTACCGACTTTCAGAAATAAAACCAATATTTTTTTAGAACTGAATCAGAACAAGTCGCAGTATGTATATAAGAGTAATATAATCCGCGAGTTAAACAGATTAGACACACTGTGCGCAAACGAACCGAAGGACCCGAGTTCGACTCCGGGTCCCTGCAAGCGGTTCGGCCATTTTAAATCGTTTAATATAAACCCAATAAAATAACAATTAATTAGTATATATATATAATTAAAACAGAGAATATTTCGGGTTAGACACGTAGCTTAGTTGGTAGAGCTGCGTGCACGCGTACGAGAGGTCTCGGGTTCGAAACTCACTCAGCGCATGAATAAACCGAATCCGACCGGTCAACGGTCAACGGTCAAAGTCAACATTTTTATATTTTTTTATTATTTTTTTTTATTTAACCAGAAAATTATTTAAAAATACTTAAAAATAATATTTTTTAAAGTTAGAAAATGTCCTTAAACTCACAAAAATAAATCTAACAATCCCATTAAGAACACTAATTAAAAATATTAATCTCAATTAAAAGTTTATTTATTTATCGAATTATTATGTTATTATTTAGGTTAGTTTCTCTCGTGGTAAAATCCAAATTCGTGCGCATTCATCATCAATCCAAGAAAACGCACCCACTGTGAGTGAATTCTTACAAACTCCCCTTTTTATTCATGTTTTGGGGTGTATCATGTGTCGCTATAATTATTTCATTTATTCAAACTCGTGCTATTACCATTATATGATCTAGACTCGAGATGTAAATATTGTTTGTTGTGATGTGTGTTTACATTTTGTCAAGTTGCGTGCAAATCATTCATTAGGCACATCAGTTCCTTATTGGAGACGGGTTGAGCATCAGGTGCCTCATTATTCATCATTTGGTGTGTGCTTGTGCATTAATTGAGATTATGTGTTTATGTTGTTGGTTGTGATGTGTGTTTATATTTTTGTCAAGTTGTGTGCAAATCATTCATTAGGCCCATCAGTTCCTCGTGGGAGACGAGTTGAACATCGCGTGCCTCATTCGATCGGCTCCGTTTGATTGAACCTTGATCTCATTGTTCATCATTTGGTGTGTGCGTGTGCATTATTTGATATTATGTGCCTTGTGATTAAATTTACATTTGCGTTTACTTATATTTGGTTATGCACAATTTTATTCAAATATCCAACATAACTAATCCTTTCAAATGTTTAAATAAGATTCACTCGCCAACTTTTTGTTGACCCAAAACCCTATTTTACACATGATACAGGTGGACAGGTTGAAGCAAGGAACACATAGGAAATTGCCTTAGAAGAAAAATAATGAAGTCATGAAATATGTATTTGAACATGTTGTACTTGTATGTTTATTGTAATGTTCTTCTTTAAAAAGAAATAATAAATATGAAACTTTATAGTAAATGTCATGAGCTTTGATGAAAACCCAATCATGCCCCGATCACCATTTCCGCTGCGGGTCGGGGTGTGACATTGCAACATCTGTAGAATCTTTTATATTAGAAATGTTAGATTTTATTATCAGGGTGATGTTAGTTAATCACTGAACAGAGCTTTCGTATGTTAGTGATCTATTTATCACACACTTCACTTTTCTTTTGTACGAACATATTTGTTACGTGATCGACTGAGGGGGAGTCTGTAGAATCAACTTTTGTAACACATATTATAATCATTGATTTATAATTGAAAAGTAATAGTTGATGATGACTTTTTACTTGTGAATTATATTGTCATTAATCAAGTTTACAAGTATTCAACTAAGATTTAAGGAGACTTGGTAAAGTATTCCTATGGGTTATATAGGTACGACAGAGAAATCGGTCAATTGATGCCCCATCATACCAACGAACGTATGAGGTTATAAAATTAAATGAAATCAAATTCAATTATTAAACACATCAAACATTACATCCTAAGGAATGCCCAATTTCCAATATTCAAGACATAATGTGACAAGGGAGTAGTCATATCTTAAAAGCAAAATACACACTCTAGGATGTAGAACCCAAATCTGTGCACAACACCATGTAACCAACAATCTAACACAACTTTCCCCAAAATATTAAAAAAAAAAAACCATTAAAATTTGCAATAGCACACATGGAACTGATCACACATTCATCAAATCAAAGTGAAAGAACAAAGAAAATGAACAAAAATGAGTCACATTTCCTCACCTCAAGTTTAATTTGTTTACAAGTGATTAGCGACCCCAAGATAGATGAAAAGACGCATATAATCAGAGACACATCTGAAGTTTTTTTTACTAACAAAATATGGAAGGAACCGGGAGAAAGGGAAGCGAACTTTTCTGCTTTTTGGGATGAACCATCAAACTTGGAGGGGAATGTTTAGAGTTGTGGAAGGACAGGAATATTGGGTTGGGAAAGTAATTAAGTGTTAGGGCAATTTTTAACCTACACTTAATGTTTAGTGTTATATATATATATATATATATATAACAAAGTTGTTTGAATTTTAATATTTTCTAGATTTTATAAAACTATATATAATACATGGTATTTAGTATAATCAAAGTTCCTAAATGTTTTATTTGATTGATATACAAAATAGTGTTTTTAAAATGGTTACATTACTATCTTATGTTTTATACTTGTTGTCTGAATTACAATTCGTTTAAACAAGTATAAACCAACCATAGGTATTTAGTTTTTATGCCTTAGACGAAAAAACAAAGAATACGCACAAAGGGTTCCACAAGTTCACGTACCCGCAAGTTCCCGAATCAACACTTGAAACGAACTTCAGAAACCTGAATCATAAAAAAAACATGACACGGGGAGCAGCAGCGCTGGGTGGCGGTTTTTGATGGTTGGATCGAGAAACTAGGGTGGTAGGTTGGCAACGTTAACCAGTTTGATTGAAACCGGGTGCGCAGGCGGGAGTGTAGGATCGACCAACGTCAGTCAGTCATGGTCGGGGCTACTGCCGACTACGTCAGGTCGAAAGGAAGAGGGAGGTGGAGGTCGGCCGATGGTGGTGGTGATGTGGGGTGTCAGATTTCTTTTTCCTCACAAATCCGTTGAGGTTTCACCAATCACCACAACCTCATATTTATATGTACACTATTTACACCTAAGGTCCATGTCTAAGACCTTCTGTAATGGAAGGTTATATGGCGCCACCCTCCTCCATCGCGCCCCCATAGCGCCGCCGCACAACGCCACAACGGGCACTATGTAACATTTGTGTTAAACGAGTTTCAAAAACCCGCTCCGTTTGAAATTATATGTATGTATTTAATGTCTCGTTATGAATTGGTTAGTATTAATTAATTTATTTTATTTATAAGTAAAATACATACTTAATATATTAATCAACAAAGGAAAAATAATTAAATCTTTATGTAACAAAATAATAAAAATAAAATAGGGGTAACCAGAATCAAACTCGGGTTCCCCATGAATCCACACACTCAGAACACCACTGCACTACACACTCTTATGTTTAAGACTCAAATTACATAAAACTTATACTCAATCCAACCCTTTAACCTGCTCATCAAACACTGAAACGCCAAATCTATTTAAGGGTTTTTAAGCATACGTTTTGAACTAAGATGGGCAATTGTAACTGATCATCAGCAAAAATCTGTTTCAATCATCACGAAATCGGACCCCAAAATCATGCGAAATTTAAAACCCATAATTTGGGTGTTGTAACCGAAGATTCAAATGATTTTAATCATCCACTATAAATACAGATGATACCACATCTTTGTGACTCACTCCTTACCTTCGAACTTCTAATTCCAACCCTCTGCTCAAGCTTTCTGTCCTCGTCGGAAATCAAGTGTTGTTCGCCAGAATCCCTCGTCGGAAAACCGAGATCGTCGTTCTGTTAGTAAAACCTTCACTTAACCTTTGTAATTAGTTTCTAGTTGTCTAATCATTAATCGCATAGCAATGGTTTTTGTTCTGTTATGGCACGATCAAGATTTCAGTTTGGGTTTATTTTAAACAAAGAAGACGATATTCATAACAATTAAATATAATATAAATCGGGTATATAACTGGTTAGACACGTAGTCCAGTGGTGGACTTTGTGCAATTTTAAAGGGTATGTTCCGGGTTCGAATCTTGTTTACATCAGTTTTAGTGGAGATAAAAACCAGCTCCTTTTTAATCAAAATACACCAAATTGCAGTAGTTGTTAAGTATAATAAGAAATCTATATTTTATGGGTTAAACACCCCGCCCAGTTGATTGGGCTGGGTGCAACCTAAATCCAAGATCGCGGGTTCAATCCCAGCGAATGTCTTCGGTTCGCTCATTTAAATTCTTTTTAAATAAAATAAATTCAGATATCTCCTAAGAAGCATATAAGGGTAATTAAAACTAGTTTCCTTACAAGTTAGACACGTAGCTCAGTTAGAAAAGTTGCTGCACGTAAGCGAGAGGTCACAAGTTCGAGTCTCACAAACACCCTGCCAACACCACTATCGGACAGGTCAGACCCCCCTTGTCTGACAAGGTTTTAATTTTTTTTATTTTATTTTATCTAATATTTTGTATTTATTTTATGGTTATAAATCAATTAAAAACAATTAAGAACAAGATTATTTAGGTTTAAAAATCTCAATAAATACCACAAAAACAACCTAAAATATAACAAAAAGTATTAAATAAAAATATTAATTTTTATATATTTATCGAATTATTTTGCATTATTATTTAGGTTAGTTTTTTTCATCGGTTAAATCCTCAATTCGTGCGCACTTTTCATTAATCAAGGAAACGCACCCACTGTGAGTGAATCCTTACAAACTCCCCTTTTTAATCATGCTTTGGGTGTATCATGTGTCGTTACATTTTTTTATTATTTAAACACTTGTGCTAACACCATTATGTGATCTAATATGTATATTTTGTTTGTGTGGTTATGTATGGATACATTTTATCATTTCAGTGTAATCATTCATTTAAGGCCATCAGTTCCTCGTGAGATACGAGTTGAGCATCAGGTGCCTCATTAGACCGGCTTCGTTTGATTGAGCCTTGATCTCAAGTTCATCATGCATCTTGTTCATATGTTCATCATTATTATTGTGTGGGTTGTGATCTAATTACATATACATAAGTTCATATATGGTTCATGCACATTTTTATTACAATAACCATTATATTAAACTGTTAAATTGTTAAATTTAGATTCACTCGTCAACTTTTGTTGATCCAAACTTTTGTTTTAATCATGATACAGGTAGACAGGATGAGGAGAGGAACACATAGGAATGGCCTTAGAAGATAAATAAAATACAGTTTGTTTAGAACAATGTTTTTCTTGTGCTTATATGTTCCTTGTGTTTGGATATTTGAATTTTAATTTCAACTTAATAAATATGAAACCTATTATTAGTAAATGCCATGAGCTTTGGTGATAACCCAATTATGTCCCGACTTTTATTTCCGCTGCGAGTCAGGGTGTGACACACTATGGGACTTCAAACATCTGGCCTCTCGAAATCCATAATAGGTTGAAAGATTCTTGGTTTTTGAAATATTATTTTTTCACAAAAAAAACCTTATATATATACCATTTTATCACTTTTCAACAAACAAACTCTCCACAAACCCTTGTATCTTTATTTAAAAAAAAAACCTCTAAATTTTGTACCACTCACTCTATCATATATCGCTACAATCATGGTTTTGTTCCTCCTCGTTCTAGCGACCACTTGAACCAAACGAACACTCCTAATCAACCCGTTGCGCCGGTTCCCAGTCGACCCACCGCCTATGGAGCCGGGTTTGTCAAGTACAATCAAAACCCAACCAGCTTCATAAATCTATTGAACTAACCCCTCTCATGAGACCCAAACCTATACGGTTGGAACCCGAACCACAACATGGGAGGTTCCAACTCGTCACAAGGCGAGCCTGACTTTGTCCCAAAGACACAAACGGAGACACAACCGGAGACGCAAACAAACACAAAACCAAATGCAACACACGTGTCTCTCATAAAAGAAAGACATAACCGAGTCCCGATCGAAAAAAACGTGCAACCATGGGATGATAAAGAGGAGTACGCGTTAGCTCGAGCTTGGATTGACGTGTCAGAGGATCCCGAAATTTGTAAATATATTTCTACCTTATTATTATTTATATTTAATTTGTTTGTTAAAATGTGTATTAATTTTTTTGTATTTTTTAGCTACCAACCAAAATAAAACTATTTTTTTAGAAACGGGTCCAGGAACTATTTTTTCGGTCTCATGGGTAGGGGTGACGCATACCGGCCACCGGATTCAATATTGGGCAAGTGGACCGATACCAACTCCAAGTGCCCAAATTTTCAATCAATTTATTAACGTCAAAGAAACAGTTGGAAAAACAGCGACATCGACGAGGGTATAATACGGTTGGCCATGAAAGAATATCTTCCCCTACTTGAAGGTTTGACAAGTTCTTCGACATAGCGCTAAATGGGCCAACGTCCCTACCACGGTAGGAACTTCTTCTAGTCGTTCGGCATATAGAAGGTCGTCAAAGAGGTAAAAAACCATTGAGTTGGCCAAACTGGAAACGCCAACGTCCTCCGCTCTAAATGTTGACTTAAATGATGTTAATCCATTAGTCACGGGGAAGGAAGGGGCGAATGAGCCGAGTGAGGAGCTACGACGACTACCCGGCAGAAGAAGCGGTCCAAGGTCGAGGAGGCCGGAGTCCAAGCCTAAAAAAATCTCATTTGGTAACGAGTCCGAGCTTCGCTTATCGAGCTCAAGCCAGCTCGCGAGCCGAAATGAATCCCCTATGTATATCATTTTTAATTCATTTATTAAATACATGTTTACATAATAAAACTTACTATTTATAAAATTATGAAAAATAACTAAGTTATATATAAAATAATTATCTATAAATTCTTTTTTCATACGTATAACATAATTTGAATAAGATTTTTTTGTTTCTTTATGAAAGTTATATATAAAATAATTATTTATAAATTCTTTCTCACACGTATAACATAATTTGAATAAGATTTTTTATTTCTTTATTAAATGTATCATGTTATAAACTATCAAAAGAAAAAGTTCCGTTCAAAAAATAAACTATATAAGTATAATTTTACCTTTTCTATCTACTATTTAATAATTTTCTACTTAAATTTATTATTTAATTTAATAATTTTAAATTAATTTTTCCCCTGGATTCAATCATTCAACCCAATTAAATCTGAATTGATTCCCAAAAACACGGACACGCCTAAATTCTCTGGCTTCCTCAAAATCCCTAACCCAAAACCCACTCAAAAGTTAAAAGTGTATATCCTCTCGATCCATCTATTTTCAGTGAAACTACTTGTTCCGACTGTTTTAATTTTATTATTGTTTTAATTTTGGAGTTTAATTGAATGTGGTGATGTTTTTGTGATGGGTTAAGGGTTGTAGGGGTTAGGTGGCGGAGGTGGATGTGAGTGGAGCTAGAGGTTGAGGTGAGTGACTGGTGATGGGGCTGGTTGTTTTGTAGAATGAGTGTGTGAGAGAGAGATAGACAAGGGCTTAAAATGGTTAATAAGAGAGGGGTAAATAAGTAATTTAATTTGGAGTTAATGGTGAAAACTAACGGACATCCACTTCAGGAACCATCCGAGTAATAAAAAGTAAACCACATGGAGCACCGGTGTAATTTCTAAAAATTAGAGGCTATAGGTGTTAATTTACAAAACCACCGGACCATCCAGCCATTTTACTCTATAATAATGTTAGAAACTTAAAAAACGTATTTCCACTTGTTTTAATATCATTTTCTAAATGTTATATAAACAATATTTCCACGTTTTACTCTATAATATTGTCTTATCTTGTAAGTTTAAGGTCTTTGAACAATGTAGTTTTGTATCTATGTGATGATTGGAGTTGTTTGTGGTACAAGGTCGTGGTATATATATCATTTCTAATTAAAAAGTTTAAGGTCTTTTAATATATGTTTAGGTCGTCGTGAAATGATAATATATTGACAAGTTGACAGTGATTTGCTTATTATTAATAATACACCTCTAAAACACAGATTAGTAGTCTTCATCAATCCGCCAATCTCCATTCTAATGGCTACCTTAAACACTTCCAGCAGTAATGCAACTAAAGAAGGTACGCCCCTAATTACTACTTTGTTAAAAAAAAAACTACCAATCTGATATCTGTAGGATCCTCAGGGTCACAACAATATCCATACCCATCTCACGTGAATGCGGCTGGTTTTGTGTCTATAAAGTTGTCCGGTAAGCATAATTATATGGGATGGCAGGCGCAAATGATGTGTCTCGTGGACAGCCATGATATGCTTGGTTTTATCGATGGAACGATAACCAAACCCCAGAACAATAATGATTTGAAAACAAAGGCAGAAATAGCTGCTTTTGCGGCCAGTTGTAGGGAATGGAAAAGGTCGGACACCCTAGTGAAAGGATGGATCTTCGGTTCGTTGAGTGAAGATGTGATGGGAACTGTGTTCGGTCTCCAAACAGCTCACGACGTTTGGAATAAGCTAAAGGCAAGGTATAGGACTCCACCTGTAAGCACTACTGACATAGCCACCGGGAAAAAAGGTAAGTTTTGTTGGAATTAATTGGATCAAAACCGCACAACACACACACACGTGAGACTCTTTTATATATATTAATAAAAGAACAAAGCTAAACAAGCTATCCTAGACTTATAACAACTCTAATACTTAATTAAACGATTAATAAATTAACTAGATAAACATACTAATTCAATCTACTAATTATCTCTAAACAATTAACTAATATTTGTTATTTTCTTCTCTTTATCGGCTCATTCATCTTTGTATTTTCTTCCGGTTTATCTCATCCCAAAATTTTACCCAAGCCATTCTTATGTAGTTCCGTTTATTTAAAGATAAAAAAAAATATGACAAATCCTTTCATTTGTTGACTGTTGTGATCTTTTTGAATGGCAATAGATGTGGATGTGTACATGCCACTATATAGAGCAATTCAAATGGGAGACTGGGAGAAAGCTCAAGTATATTTCGACACTGACAAATGTACATTGACCGAGAAACTCAATGTTTTCGGAAACAGATCACTTCATATTGCGATTGGTAATCCTGATAATACGTCGTTTCTTAAGAAACTCCTGAAGGAAATAAACCCGGGGTTACTTCCAACACTTGTGAATAACAGACAGCAAAACGCGATGCACTATGCTGCAGGTCTTGACAACTATGTAGCTGCCAAAATGTTAGTTGAGAGAAACCCAGATTTGTTATTCATTGTCTGCGAAAATAACTTCTTGCCTATCCACAAAGCTATTTATAACTCTCACAAAACCACTTTTCGTTATTTGCTTGAAATGTGCAAAAAATATATTCAGCACAGCGAAAAGGAAGGATATCACAGCCCCTTTGAGGGCGAGAAAGGTGTTAGGCTTCTAAACGATACAATCTTGGCAGGGTTTCTGGGTGAGCTTTACTATCTCCCTTGTCTTAACGATAACTATGTATTGACTAGCCTCAAATAAATTTAAAACGTCTCATACTAAATTTTTTTGTATTATAAAATCTGCCTGCAGATGATGCATATAACTTGCTCCAGGACTACCCTGAACTGGCTAGAACAAAAGTTGCTAATCTGAAGGTTCCGTTATGGTGTATTGCAAACAAGTGGGATGCATACCCGAGTGCCGAACGATATAACTTTTACCAAAGATTTGTTTATTCTTGTATGTTATTCTGCCTTCTCCCAAATGTGTAAAATTTCCTAGTTCAAGATCCAATGTTAATGGCTTTTATTGACACACTCTTTATTCATTAAAATTTAATTTCCAAACCTTTATGCCAAAACATGTTTTTTTTTAAACAAAAGAGATGTGCCTAGATTTTTGTCAGTTAAATCTGTTTTGCCATAAAATATTTGTTGGGGCTTATATCATGTTCCTTTCTGATGTAAATATGTAGTAGCTCATTATCTAATTAACCTTCGCATTGGTTTTGAAGATGTGCCAACAGAGAAAGTCTTATACCATATAAATAAGAATGAGGATATTGAGAACCAAGAAAGACATAAGGCCGATCTGGTCACCAAACGCACGAAGAGCTACGCCCACTCTGGTTTGTGATTCAAAAAGTTAAATTAAATGAACCATGATGTTTTATAAAAGCCGAATATTAATTGTCATGTCTTTCAAGCACAATATGCTCTCTTTTGCCTTCCAACATAAACTCAAATGTCTATAAAATTCCTAAGAGCATACTCATCCTATTCCCTATCTGCATCCCCATCCTTAAATCTACGGAATATGTAAGGAAATCATAAGACACAACTCCATCTCATTCCCCATCCCTAAATACTAGGGAAAACTAAAGTGAATTCTTATATTTGGAGATTCACCATTCATTCCCGTATCCTTTTCCCAAAAGAATATAAAAAATATTATTTGATCAAATAGAGATAGAGATGTGGGAGGCATTTAAAAGTTGGACATAATTAGTGATAAAAATGGTTGTTAGTTTACTTAAAAGTGATACAGAATGGATTATGAATGATGCATAAAGAAATGTCATTCAAGTTTTAGCAATGTAAGTAGGTTAATCATAGCCTGATTGTTTTGCCATTGGATTTGTAGTTAAGTTTTGTGTAATTACTTTCCTAGTTTGTGTAATAATATTTCCTTTTAAATGCTTCCTCTTTTTTTTTTTCCAAACCTTTATGCCCAAAACATGTTTTTTTTTTAAACAAAGAGATGTGCCTAGATTTTTGTCAGTTAAATCTGTTTGCCATAAAATATTTGTTGGGGCTTATATCATGTTCCTTTCTGATGTAAATATGTAGTAGCTCATTATCTAATTAAACCTTCGCATTGGTTTGAAGATGTGCCAACAGAGAAAGTCTTATACCATATAAATAGAATGAGGATATTGAGAACCAAGAAAGACATAAGGCCGATCTGGTCACCAAACGCACGAAGAGCTACGCCCACCTGTTTGTGATTCAAAAAGTTAAATTAAATGAACCATGATGTTTTATAAAAGCCGAATATTAATTGTCATGTCTTTCAAGCACAATATGCTCTCTTTTGCCTTCCAACATAACTCAAATGTCTATAAAATTCCTAAGAGCATACTCATCCTATTCCCTATCTGCATCCCCATCCTTAAATCTACGGAATATGTAGGAAATCATAAGACACAACTCCATCTCATTCCCATCCTAAATACTAGGGAAAACTAAAGTGAATTTTATATTTGGAGATTCACCATTCATTCCCGTATCCTTTTCCCAAAAGAATATAAAAAATATTATTTGATCAAATAGAGATGAGATGTGGGAGGCATTTAAAAGTTGGACATAATTAGTGATAAAAATGGTTGTTAGTTTACTTAAAAGTGATACAGAATGGATTATGAATGATGCATAAAGAAATGTCATTCAAGTTTTAGCAATGTAAGTAGGTTAATCATAGCCTGATTGTTTTGCATTGGATTTGTAGTTAAGTTTTGTGTAATTACTTTCTAGTTTGTGTAATAATATTTCCTTTTAAATGCTTCTCTTTTTTTTTTTCCAAACCTTTATGCCCAAAACATGTTTTTTTTAAACAAAAGAGATGTGCCTGATTTTTGTCAGTTAAATCTGTTTTGCCATAAATATTTGTTGGGGCTTATATCATGTTCCTTTCTGATGTAATATGTAGTCGCTCATTATCTAATTAACCTTCGCATTGGTTTTTGAAGATGTGCCAACAGAGAAAGTCTTATATCATATAAATAAGAATAAGGATATTGAGAACCAAGAAAGACATAAGGCCGATCTGGTCACCAAACGCACGAAGAGCTACGCCCACTCTGGTTTGTGATTCAAAAAGTTAAATTAAATGAACCATGATGTTTTATAAAAGCCGAATATTAATTGTCATGTCTTTCAAGCACAATATGCTCTCTTTTGCCTTCCAACATAAACTCAAATGTCTATAAAATTCCTAAGAGCATACTCATCCTATTCCCTATCTGCATCCCCATCCTTAAATCTACGGAATATGTAAGGAAATCATAAGACACAACTCCATCTCATTCCCCATCCCTAAATACTAGGGAAAACTAAAGTGAATTCTTATATTTGGAGATTCACCATTCATTCCCGTATCCTTTTCCCAAAAAGATATAAAAAATTTATTTGATCAAATAGAGATAGAGATGTGGGAGGCATTTAAAAGTTGGACATAATTAGTGATAAAAATGGTTGTTAGTTTACTTAAAAGTGATACAGAATGGATTATGAATGATGCATAAAGAAATGTCATTCAAGTTTTAGCAATGTAAGTAGGTTAATCATAGCCTGATTGTTTTGCCATTGGATTTTTAGTTAAGTTTTGTGTAATTACTTTCCTAGTTTGTGTAATAATATTTTATTGGATTCTTGTGTAGTGATGAAGAAGTTACTATCAAATTGTGGAAAGTTGCTCTACTACATGGTAACTTAGTTTCCTTTTAAATGCTTCCTCTTTTTTTTTTTCTACATCTCACTGATTCTTCCTTCAATGCAGTAGATTCTGAATATACAAGATTAAATTTATGCCAAATATAAGCCTTCTTATGGGGTGATTTAGGTTTAGAAGTTTGTTCACAATTGAATGTTTGGTTTCTATCAGGTATCAGAAGTGCGACATATCAAGCATCTTCAAGAAGACAAAGTAAAACACAATTTAGCTCTTATGATACTGAAGTTTATATGCAAGGAAGTGTCTACATCAGATGGTAATCATTTTGAACACTGTAATGAAGCATTTATAACGGCGCTGGAAAATAACACTGCGGAGGTAATAGAGCAAATCACGACAACTTTTCCACACTCAATTTGGTACAAAACCAATAATGGTTATATACTTCCCCAAGTTTCAATAATGAACCGTTGCGAAAACATTTACAACTTTTTTGTGCATGAGGTGACTCATAACAAGCATTACCATATTGTAAGAGCTGACAAATATGAAAATAACCTTCTGCACTTGCTGGACGATTGGCACCTACACACAAACTCAATATGGTTAGTGGTGCAGCCTTGCAAATGCAAAGGGAGTTACATTGGTTTCAGGTAAAATTATAATTTTTTTGTATTAAACAACATTTGTTTGAACGTATTTCCTTTAACATGATCAAGTTACAGGAAGTAAGCAAATTAGTGCGACCGAAGGATAGGGAGGCTGTGAACAAAAATAAAGAAACACCACTTATGGTTTTCAGAAAAGAACATAAGGATTTGAGAAAAGAAGGAGAAGAGTGGATGAAAAAGACTGCGGATTCATACACAATCACGGCGGCACTGATTATCACGATAGTTTTTGCAGCGGCCATTACTGTACCAGGTGGAAACAAAGAGGATGGGTATCCAACTTTTGAAACCAAGCAGAGCTTCATCATATTTACTGTCTCTAATGCAATCTCATTGTTCACATCCACCACTGCCTTGCTGTTGTTTCTATCAATTTTGACAGCACGCTATGCTGAAGAGTATTTTCTCTACAAATTACCTAAGAGATTGATACTCGGCCTTGTGATGTTGTTCATGTCGGTGACAACCATGTTGATAGCCTTTAGTGCAACATTATATATTATGTTTGGGCAAGGAAATTCGAGGATACTTATCACAATTGCCGCAATAACATGTCTTCCAATTGCTTCATTCGTGACATTGCAGCTACCGTTGCTTGTTGATCTCATCTCTTCAACATATGGTCGTGGAATTTTTGGTAAACGAAGTGAGCTTAGAATAGCATCATAAGAGAGTTTAAATTGTTGTAAATTTTAGATACCTTTTGTAATAAATAACAAAAAGACAAGATGCTAGATTTCTTCAGAAAAACTTAACCTTTTGTACTCTAGTAAAACCTATCATGCATAAATATGTAAAATTGTTTTGCTCAAATGCCATAACAACATAATTTGACAACCACCACCTTAAATAGACCCCATCGACCAACATTGTTAGGTCCTGATAAGGAATCAATTCTCCCACAAGAACTAAACACTCTTTGACTTACAAAGAGAGGCGGAAACAAACTAAGTAACGTGCAGTTAATGTATGGAATAATAAAGGTTACTGCACCAAAGTAGCTTGTTTGAGTGTGCTTTGGTCAAGAGCTAAAAGTCTATGATTATACAAACTTAATGTCCACACGAAAGTAGTACTTTTCATGTGGCATTCAACATTTTGTACACGAAATGTGTGGAGGCTTATCATGTTTTTGTGACTAGTATAAATTGGTTTGTTAGTGTGCATTTGTAAATGTTGCACTTTGAAAGCTTGTATGCACTTTACACCTATAGAATGCATATGAAACCATATTGTATTTACTTGATTGTTATTATGTGTGTGAGTGTTCTCTATAGTTCATGATTGTATTCCGTTCATATATTAGATTGCAGATCGAATTCATAGCAGATCCTCGATTAGGACTTACAACTGGTATTAGAGCTATAAGAACTTTGTTTTGAAGAAGGTCGAGCAATTTTTAATTTGTTTTCGAAGATCATACACAATTTTCGGGTTAATTTGCTACGGTTCATGTTCATTGAGTTCTTCGCTATCTACAATTGAGTTTTGGATCATATTCAAGCATGTTGTTGTGTAACACCTCATAAAATAATGATCAAGTTTTCATCTCGATTAGGAACATAGTTACCTACGATTTTCACATGTAAAACATGAACCTAGATTAACTTGTATAGAAAATGGGTTTCGCCCATTAACCATAGTCAATGCCAATAACATTGTTTAAGTCCATCGTACATTGGATTTAGTTCAGTAGTTTTATTTAAAACCCAATAGTCTATTTAAGGTCTAATGGAATTACAAGCCCATTACGATCCATCAAAGGCCCAGTAGAATCATCCTTAGCTTGATTTAATTTGTTTAACAACCCAAAGGATCATAATTCACTAACTATTATATCTAGGTGTGTGCATAAAACCGAAATAACTGAATCGTTTTACGAGATAACCGTAAAAACCGAACCAAGGGTCGGTTATTTATATTTTTGATAACCGATTGTTGCGGCTTAGTTATGGTTATTCTTTTTTCAAAACCTGAAAATAACCAAACCGAATGTTTTATACATGGCCGAATCCATAAGACCATAGGTATTTAAGTTAGTGTTTAAATGTTAAATCATGTGATAATGAAATATAATTGATAATTCCACAAGTTTTAACTATGTATATTTATTGTTTGCACATAAATTTTGCATAGCCACACATTTAAAGCCCAACTTTGAAAATTATGAAAAAAACCCGACTAATAACCGAACAGAAACACATTAACCACTAATAACCGATTAACCAAAACCGCATTAACCAAAAATGAACCGTTATAATTTTTTGATAACCAAAGTGTGCGGTTATGATTTCAGTTTTAGGCAATAACCGAACCAAACTACTCATGCTCACCCCTAATTATACCTAATAATTATGTATGTATAGATGTAATATATTTATGAAAACGAAACAATTAAATGTAAGTAGACAAGATTGGGTACTACCTTCACATCATCTTTATCATTTAACATGTAGCAAAAGTTATACAAAAATAACCCCCCCCATTTTCGACCTACATGGACCAACATATAGTATAGGAGGAAAATTCAAAATTTAATAAGTTCAAGCTTGAGTTGGAAGCTTTGTAAAATGGCAAATGAGCAAGTTACCAAATTTAACAAACTAATTGAATTATTTGAAAGTTTTGTAAGAGCCTTTATTTTCTTTATCATATCAATGTTTATCAACACTTCATCATATCATCTTCTTCAACCCGTTGGACACAAAAAAGTCTCACGAAGAAAACGTTCTTTCAACCGTTGAATCATTCAATAACATTCTTCATCGTTTTGAACATTAAATCAACAAAATTAAAATAAAAAATAAAGAAACTTGCAACAAAATAGTATCATCTACCCCAAATCCGATTAACAAACCCTAGGGGCAAAATAAAGAACCAACAATCGGATAATACGAAATATTATTCGTAAATTAAGATGTGAACAGAAATTGAAAGAATTGATGGTAATACCTAAACGAGTTTGTTCTTTATCGGCGGCGAATTTGAAAAGAGGGGAGAAAATAATGAGGTAATTTATGGATGTTTTCTTTTGCATCTGATCCTCTCGGATTTGTGTTTTATTATCATTTTCATTCAATTGACTAACCAAGATTTAAATGTAACGTTAAATGAAGAGCAGATTTAACCTTTTGCCTTGTAACTAAGAGGTAATTTATACATTTTATTACTAAATCACCATCACCATATCCACCTAAACTTAACCACCATCACCACCACTATAAACACTACCATCTACCACTATACCAATAATTATCTCAAACCCATCACCACCACCACCACTTAAAACACCACTAGACACCACCACGCCAGCCATCACCATCATCATCTAAAACCCATCGTCATCACCATTGTTTCAAACCAGTGATCACTACTACAAAGTAGCAAGAGAAAGACCATTGGAAGCTTACCATCCCCGCCACTATCATCAACACCTTCAACTTCCTAAAACCTATCACCGACCAACCACTCTATCTGTTTATCTATTTATTTGTCTATCTGTTTGTTGTCTGTCTGTCCTCTCTCTCTCTCTCTCTCTCACACACACACACACAACCGTTTGAAATCTAAAAAAAGGTGATCTCCAATTTGGGGGTTGAGGAAGATGATGCAGGTGTTGGTGGTGGTTGGTGTTTGTAACGGTCGTGGTGCTAGGACTTGGTAGTGCTCAGATTTGCAATGGTGGTGGTGGGGCTCCTTGGTAGTGGTAGGTATTGGGGTGGGGTGGCAGTGATGGTGATGCTCATTGTCGGTTTGGAGTCGGTGGGGCTAGAGGTAGTTGTTGATGGAAAAGAATTTGAGGGATAAAGAACATGTGTAGAGAGAAAGAGAGACATGCCACTCTCTCTTTCTCTCTACACATGTTCTTTATTATTATATTTGATTTATACATGACTCTCTCTTCTATTCTATCTCTCTCTTTCTCTCTACACATGTTCTTTATCCCTCGAATTCTTTTCCATCAACAACTACCGCCAACAATCAAGCTCCTGCAAACAATGGTCGCACTTGCTTCAAGTGTGGTGACCCAGGCCACCTTGGCAACGTTTTCCCTCAACGCAATCAAGCTCATCAACAAGCTCCGCGTGGTAGACCCTTTGTCATCACTGCTGCCTAAGCCCAGAACAACAACGACGTCATTAATGGTACGTTTCTAGTAAACAATGTTTATGCTTCGTGTTTATTTGATATTGGCGCGGGCAAAAGTTTTGTTTCCGCGGAATTTGAACCAATGCTTAAGTTTAGACGCTCTAAGTTGCCGAAATCGTTTAATGTTAAAGTCGCTGATGGTAAATTGGTCCTCGTGATTTTGTTCTTTCTAATTGTACTCTTCATCTTAACGATCACAAGTTTTCTATCGCCTCATACCTTTGCAAATGGGTAGCTTCAGTGTCATCATAGGCATGGAATGGCTTTGTAAGGTCCATGCTGAAGTGTTTTTTTGGAGAAATTCATTCATATCCCTCTTCCATTTGGTGATTCATTACACGTCTGTGGCGACAAACCTTCTAAAGGTCTCAAGCTCATGTCATGTACTCAAGCGAACAAGTATTTACGCAAGGAGTACTTTGCCTTTCTTGCCCACATCGTGGAAAAGAAGGATAAAGGAAAAAGCGTGAGTGACGTTCCTGTTGTTTGCGATTTTATAGACGTCTTTCCTGAAGATTTACCTAGCCCTTCTCCTCGTTCTGTCAACTTTCGTATTGATCTCATCCCTAGAGCAACTCCTGTTGCTAAAGCTCCCTATCGTCTCGCACCATCAGAAATGCAAGAGCTATCAAGCCAACTTCAAGAATTGCTTGATAAAGGCTTTATACGCCCTAGTACTTCCCCTTGGGGCACTCCAGTTCTCTTTGTCAAGAAGAAAGATGGATCATTTCACATGTGTATCGATTATCGCGAACTTAACAAACTCACATTAAGAATCGTTACCCTCTTTCTCGAATCGAATCGAACTTATATAATTAATGATCAATATTAGAATTTGAAATGTATATACGAATGTATGGACATAGAGACAGACTCACAACCTCATAGTAACGTATATGAAATCAACATTGTTATTACTATTTGATATTATATGCACTCGACTTACTTTCATGTTTATGTTTACATGTGAAATCCGTTACTAGTAACGTATATGAAAGCCCCAATGGGACTAGGTATTGGATGCCAAACGTACCTGTCGGTTTCAAACCGTGCGTTGGAGCCAGATTTCGTTCACTAGATGGAGCAAATGTTGTATACAAGGAGTATCCCGAGAGAGCCGGTTAGGTGATCCATTGCCTTTGTTTCTCTTTATAATTGGAATGGAAGGTGACTTGCATGTTTAAGAGAGTCGAGGAGCTGAATATTTTTAAAGGCTTTTCATGCCCTAACAACGGACTGTCGATCACCCACCTCGTGTTTGCGGACGAGGCTTTGATAATCGGGGATTGCGATATTGAGAATGTGCTTAATATATCTCATATCCTTAGATGTTTTTATGTTGTTTCAGGCCTTATAACTAATATTCCAAATCTATTCTTATTGGGGTGGGAGTTGGCTAGGAAGAGGTGATATCATGTGCTAATTCAATTGGTTGCAGGTCAGGTTCATTACTTTGTTCCTATTTGGGCTTAACCTTAATGTTTAGTGTTATATATATTTTATATATATATATATATATATATATATATATATATATATATATAACAAAGTTGTTTGAATTTTAATATTTTCTAGATTTTATAAAACTATGTATAATACATGGTATTTAGTATAATCAAAGTTCCTAAATGTTTTATTTGATTGATATACAAAATAGTGTTTTTAAAATGGTTACATTACTATCTTATGTTTTATACTTGTGGTCTGAATTACAATTCGTTTAAACAAGTATAAACCAACCATAGGTATTTAGTTTTTATGCCTTAGACGAAAAAACAAAGAATACGCACAAAGGGTTCCACAAGTTCACGTACCCGCAAGTTCCCGAATCAACACTTGAAACGAACTTCAGAAACCTGAATCATAAAAAAACATGACACGGGAGCGGCAGCGCTGGGTGGCGGTTTTTGATGGTTGGATCGAGAAACTAGGGTGGTAGGTTGGCAACGTTAACCGGTTTGTTTGAACCGGGTGCGCGGGCGGGAGTGTAGGATCGACCAACGTCAGTCAGTCATGGTCGGGGCTACTGCCGACTACGTCAGGTCGAAAGGAAGAGGGAGGTGGAGGTCGGCCGATGGTGGTGGTGATGTGGGGTGTCAGATTTCTTTTTCCTCACAAATCCGTTGAGGTTTCACCAATCACCACAACCTCATCTTTATATGTACACTATTTACACCTAAGGTCCATGTCTAAGACCTTCTGTAATGGAAGGTTATATGGCGCCACCCTCCTCCATCGCGCCCCCATAGCGCCGCCGCACAACGCCACAACGGGCACTATGTAACATTTGTGTTAAACGGGTTTCAGAAACCCGCTCCGTTTGAAATTATATGTATGTATTTAATGTCTCGTTATGAATTGGTTAGTATTAATTAATTTATTTTATTTATAAATAAAATACATACTTAAAATATTAATCAACAAAGGAAAAATAATTAAATCTTTATGTAACAAAATAATAAAAATAAAAAAGGGGTAACCGGGATCGAACTCGGGTTCCCCATGAATCCACACACTCAGAACACCACTGCACTACACACTCTATATGTTTAAGACTCAAATTACATAAAACTTATACTCAATCCAACCCTTTAACCTGCTCATCAAACATTGAAACCGCCAAATCTATTTAAGGGTTTTTAAGCATACTAACTAAGATGGGCAATTGTAACTGATCATCAGCAAAAATCCGTTTCAATCATCACGAAATCGGACCCCAAAATCATGCGAAATTTAAAACCCATAATTTGGGTGTTGTAACCGAAGATTCAAATGATTTTAATCATCCACTATAAATACAGATGATCCACATCTTTGTGACTCACTCCTTACCTTCGAACTTCTAATTCCAACCCTCTGCTCAAGCTTTCTGTCCTCGCCGGAAATCAAGTGCTGTTCGCCGGAATCCCTCGCCGGAAAACCGAGATCGTCGTCCTGTTAGTAAAACCTTCACTTAACCTTTGTAATTAGTTTCTAGTCTGTCTAATCATTAATCGCATAGCAATGGTTTTTGTTCTGTTATGGCGCGATCAAGATTTCAGTTTGGGTTTATTTTAAACAAAGAAGATGATATTCATAACAATGTAAATATAATATAAATCGGGTATATAACCGGTTAGACACACAGTCCAGTGTGGACTATGTGCAATTTTAAAGGGTATGTTCCGGGTTCGAATCTTGTTTACATCAGTTTTAGTGGAGATAAAAACCGGCTCATTTTTAATCAAAATACACCAAATTGCAGTAGTTGTTAAGTATAATAAGAAATCTATATTTTATGGGTTAAACACCCAGCCCAGTTGATTGGGCTGGGTGCAACCTAAATCCAAGATCACGGGTTCGATACCAGCGAATGTCTCCGGTTCGCTCATTTAAATTCTTTTTAAATAAAATAAATTCAGATATCTCCTAAGAAGCATATAAGGGTAATTAAAACTAGTTTCCTTACGGGTTAGACACGTAGCTCAGTTGGAAGAGCTGCGTGCACGTAAGCGAGAGGTCACAAGTTCGAGTCTCACAAACACGCTGCCAACACCACTATCGGACCGGTCAGACCCCCCTTGTCAGGTCTGACAAGGTTTTAATTTTATTTTATTTTATTTTATCTAATATTTTGTATTTATTTTATGGTTATAAATCAATTAAAAACAATTAAGAACAAGATTATTTAGGTTTAAAAATCTCAATAAATACCACAAAACAACCTAAAATATAACAAAAAGTATTAAATAAAAATATTAATTTTTAATATATTTATCGAATTATTTTGCGTTATTATTTAGGTTAGTCTTTTTCATCGGTTAAATCCTCAATTCGTGCGCACTCTTCATTAACCAAGGAAACGCACCCACTGTGAGTGAATCCTTACAAATTCCACTTTTTAATCATGCTTTGGGGTGTATCATGTGTTGTTACATTTTTTTTATTTATTTAAACACTTGTGCTAACACCATTATGTGATCTAATATGTATATTTTGTTTGTGTGGTTATGTATGGATACATTTTATCATTTCAGTGTAATCATTCATTTAAGGCCCATCAGTTCCTCGTGGGATACGAGTTGAGCATCAGGTGCCTCATTAGATCGGCTCCGTTTGATTGAGCCTTGATCTCAAGTTCATCATGCATCTTGTTCATATGTTCATCATTATTATTGTGTGGGTTGTGATCTAATTACATATACATAAGTTCATATATGGTTCATGCACATTTTTATTACAATAACCATTATATTAAACTGTTAAATTGTTAAATTTAGATTCACTCGCCAACTTTTGTTGATCCAAACTTTTGTTTTAATCATGATACAGGTAGACAGGATGAGGAGAGGAACACATAGGAATAGCCTTAGAAGATAAATAAAATACAGTTTGTTTAGAACAATGTTTTTCTTGTGTTTATATGTTTCCTTGTGTTGGATATTTGAATTTTAATTTCAACTTAATAAATATGAAACCTATTATTAGTAAATGTTGTCACACCCCGACCCGCAGCGGAATAAGAGTCGGGGCATAATTGGGTTATCACCAAAGCTCATGATATTTACTAATATGTTTCATATTTATTAGAGTCAAAATTACATCCTCAATATTCCAAACATGTTCATACAAATACAAAGAAAGATAATCAACTAAACAATCCAAAGTCTAAACCAGTTTATTCTTCTAAGCCATCTTATGTGTTTCTTGCTGCAGCTGGATCACCTGTATCATGTGTAAAAATGGGGTTTTTGGGTCAACATAAGTTGGCGAGTGAACCTTGTTAGAAAAACATTTATTATTGATCTCTTGTTATCTTTATCATAATAAAATTGTGCAATAATCATATGTGAGCAAACGTAATTAAATCATACAATAACAATAACAACAACAAACAATAACTTACAATAACAAACCAACTTGCATGAATATAACACATGAATGAAACTGTATATGTTGGCAACGTCACGTTCACGCTCATAATGTAATGGGGAACGGACGGCCTATGATAAATGTCTGTGCGATCAAGGCTCAATCAAACGGAGCCGATCGTATGTTGGCAACGCCTGGTTCACGCTCATAATGTAATGGGGAACAACTCAACGCTCATAATGTAATGGGGAGCGGCGGCCTATGATAATGTATGTACTGGAAATGATAAATTTAATCTAAACAATAACCACAAAACAGTTGATACAAGTTGAATACACATTTGTTCATGAATATGACAGATGCACAATAGTTTAAATGTGATAAGTAATAAGACACAGGATACACCCAAAAACGTGATTAAAACGGGGAATTTATTGAGATTCACTCACATTGGGTGCGTTCGGTTGAAGATGATGAAATGCTCACGAGTTTAGAGGATTGATCGACTAGAATTAACTAACCTAAATAATAACGAAAGGTATGGTAAATGAGTGGATTTTATTAATAATTTTAATAGGATTTTTAGATATATTTTTGTGAGTTTAAGGCTATTTTCTATCTTTAAAAACATTATTTTTAAGTATTTTTAATTGATTTTTAAATTAAATAAATAAATAAAAATATAAAAAAAATGTTGACTTTTGCGTTGACCATTGACCGTTGACTGTGACTGTTGACTGTTTGACCGGTTCGCTACGTGCATGTGTGCGCCAGGTAAGGCTCGAACCCGAGACCTCCCGTTCGCGTGCACGCAGCTCTACCAACTGAGCTACGTGTCTAACCCAAATAATTCTGTTTTTAATTATATTTATATACTGTTTTAGTTTATTCAAAATTCTTTTATTTTCAAAAAGGATTTTAATCATCGAACCGGCGTGTGTAACAGGTCTCGAACCCGGGACCTGTGGGTTTGTGTTGCACAAAGTCCACCGCTGGACTGTGTGTCTAACCTGGTTAATATACCGATTTTTAATATACTTAACATCTTTAGTGGGTTAATCCGGTTCAGTTAAAAAGGAAAACATCTTTATTACAGAGCATACAATTGTGTCAAGGATCGAACTCGCGGCGTGTGATATATGTGCGCACACAGTCCACCGCTGGACTGTGTGTCTAACCCGAGATAATATCCAATTAATATTAAACTTATATACAAACTAACTTCATCTTCTTCGTTACAATATCACAGACAACAATTACCCTACTGATTCTGTTTAATTCGAGTGACAATCATTTAAGTGATTAAAACGAAATGGACAGGAAAGATTTTGGGAGTAGACATACCGGAAAAATGGTCTTTTTCAGAATTCCGGCGGAGTCGTCGGCTCTGTTTTTATGGGCTTCGTCTGAACGGACCAATTAACAGTTTTGATTAGCTAGATGTAGAATTGAAGTACTGAACAAGAGTTATCAGAAGGTTTAAAGGTTTATACCGTTTCACAGCGAATTCTAGAAATTCTCAGAAATTTTCCGGCGAATGATGATTATCCGATATCGTCGCCTGGAACTGATTCTGATTGAAAGGTTTGAGTTAGCAAAAGCTTAACAACTGATAGAAGATGGAAGAATTGAGTAACTTACTGTTTTAATGGAAGACACAGTTTTCCGGCGAAAGTCCGACGAGTTCAAAAAGCTTTTCCGACGAACTGAAAATAGAGCGAAAGTGAAATTGAAGGTTCTGCGGATGATTTTGAGTCGAGAGGGGATGCTATTGTTGGAGTAATTCAGGAAATGAATATCTTCGGTTATGAAAAACCGAACATCACCAGAATTCAAGTTAATTCAAGACTGAATTGATTAGGATCGTCGGTGCATCGGTTATAATCTAGAATCCGCGATCACTCAAACGTTTTGGACGGTTGGAAAGCCGATTACGGTTTCAGTTTGGCGCAACAGGTTGATTCATGGTTGTTCATAAGTTTTAATTGTTTCCTAGAACTCACAAAAACATCAAGTGGCGGAGTGGTTACATGTGCGCGAGTTAAAGCTTTGACTCACACCGGCTGACCCGGGTTCGAATCCCGGCAGCCGGTTTTCTTTTTTATTTATTTTATTTTCACTTTTTATTAATTATAGTTTTTAAATACTAATTTGTTTATTAATTATGCATCGTTTAAAATTAAAATAAACATAAATACGCAACAAAACATTTATAACTTGATATTCGATTACAAACGAAGCGGGTTTGGAAAACCCATTTTTGACAAATGTTACAGTATCCCCTACTTTTAGAAATTTCGTC
Organism: Scalesia atractyloides; assembly: GCA_947069175.1. Classification (NCBI taxonomy): domain Eukaryota; kingdom Viridiplantae; phylum Streptophyta; class Magnoliopsida; order Asterales; family Asteraceae; genus Scalesia; species Scalesia atractyloides. Next base: position 90,019,828 of record CAMTDV010000020.1, on the reverse strand, counting down.
CCGAAATTTAAGTAGTAGTGGTAGTAGGAAAAAGATGCGGGTATTTTTCGCGCATTGAGTCTTCACGTTCCCAAGTAAACTCAGGTCCCCGTTTCGACTCCCAGCGTACCCTAACAATTGGAATACGACTTCATCTTAAACGTTTTTCTCCGAATTCCATGATCTCTACTGGTCTTTCAATGAAATGCATAGATTCATCGATCTGAATATCTTCCAGGGGAATATGAGGTTCTCATCAGCGAGGCACTTCTTCAAGTTTGATACGTGGAATGTGAGGTGAATTCTGTTGAGTTCTTCTGGTAGATCAAGCTTGTATGCTACAGGTCCTACTCTTTCGAGTATCTTGAAAGGTCCTACGTAGCGTGGTGCTAGCTTGCCTTTTTGGCCAAAACGAACTACTCCCTTCCACGGTGATACTTTTAAAAGTACATGATCACCAATGTTAAACTCCAAAGGCTTTCATCGTTTATCTGCATAACTCTTTTGACGACTTTAGGCCGCTAGAAGATTGTTTCGAATTTGATGGATCTTGTCTGTGGTTTCTTGAATCAATTCCGGACCGGTGATTTGAGCTCACCAATTTCGTGCCAACATACTGGAGATCGGCACTTACGACCATATAAAGCTTCAAAAGGTGCCTTGCCGATACTAGAATGATAGTTGTTGTTGTACGAAAATTCAACTAATGGTAGATGAGCGTCCCAATTTCCCTTGAAGTCTATGACACATGCTCGAAGCATATCTTCAAGAGTTTGAATGGTGCGTTCAGATTGTCCATCAGTTTGAGGATGATAAGCGGTACTGAGGTCTAATCGTGTACCCAAAGCGGCTTGTACGGCTTGCCATGTTCGTGAAGTGAAACGACCATCACGATCTAAAATAATGCTTAACGGTACACCATGACGGCTTACGATTTCGCTGATGTAGATACGATCTAGCTTCTCGTTCTTGAAATCTTCGCGGATCGGAATGAAGTGAGCTGATTTTGTAAGACGATCAATGATTACCCATATAGTGTCATACCCACCAGAAGTGCGAGGTAACCCGGTAATGAAGTCCATGGTTATGTTTTCCCACTTCCATACAGGTATTTCAGGTTGGACCAAAAGTCCTGAGGGTCTTTGATGTTCAGCTTTCACCTTGGAACATGTAAGGCACTTGGAAACAAAAACAACAATATCCTTTTTCATTCCAGGCCACCAGTAGGTGTATCGAAGGTCTTGATACATCTTATCGGCTCCTGGGTGTATAGAGTATCGTGTTTTGTGAGCCTCATTCATAAGGAATTCACGAAGGTTGTTGTGATCAGGAATCCTAATGCGATCTCGATAGTACAGAATACCGTCGGATTTAGTTTCAATTTTAAGTTCCGCTCCACAGGACAGCTCCTTTCGTACGTCGTCTTCCGTTACTGAAACATGTTGAGCTTCTCGTGTAACATCCGTCAAAAACGGATTTACCAAACCCGCTCCGTTTATCAACCGAACAGTCAGTCAAAATTTTCGTTGTGAATTAAATGCCCAAAATATTTTTAAACGATCCGTAATTAATTATTATACGGGAATATATATTTAGTTTTTGAAAAACTGTCAAAAATCGCAAAATAAAAATGAAATGATCCAGCCGGGTTTCGAACCCGGGTCTGTACCGAATCAGCAGTGACTTATCTCTCAACACATAAACCACTGCGCCGCGGACTTTGTTTGTTATATAATGAAATCATTTAAATCATAAAGTAATGTTACGAATTCAAAACCGGCGCCCAAACAGTTCAGTCGTCGGAATCCCGGTAAACTCGCGAATCTTAACTACAATTTACGTTATAACGTAAACCATTAACCAGATATCGGTTATAACCGATGTTTGAAGTCCGCGACCAAAATCAAAACCGCCGGAAAATTTAAATAAACGAATAACACAGTCCGAAATCAGACCAAATACATCTCTTTATTCTCCTATAAATTGACCCACAACCGAAGACAAACCTTTTCGCTCAAAAACACACCTTTTCTCGGCGTAATTCCACTCGCCGGAACTTTTCTGTTCGTCGCCGGAAAACCGATTTCATTATTTCTGAACCTCACTGAGCCCCTGAAGCTTATACCGGAGATACCTTACCTTTTCCAAACTTTCCGGAGACTCGCTGCTGCAAGACACCTGACGCCGGAGTTGATTGCTGTCGCCGGAGTTCTGCCGGAAAACAGAGGGTCCAGTCGGTATACCTTTTTCGCTTATTTTCTTTATCTTTTCACCCTTATCTTACCTTAATGGACTGTAACACATTATTAAACCGATAAAAACTTTGAACCAGTCGATTTCCGAATTCTGGTTCAACCTTGACGAAGAAGACGATGCACTTCCGTATCTTATAAGTTTAATTAAAATCAGGATATTAATCGGGTTAGACACACAGTCCAGAGGTGGACTGTGTGCACATAAAACGCTAACGTCTCAAGTTCGAATCCCGGTTCACACACGCTGCCTTAATAAAAATCAAGTTTTTGTTTAACTGAACCGGAGTCGATACAGTTATATGTTAAGTATATTAATAACCGGAATAATAACCAAGTTAGACACACAGTCCAGCGGTGGACTGTGTGTTTGTTTATATCGCTGGTCACGAGTTCGAGTCCGGTCTTCAGCACCGACTCGGACAATTATCTATTCTTTTTAAATAAGGCAGAAAAAGGAAATAACTAAATTGTATTTAAGTATAATAAAAATCGAGTTATATAACATGTTGAACACACAGTCCAGCAGTGGACTGTGTGTTAGATTAACCCACAGGTCCCGGGTTCGAGACCTGTGGAGCGCACCGCCGAATTCGCTTAAAACTATTTTTAAAATAAAATGATTTTCAGTTTAAATTAATTAATATATATATGTAATTAAAATCGGATATATAACGGGTTAGACACGTAGCTCAGTTGGTAGAGCCGCGTGCACGCGTACGGGAGGTCTCGGGTTCAAGCCTCACCCAGCGCACAATAATATGCCTTCCGAACCGGTCAACGCCAGTCAAAGTCAACCGGTCAAAGTCACTGTAGCAAAAATAAAATAATTTTTTTATTATTTTTATTTAATTATTTTAATTAAAAATCAATTATAAATACTTAAAAATAACATTTTTAAGGTTAGAAAATAGCCTCAAACTCACAAAAATACACCCAACAATTCTACTAAAATAGTTTAATAAAATCCGTTTACTTACCAAACCATAATGCGATTTATCTAGGTTAAATCTCACTCGTGGTTAAAACCACTTCGCGTGCATTCAACGTCGTCAACCGAACGCACCCACTGTGAGTGAATCTTACAATTCCCCCTTTTAAATTACACGTTTTGGGGTGTGTCATGTGTTATGAAAATAATTAATTAATTTATTTAAACTTGTGCCATACCACATCATGACTTAAACTTAGATTGTTTTTATTGTGTGATTTACTTATTGCCTTTTGTCAAGTCATATGAAACTCATACATTAAGCCCATCAGTTCCTCGTGGGAGACGAGTAGAACATCGCGTGCTTCACATCAAATTCATTATTATTCATGTGTGTATCATTGAGTTTATATTGTTTGTAGTTGTGTTATTCATATTATCATGTTTATGCAATTCATTCATCAGGCCTCTCAGTTCCTCGTGAGAGACGAGTTGAGCATCGCGTGCCTCTAATTGTTCCATTATTGTTCATGTGTGTTTTTCATTTAACATATTATGATTGTTGATCAAGTTACATCTAATTTTACTCATGTTTGGTTGTGCACATATTTCATAATCAATTTAAATAAATTGTTCAAATGTTTTCCATAGGATTCACTCGCCAACATTATGTTGATCCAAAAACCTTTTTACACATGATACAGGTGAACAGGTTGAAGCAAGGATAACATAGGATATGCCTTAGAAGAGAACAAAGAAGTTAGATTGTTAGTTAGATCATGTTGTAACATTATTGTAAATTTCCATTTAATTTGTATTAATGAATATGAAACGTTTAATAAATGTCATGAGCTTTGATGATAAACCAATCATGCCCCGATCACCTTTTCCGCTGCGGGTCGGGGTGTGACAGATTGGTATCAGAGCCATGACTATAGGGATATAGGATAGGTTATTAGACCCTTAGAGCCTATACTATAGTCTGCCTAAATTTTAAATTGATTAGGTGGTTACATACAAACTTGTGATATTTATTTGTTTCATATTTGTTTACATTTCAGTCAAACATACATGCTCATATACATATTCATTATACATATATACATATTCATTATACATATATCGATGTTCATGTATTCAATTTATTTTCATACTCTCATTATCCAAAGATTTTGTGCAATTTTCAATTCTCATCAAAGTAAGTTCTGCGACGGCCATGTAGTAACTGGAAGGGTACAAGTACCGGTAGTCGGAACGTCCTGTCTAGGCTGGCATTCGTATAAATCCAATATAACGGACCAGTTTGCCTACCTGGGGACCAACGATGAGAGTACGAAGGACCTATTAGGCCAAAGCATGCCACACCAAACGTCGTTCGAACTAACCCTACTTTGAGGTGTCACCGTGTCTACACCTGGACACATTCCGAACATCACACGTTGTATACATACTTCTCGATTTTCTCCGGGTTTTTGTGTACGCAACCAGGCAGAAACCGTGCGAACCATATGAAAAACCGGTATTCATGGGGGCCCACATGATTACACAGGTAAAGTATGGCGGTATGACGGGCCTAACAGCGAGCAAAGCCCAAGACATCCTATGGATGTAGTATTTTTCTATAATTATTTTATGAATGTTCATTCTTGAATGCGACCCATGGTCTCAAAAGCATCCAACTCATACCCTTGTCATGTATTCCTTGTAGATGTCTTCTAACCTCTCCCGTAGGAAGATGAGAGCAAGAAAAGCCCGCGAACGCATGGCCGCCTTAATCGCTCAACAAATGGCTGCCGTAATACCCAACATTGTAATCCAAGTTCAACAAGCACTTACCGTTAATCCTGTCAATCAAGCAAACCAAAACATTTTCAACTCTTCCCCAAATACCACTAAATGTACCTACAAGCATTTCAAATCATGCGACCCTCCGAAATACAAAGGTACTGAAGGCGTCACCGCTCTCCTCCATTGGTTTGAAGAAATGGAGAATACTTTTCTAAATTGCGATTGCCCTGATGATCGCAAAGTGCGTTATGCTACCGGTCGACTATATGGGATAGCACTTACTTGGTGGAACACAGAGAAGGCCAAACGAGGTGTTGAAGATGCTATGTCCCTAACTTGGAACGAATTGAAGGAAATCATGACCAGACGATTTTGCCCAAGGAGCGAAATCAAGAAGTTAGAAGATGAATTTTACTCATTGAAGCAAATGGAAGGAGACCACATCACCTACAACAAAAGATTCCTCGAATTACATCAAATGGTTCCCAACATGTTTACTCCCCTCTACCGTTTGATAGAGCACTACATTCGTGGCCTTCCGCCACAGATTCAAGACCCTGTAATAAGTACCAAGCCTGCAACTTTGGAAGCAGCAATGGAGCTAGCAACAGAGCTCACCGAGAACCGAATCCGAAACAAAGACTTCAAGGAGGAGAAGAAGAAGGATAAAGAATCAACTGAAACCTCCGACTCCACTCAACCCGAATCCCCTTCTCAACCCAACCTAAGAGAAGAAGAGTCGGGCGACTTTTCGCTGCTACTCAACGAAATCAACCCGTTTTTCATGCCATACCCATCCGAGCTATCCCAATCACCCAAGTGGCACCCAACTCAGCTTACCCAAATAAGAAACCATATCTTGGACCTCACCCTCGATGCAACAACTGTTTTTATCACCATCCCCATACCCTACTTTGTCGTCTATGTGCAACTTGTGGACGCTATGGTCATTTGAGCAATGTTTGTCGCACCTTTCAAGACCAAACCTTTTCCCCTACTCAAAACATGGCCCAAACTTATCATCAACCCCAATACCCCATGTTCCCATATGCTCGAGCTTGCTTCAATTGTGGCGACCCTACCCACCTTAGAAACACATGCCCTCAATTGGTTAACGTTATCAACACTCAAGCCCAATCAAACCCAGTTAACCAAGTAAACCAAGAAAACCCAACCACTATGCCACCAACAAGAGGAAGAGTCTTCAATATCAACGCCAATCCTGTCGAAGATAATGACGGCCCAATGAAGATACTCAGCTAGTCCTCTTCGCCGAGATCTAGATTCAATTCCTATCGTTTAGTTTTATGTTTTTCCATGTGTAGACTGTTAGAGAAATTATTTGGATATTATATATTATATATTGTTTTCAGTATATGCTTTTGCCGAGGCCGTAGCTCCCCATCCATCGAGGTTGAGTTTGATCCCCATTTTAATATGCGGTTGATCAGGGCGTGCCCGCACGATCGGCTCCGTTTGTTTGAGCCTTGATCGGTTATTTCATTTTACATTTCAATACATGCAATACGTTCGGCTCCGTTTGATTGAGCCTTGAGCGCATATTTCAATTTACATTTCCAGTTCATGCAATACGTTCGGCTCCGTTTGATTGAGCCTTGAGCGCACAGACAATTTCATTATCAGTATCTTGTGGTTGTGGTGTTTGTAGTAGAGTCGCATCGAACTAACCATAACTTGCGGATAAAGTAATGAAAATTTGACAAGGATATGGTGGATACGCCGATGGTACTTCCTATATAAGTATTCTTGTCAAATGATCGGAGGCATTATCAGGCAGTTATGAGAGGTTCCATGCATAGGCTGATTGTGTGATGGTTGTTTAGATTAAGTTGTTCAATTTCAGTACATTCAATACGTTCGGCTCCGTTTGATTGAGCCTTGAGCGCACATACAATTTCATTCAATACGTTCGGCTCCGTTTGATTGAGCCTTGAGCGCACAGACAATTTCATTATCAGTATCTTGTGGTTGTGGTGTTTGTAGTAGAGTCGCATCGAACTAACCATAACTTGCGGATAAAGTCAATGAAAATTTGACAAGGATATGGTGGATACGCCGATGGTACTTCCTATATATAAGTATTCTTGTCAAATGATCGGAGGCATTATCAGGCAGTTATGAGAGAGTTCCATGCATAGGCTGTTTGTGTGGTTAAGTTATACATATTCAGTACATGCAATACGCTCGGCTCCGTTTGATTGAGCCTTGAGCACACAATTTCAATTTCAGTACATTCAATACGTTCGGCTCCGTTTGATTGAGCCTTGAGCACACAATTTCAATATCAGTACATTCAATACGTTCGGCTCCGTTTGATTGAGCCTTGAGCGCATATCCATTTCATTTTCAGTACATGCAATACGATCGGCTCCGTTCGATTGAGCTTTGATCGCCCAGATATATTTCATTTCAGTATTTTATGTTTGTTGTATTGGTTGTAGAGTTTATAGGACTAATCATAATTCAACTGATAAAACTAATGAAAATTTGGCAAGAATATGGTGGATACGCCGCTGGTACTTCCTATATATAAGTATTCTTGCCAAAGGATCAGAGGCATTATCAGGCGGTTATGAGAAGTTCCATGTAGGATTTAGTATTGCCTTGGTTGGAATTTGTGTTACATTTATATCATCATGTTATTTAAAGAGATTGGATTGTAATCCATTTCTACATAAACTAACCTCTCCATCATAATAAACGAGAGAGGAACTTCATCATTCAAACATATAGCTATCAGAATGTGGATTCAAATATTTGCTGTTGTGTTTATTCATGTTCAAATATTTGCTGTTGTGTTATCATCTCAATAATTGCTGATGTTTTATTCATGTTCGAATATTAGCTGTTGTGTTCACTTATGTTCAAATATCAGCCGTTGTGTTTTTATTTATGTCCCATATAGGTTGTAGTGTTAGAAGTTTTGTCTTAGGATATAACCATACTTTCCCAAAAAGTATCTAAACTCTTATGCATGATATCATTTTTAGCGAATCATTCCTGTTTATCAATATTCATACAGTAGGCAACAAAAAGCGATTCCTGAATAGGGTACTTAACCCTTACAAGGAACGTTACCGCCTCGAACAAAAACTAAAGCCCTTATTTTGTTAAGCATGCAACTGTCAAACAAAACATCATCATCCTGTTAGTCAAAATATATCATTATTTAAATTTCGGGATGAAATTTCTAAAAAGCAGGGGATACTGTAACATCCGTAAAAAATGGATTTACCAAACCCGCTCCGTTTATCAACCGAACAGTCAGTCAAAATTTTCGTTGTGAATTAAATGCCCAAAATATTTTTAAACGATCCGTAATTAATTATTATACGGGAATATATATTTAGTTTTTGAAAAACTGTCAAAAATCGCAAAATAAAAATGAAATGATCCAGCCGGGTTTCGAACCCGGGTCTGTACCGAATCAGCAGTGACTTATCTCTCAACACATAAACCACTGCGCCGCGGACTTTGTTTGTTATATAATTAAATCATTTAAATCATAAAGTAATGTTACGAATTCAAAACCGGCGCCCAAACAGTTCAGTCGTCGGAATCCCGGTAAACTCGCTAATCTTAACTACAATTTACGTTATAACGTAAACCATTAACCAGATATCGGTTATAACCGATGTTTGAAGTCCGCGACCAAAATCAAAACCGCAGGAAAATTTAAATAAACGAACATAGTCCGAAATCAGACCAAATACATCTCTTTATTCTCCTATAAATTGACCCACAACCGAAGACAAACATTTTCGCTCAAAAACACACCTTTTCTCGGCGTAATTCCACTCGCCGGAACTTTTCTGTTCGTCGCCGGAAAACCGATTTCATTATTTCTGAACCTCACTGAGCCCCTGAAGCTTATACCGAAGATACCCTTACCTTTTCCAAACTTTCCGGAGACTCGCTGCTGCAAGACACCTGACGCCGGAGTTGATTGCTGTCGCCGGAGTTCTGCCGGAAAACAGAGGGTCCAGTCGGTATACCTTTTTCGCTTATTTTCTTTATCTTTTCACCCTTATCTTACCTTAATGGACTGTAACCCATTATTAAACCGATAAAAACTTTGAACCAGTCGATTTCCGAATTCTGGTTCAACCTTGACGAAGAAGACGATGCACTTCCGTATCTTATAAGTTTAATTAAAATCAGGATATTAATCGGGTTAGACACACAGTCCAGCGGTGGACTGTGTGCACATAAAACGCTAACGTCTCAAGTTCGAATCCCGGTTCACACACGCTGCCTTAATAAAAATCAAGTTTTTGTTTAACTGAACCGGAGTCGATACAGTTATATGTTAAGTATATTAATAACCGGAATAATAACCAAGTTTGACACACAGTCCAGCGGTGGACTGTGTGTTTGTTTATATCGCTGGTCACGAGTTCGAGTCCGGTCTTCAGCACCGACTCGGACAATTATCTATTCTTTTTAAATAAGGCAGAAAAAGGAAATAACTAAATTGTATTTAAGTATAATAAAAATCGAGTTATATAACATGTTGAACACACAGTCCAGCGGTGGATTGTGTGTTAGATTAACCCACAGGTCCCGGGTTCGAGACCTGTGGAGCGCACCGCCGAATTCGCTTAAAACTATTTTTAAAATAAAATGATTTTCAGTTTAAATTAATTAATATATATATGTAATTAAAATCGGATATATAACGGGTTAGACACGTAGCTCAGTTGGTAGAGCCGCGTGCACGCGTACGGGAGGTCTCGGGTTCAAGCCTCACCCAGCGCACAATAATATGCCTTCCGAACCGGTCAACGCCAGTCAAAGTCAACCGGTCAAAGTCACTGTAGCAAAAATAAAATAAATTTTTTATTATTTTTATTTAATTATTTTAATTAAAAATCAATTATAAATACTTAAAAATAACATTTTTAAGGTTAGAAAATAGCCTCAAACTCACAAAAATACACCCAACAATTCTACTAAAATAGTTTAATAAAATCCGTTTACTTACCAAACCATAATGCGATTTATCTAGGTTAAATCTCACTCGTGGTTAAAACCACTTCGCGTGCATTCAACGTCGTCAACCGAACGCACCCACTGTGAGTGAATCTTACAATTCCCCCTTTTAAATTACACGTTTTGGGGTGTGTCATGTGTTATGAAAATAATTAATTTATTTATTTAAACTTGTGCCATACCACATCATGACTTAAACTTAGATTGTTTTTATTGTGTGATTTACTTATTGCCTTTTGCTCAAGTCATATGAAACTCATACATTAAGCCCATCAGTTCCTCGTGGGAGACGAGTAGAACATCGCGTGCTTCACATCAAATTCATTATTATTCATGTGTGTATCATTGAGTTTATATTGTTTGTAGTTGTGTTATTCATATTATCATGTTTATGCAATTCATTCATCAGGCCCCTCAGTTCCTCGTGAGAGACGAGTTGAGCATCGCGTGCCTCTAATTGTTCCATTATTGTTCATGTGTGTTTTCATTTAACATATTATGATTGTTGATCAAGTTACATCTAATTTTACTCATGTTTGGTTGTGCACATATTTCATAATCAATTTAAATAAATTGTTCAAATGTTTTCCATAGGATTCACTCGCCAACATTATGTTGATCCAAAAACCTTTTTACACATGATACAGGTGAACAGGTTGAAGCAAGGATAACATAGGATATGCCTTAGAAGAGAACAAAGAAGTTAGATTGTTAGTTAGATCATGTTGTAACATTATTGTAAATTTCCATTTAATTTGTATTAATGAATATGAAACGTTTAATAAATGTCATGAGCTTTGATGATAACCCAATCATGCCCCGATCACCTTTTCCGCTGCGGGTCGGGGTGTGACATCTCGAATTTGATCTTTGATGTCGGTTATGATTTGCGAACATAGAAGACGAATGGAGTTCGCATAACCCTTTCGACTGAGTGCATCGGCCACCACATTTGCCTTGCCAGGGTGATACCGAATTTCACAATCGTAGTCATTAAGGAGTTCGACCCGTCTTCGTTGCCTCATGTTTAACTCCTTTTGGTTGAAGATATGTTGAAGACTCTTGTGGTCAGTGTATATTTCACACTTAGTACCGTAGAGATAATGTCTCCATATCTTAAGAGCGAACACAACGGCTCCAAGTTCTAGGTCGTGGGTGGTGTAGTTCTTCTCATGAATTTTGAGTTGTCTAGAAGCATAAGCTATCACCTTTCCCCTTTGCATTAGAACACATCCTAGTCCTTGCCCTGACGCGTCGCAATAAACCACGAAGTCATCACAACCTTCAGGAAGAGTGAGAATAGGTGCATCACAAAGTTTTTGTTTAAGGGTCTGGAAGGCTTCTTCTTGTTTGAGTCCCCATATGAAGGGTTTTCCTTTATGAGTTAAAGCCGTGAGTGGTACAGCAATGCGAGAGAAATTTGAAATGAAACGGCGATAGTAACCAGCCAAACCAAGGAATGATCTTACTTCGGTTGGTGTACGTGGCGCTTGCCATTCTTGTACCGCTTTGATCTTTGAGGGGTCGACATGTATTCCCTTGTCATTGACTACATGTCCAATGAATTGTACCTCTTTTAACCAGAATTCGCATTTGGAGAATTTGGCGTAGAGCTTTTCATTCTCTAAGAGTGTAAGGATGAGTCGAAGGTGCCGTTCATAATCAGACTTAGACTTTGAGTAAATGAGGATGTCGTCGATGAAGACTATAACAAAGCGATCGAGATAGGGTTTGCAGACTCTGTTCATTAGATCCATGAAGACAGCTGGAGCGTTGGTTAAACCAAATGGCATGACCATGAATTCATAATGACCATAACGAGTTCGGAAGGCGGTCTTTGGGACGTCTTCCTCATGTACTCTGAGTTGATGATAACCAGAACGAAGGTCGATTTTTGAAAAACAACTGGCGCCTTGAAGTTGGTCAAGAAGATCATCAATGCGAGGTAATGGATAGCGGTTCTTGACTGTTAACTTGTTGAGTTCTCTGTAGTCGATGCACATGCGAAACGTTCCATCTTTCTTCTTTACAAAAAGGACAGGTGCACCCCAAGGCGAGGAGCTAGGACGTATGAATCCTTTGTCAGTCAACTCTTGCAATTGACTGGCTAGCTCTTGCATTTCGGAGGGGGCTAACCTATAAGGAGACTTTGCAACTGGTGTAGCTCCAGGTATAAGATCAATGCGGAATTCAACTTCTCTCACGGGAGGAAGTCCTGAAATGTCGTCAGGAAAAAGTTGCGGAAAATCTTTTACTACTGGGATGTCTTCAAGTTTCTTCTCCTTGGTTCCCTTTTTGAAGACATGAGTTAAAAATGCGACATAATTCTTGCGGAGATATTTTCGAGCTTGAAGACAAGACATTAATCTAAGCCCTTTCGATGGGGTTTCTCCAAAGATTCGTAGAGTCTGACCGTTTGTAAGAGGAATGCGTATAAACTTTTCGCGGCATACAACTTCAGCCTGATGTTGGCTGAGCCAGTCCATACCAATTATAATGTCAAAGCTTCCCAACTTCATAGGAATGAGGTCAACTGGAAAATCGTGATCGTTTAAGGTGAGAGTACAATTGCGTATAATAGAGTTTAATGAGACCGGTTTTCCGTCAGCAACTTCTACTGTTATGGATTCCATGAGCTTATCACGAATTTGGTTGAGGATGGGTTCAAACTCTAAGGACACAAAACTTTTATCCGCACCAGTATCAAACAACATGGATGCATAACTACCATTGATAAGAAACGTACCGTTAACCACATTGCTGTCAGCTCTAGCTTGATTAGCGTTGATGTTGAAAGCTCTTCCTCTTGCAGGTGGAGGAGCTTGGTTAGCCTGATTCACCGGATTTGCTTGGGCTTGGGCATGTATAATGTTCACCAAGCGTGGACAAGTGTTTCTAAAGTGGCTTGGGTCCCCACAATTGTAGCAAGCCCGCATAGGTTGCACCATGGGATAGTTGGGTTGGTAGTAGGATTGGGCTAAATGTTGGGTAGGTGGTAGTCGTAGAGGTTGTTGGGCTTGACCCATTATTTGATGGTGGGTTTGGGTTGAGGGCTGGTGGCGGTTCGTTCGCTGAGGTAAGCGACAGGTTTGAACGGTGTGAACTGCGCGACCACAGCTGGTACAATGTTGGCAGGGATGATCAGGAAAGTGATGGTATTGGCAACAGTTGCATTTTGGGTAAGGGCCGGAGTATGACCTTTTATATGGTGCAGGTGAGGGGGCAACTTGGGTAATGGGTGCATTAGGGATAGGGAAATTTGTTTGTGTAACAGCGAAGTTTCTGGTGTTTCGTTTCCTCTTGTTAGCAAACTTAGAGGAGGAGGTGGAATGGTTTGAAGTTTGGCCCTCAACGGGGGCTTTCTTTTTCTCATCTTTAAATTTACCGTTGCGAATTCGATTCTCGGTAAGCTCAGTAGCTAGTTCCATAGCAGCTTCAAGTGTTGCTGGCGAAGTGCTGAGAATTGAGTCTTGAATTTTCGAGGGAAGGCCTCGAATATAGTGCTCGACTAAGCGGTAAACTGGGGTGAACAAGTTAGGGACCATTTGGTTCAACTCTAAAAACCTCTTGTTGTAGGAAGTATCATCTCCCTCCTTTTGCTTCAATGAATGAAATTCATCCTCTAACTTTTTAATCTCACTTCTAGGACAAAATCGTCTCGTCATAATTTCCCTTAACTCCTCCCACGTTAAGGCCATTGCATCTTCGATTCCTCTCTTACCCTTTTCAGTATTCCACCAGGTAAGAGCTACCCCAAATAGTCTCCCGGTTGCGTATCGTACCTTGCGATCCTCAGGACAATCGCAGTTGAGGAAGGTGTTTTCCATTTCCTCAAACCAGTGGAGGAGAGCAGTGACACCTTCGGTCCCTTCAAATTTCGGAGGATCGCAAGACTTGAAATGTTTATATGAGCACTTTTTGGTAGGAGGGTTGCCGATGTTCTGGTCTTCTTGCTGGGGAGGATTGGTGGGATTTGTGGCGAGAGCTTGTTATACTTGAACCACAATGTCAGGAAGCACCGCGACCATTTGTTTTGCGATTTGAGTGGCCAAGCGTTCGTGTGACCTTCCTGATCTTCTACCCCCTCGTTGTTGCCTAGCCGACATCTACAGGAACATATATAAGAAGATTGTGAGTTTATTGAGTCTTTTTAGGTGTCACGTGTCTTTAAAAAAGAATAAAAATAACATAAACATCAAGAATGCAACTACATCCATAGGATGTCTTGGGTTTGCTCATGTTGGGCCTCAAATGTCCCCCATACCTTCACCTGTATAGTCATGTGGGCCCCCATGACTATTGGCTTGGTAGGATTCACAGTAGTATTGGCGGTTTAACACTCGCATCACCGAATGAAAACCATGAAATATGTTTACGAGATGTATGGTCAGAAGGTGTCCAGGTGTAGACACAATGACAACTCAAAGTGGGGTTAGCTCACACGACGTTTGGTATAGCATGCTTTGGCCTAATAGGTCCTTCGTACTCTCATCGTTGGTCCCCAGGTAGGCAAAGTGGTCCTTTATTTTGGATTTATACGAATGCCAAGCCTAGACAGGACGTTCCGACTACCGGTACTTGTACCCTTCCAGTTACTACATGCCCGTCATGAGAACTCACTTTGATGTGATTTGAAAATACAAAAATCATTGCAAAAACAATCATGAAAATGATGTGGTGTGTGCTCTCATGGATATGATATGTTATGATAATATGATTCATGATAGGCATTATATAATAATATGTACTTATGAACATGCTTGCATAACATTGAATGTAACATAAAACATAAAACATATAAACATCATGAATTTTGCATGTAACACACAAAAATTTTAAAAATTCTATTCAACTATAGTATAGGCTCTAAGGGTCTAATAACCTATCCTATATCCCTATAGTCATGGCTCTGATACCAAATCTGTCACACCCCGACCCGCAGCGGAATAAGAGTCGGGGCATAATTGGGTTATCACCAAAGCTCATGATATTTACTAATATGTTTCATATTTATTAGAGTCAAAATTACATCCTCAATATTCCAAACATGTTCATACAAATACAAAGAAAGATAATCAACTAAACAATCCAAAGTCTAAACCAGTTTATTCTTCTAAGCCATCTTATGTGTTTCTTGCTGCAGCTGGATCACCTGTATCATGTGTAAAAATGGGGGTTTTTGGGTCAACATAAGTTGGCGAGTGAACCTTGTTAGAAAAACATTTATTATTGATCTCTTGTTATCTTTATCATAATAAAATTGTGCAATAATCATATATGAGCAAACGTAATTAAATCATACAATAACAATAACAACAACAAACAATAACTTACAATAACAAACCAACTTGCATGAATATAACACATGAATGAAACTGTATATATTGGCAACGTCACGTTCACGCTCATAATGTAATGGGGAACGGACGGCCTATGATAAATGTCTGTGCGATCAAGGCTCAATCAAACGGAGCCGATCGTATGTTGGCAACGCCTGGTTCACGCTCATAATGTAATGGGGAACAACTCAACGCTCATAATGTAATGGGGAGCGGCGGCCTATGATAATGTATGTACTGGAAATGATAAATTTAATCTAAACAATAACCACACAAACAGTTGATACAAGTTGAATACACATTTGTTCATGAATATGACAGATGCACAATAGTTTAAATGTGATAAGTAATAAGACGCAGGATACACCCCAAAAACGTGATTAAAACGGGGAATTTATTGAGATTCACTCACATTGGGTGCGTTCGGTTGAAGATGATGAAATGCGCACGAGTTTAGAGGATTGATCGACTAGAATTAACCTAACTAAATAATAACGAAGGTATGGTAAATGAGTGGATTTTATTAATAATTTTAATAGGATTTTTAGATATATTTTTGTGAGTTTAAGGCTATTTTCTATCTTTAAAAACATTATTTTTAAGTATTTTTAATTGATTTTTAAATTAAATAAATAAATAAAAATATAAAAAAAATGTTGACTTTTGCGTTGACCATTGACCGTTGACTGTGACTGTTGACTGTTTGACCGGTTCGCTAGCGTGCATGTGTGCGCCAGGTAAGGCTCGAACCCGAGACCTCCCGTTCGCGTGCACGCAACTCTACCAACTGAGCTACGTGTCTAACCCGAAATAATTCTGTTTTTAATTATATTTATATACTGTTTTAGTTTATTCAAAATTCTTTTATTTTCAAAAAGGATTTTAATCATCGAACCGGCGTGTGTAACAGGTCTCGAACCCGGACCTGTGGGTTTGTGTTGCACACAGTCCACCGCTGGACTGTGTGTCTAACCTGGTTAATATACCGATTTTTAATATACTTAACATCTTTAGTGGGTTAATCCGGTTCAGTTAAAAAGGAAAACATCTTTATTACAGAGCATACAATTGTGTCAAGGATCAAACTCGCGGCGTGTGATATATGTGCGCACATAGTCCACCGCTGGACTGTGTGTCTAACCCGAGATAATATCCAATTAATATTAAACTTATATACAAACTAACTTCATCTTCTTAGTTACAATATCACAGACAACAATTACCCTACTGATTCTGTTAATTCGAGTGACAATCATTTAAGTGATTAAAACGAAATGGACAGGAAAGATTTTGGGAGTAGACATACCGGAAAAATGGTCTTTTTCAGAATTCCGGTGGAGTCGTCGGCTCTGTTTTTATGGGCTTCGTCTGAACGGACCAATTAACAGTTTTGATTAGCTAGATGTAGAATTGAAGTACTGAACAAGAGTTATCAGAAGGTTTAAAGGTTTATACCGTTTCACAGCGAATTCTAGAAATTCTCAGAAATTTTCCGGCGAATGATGATTATCCGATATCGTCGCCTGGAACTGATTCTGATTGAAAGGTTTGAGTTAGCAAAAGCTTAACAACTGATAGAAGATGGAAGAATTGAGTAACTTACTGTTTTAATGGAAGACACAGTTTTCCGGCGAAAGTCAGACGAGTTCAAAAAGCTTTTCCGACGAACTGAAAATAGAGCGAAAGTGAAATTGACGGTTCTGCGGATGATTTTGAGTCGAGAGGGGATGCTATTGTTGGAGTAATTCAGGAAATGAATATCTTCGGTTATGAAAAACCGAACATCACCAGAATTCAAGTTAATTCAAGACTGAATTGATTAGGATCGTCGGTGCATCGGTTATAATCTAGAATCCGCGATCACTCAAACGTTTTGGACGGTTGGAAAGCCGATTACGGTTTCAGTTTGGCGCAACAGGTTGATTCATGGTTGTTCATAAGTTTTAATTGTTTCCTAGAACTCACAAAAACATCAAGTGGCGGAGTGGTTACATGTGCACGAGTTAAAGGTTTGACTCACCCGGCTGACCCGGGTTCGCATCCCGGCAGCCGGTTTTCTTTTTTATTTATTTTATTTTCACTTTTTATTAATTATAGTTTTTAAATACTAATTTGTTTATTAATTATGCATCGTTTAAAATTAAAATAAACATAAATACGCAACGAAACATTTATAACTTGATATTCATTACAAACGAAGCGGGTTTGGAAAACCCGTTTTTGACAAATGTTACAAATGTCATGAGCTTTGGTGATAACCCAATTATTTCCCGACTTTTATTTTCGCTGCATGTCAGGGTATGACACACTATAGGACTTCAAACATCTGGCCTCTCGAAATCCATAATAGGGTGAAAGATTCTTGGTTTTTGAAATATTATTTTTTCACAAAAAACCTTATATATATATAGATATATATATATGTATATATATATATACCATTCTTATCACTTTTCAACAAACAAACTCTCCACAAACCCTTCGTATCTTTATTTCTAAATTTTGTACCACTCACTCTACCATATATCGCTACAATCATGGTTTTATTCCTCCTCGTTCTAGCGACCACTTGAACCAGACGAACACTCCTAATCAACCCGTTGCGCCGGTTCCCAGTCGACCCACCGCCTATGGAGCCGGGTTTGTCAAGTACAATCAAAACCCAACCAGCTTCATAAATCTATTGAACCAACCCCTCTCATGAGACCCAAACCTATACGGTTGGAACCCAAACCACAACATGGGAGGTTCCAACTCGTCACAAGGCGAGCCTGACTTTGTCCCAAAGACACAAACGGAGACACAACCGGAGACGCAAACTAACAAAACCAAATGCAACACACGAGTCTCTCATAAAAAGAAAGACGTAACCGAGTCCCGATAAAAAAAAACGTGCAACCATGGGATGATAAAGAGGAGTACGCGTTAGCTCGAGCTTGGATTGACGTGTCAGAGGATCCCGAAATTTGTAAATATATTTCTACCTTATTATTATTTATATTTAATTTGTTTGTTAAAATGTGTATTAATTTTTTTTATTTTTAGCTACCAACCAAAATAAAACTATTTTTTTAGAAACGGGTCCAGGAACTATTTTTTCGGTCTCATGGGTAGGGGTGACGCATACCGGCCACCGGATTCAATATTGGGCAAGTGGACCGATACCAACTCCAAGTGCCCAAATTTTCAATCAATTTATTAACGTAAAGAAACAGTTGGAAAAACAGCGACATCGACGAGGGTATAATACGGTTGGCCATGAAAGAATATCTTCCCCTACTTGAAGGTTTGACAAGTTCTTCGACATAGCGCTAAATGGGCCAACGTCCCTACCACGGTAGGAACTTCTTCTAGTCGTTCGGCATATAGAAGGTCGTCAAAGAGGTAAAAAACCATTGAGTTGGCCAAACTGGAAACGCCAACGTCCTCCGCTCTAAATGTTGACTTAAATGATGTTAATCCATTAGTCACGGGGAAGGAAGAGGCGAATGAGCCGAGTGAGGAGCTACGACGACTACCCGGCAGAAGAAGCGGTCCAAGGTCGAGGAGGCCGGAGTCCAAGCCTAAAAAAAGCTCATTTGGTAACGAGTCCGAGCTTCGCTTATCGAGCTCAAGCCAGCTCGCGAGCCGAAATGAATCCCCTATGTATATCATTTTTAATTCATTTATTAAATACATGTTTACATAATAAAACTTACTATTTATAAAATTATGAAAAATAACTAAGTTATATATAAAATAATTATCTATAAATTCTTTTTTCATACATATAACATAATTTGAATAAGATTTTTTTGTTTCTTTATGAAAGTTATATATAAAATAATTATTTTTAAATTCTTTTCTCACACGTATAACATAATTTGAATAAGATTTTTTTATTTTTTTATTAAATGTATCATGTTATAAACTATCAAAAGAAAAAGTTCCGTTCAAAAAATAAACTATATAAGTATAATTTTACCTTTTCTATCTACTATTTAATAATTTTCTACTTAAATTTATTATTTAATTTAATAATTTTAAATTAATTTTTCCCCTGGATTCAATCATTCCACCCAATTAAATCTGAATTGATTCCCAAAAACACGGACCCGCCTAAATTCTCTGGCTTCCTCAAAATCCCTAACCCAAAACCCACTCAAAAGTTAAAACTGTATATCCTCTCGATCCATCTATTTTCAGTGAAATACTTCTTCCGACTGTTTTAATTTTATTGTTGTTTTAATTTTGGAGTTTAATTGAATGTGGTGATGTTTTTGTGATGGGTTAAGGGTTGTAGGGGTTAGGTGGCGGAGGTGGATGTGAGTGGAGCTAGAGGTTGAGGTGAGTGACTGGTGATGGGGGCTGGTTGTTTGCAGAATGAGTGTGTGAGAGAGAAATAGACAAGGGCTTAAAATGGTTAATAAGAGAGGGGTTAATAAGTAATTTAATTTGGAGTTAACGGTGAAAACTAACGGACATCCACTTCAGGAACCATCCGAGTAATAAAAAGTAAACCACATGGAGCACCGGTGTAATTTCTAAAAATTAGAGGCTATAGGTGTTACTTTACAAAACCACCGGACCATCCAGCCATTTTACTCTATAATAATGCTAGAAACTTAAAAAACGTATTTCCACTTGTTTTAATATCATTTTCTAAATGTTATATAAACAATATTTCCACGTTTTACTCTATAATATTGTCTTATCTTGTAAGTTTAAGGTCTTTGAACAATGTAGTTTTGTATCTATGTGATGATTGGAGTTGTTTGTGGTACAAGGTCGTGGTATATATATCATTTCTAATTAAAAAGTTTAAGGTCTTTTAATATATGTTTAGGTCGTCGTGAAATGATAATATATTGACAAGTTGACAGTGATTTGCTTATTATTAATAATACACCTCTAAAACACAGATTAGTAGTCTTCATCAATCCGCCAATCTCCATTCTAATGGCTACCTTAAACACTTCCAGCAGTAATGCAACTAAGGAAGGTACGCCCCTAATTACTACTTTGTTAAAAAAAAAAAACTACTAATCTGATATCTGTAGGATCCTCAGGGTCAACAATATCCATACCCATCTCACGTGAATGCGGCTGGTTTTGTGTCTATAAAGTTGTCCGGTAAGCATAATTATATGGGATGGCAGGCGCAAATGATGTGTCTTGTGGACAGCCATGATATGCTTGGTTTTATCGATGGAACGATAACCAAACCCCAGAACAATAATGATTTGAAAACAAAGGCAGAAATAGCTGCTTTTGCGGCCAGTTGTAGGGAATGGAAAAGGTCGGACACCCTAGTGAAAGGATGGATCTTCGGTTCGTTGAGTGAAGATGTGATGGGAACTGTGTTCGGTCTCCAAACAGCTCACGACGTTTGGAATAAGCTAAAGGCAAGGTATAGGACTCCACCTGTAAGCACTACTGACATAGCCACCGGGAAAAAAGGTAAGTTTTGTTGGAATTAATTGGATCAAAACCGCACAACACACACACCACACGTGAGACTCTTTTATATATATTAATAAAAGAACAAAGCTAAACAAGCTATCCTAGACTTATAACAACTCTAATACTTAATTAAACGATTAATAAATTAACTAGATAAACATACTAATTCAATCTACTAATTATCTCTAAACAATTAACTAATATTTGTTATTTTCTTCTCTTTATCGCTACTCATCTTTGTATTTTCTTCCGGTTTATCTCATCCCAAAATTTTACCCAAGCCATTCTTATGTAGTTCCGTTTATTTAAAGATAAAAAAAAATATGACAAATCCTTTCATTTGTTGACTGTTGTGATCTTTTTGAATGGCAATAGATGTGGATGTGTACATGCCACTATATAGAGCAATTCAAATGGGAGACTGGGAGAAAGCTCAAGTATATTTCGACACTGACAAATGTACATTGACCGAGAAACTCAATGTTTTCGGAAACAGATCACTTCATATTGCGATTGGTAATCCTGATAATACGTCGTTTCTTAAGAAACTCCTGAAGGAAATAAACCCGGGTTACTTCCAACACTTGTGAATAACAGACAGCAAAACGCGATGCACTATGCTGCAGGTCTTGACAACTATGTAGCTGCCAAAATGTTAGTTGAGAGAAACCCAGATTTGTTATTCATTGTCTGCGAAAATAACTTCTTGCCTATCCACAAAGCTATTTATAACTCTCACAAAACCACTTTTCGTTATTTGCTTGAAATGTGCAAAAAATATATTCAGCACAGCGAAAAGGAAGGATATCACAGCCCCTTTGAGGGCGAGAAAGGTGTTAGGCTTCTAAACGATACAATCTTGGCAGGGTTTCTGGGTGAGCTTTACTATCTCCCTTGTCTTAACGATAACTATGTATTGACTAGCCTCAAATAAATTTAAAACGTCTCATACTAAATTTTTTTGTATTATAAAATCTGCCTGCAGATGATGCATATAACTTGCTCCAGGACTACCCTGAACTGGCTAGAACAAAAGTTGCTAATCTGAAGGTTCCGTTATGGTGTATTGCAAACAAGTGGGATGCATACCCGAGTGCCGAACGATATAACTTTTACCAAAGATTTGTTTATTCTTGTATGTTATTCTGCCTTCTCCCAAATGTGTAAAATTTCCTAGTTCAAGATCCAATGTTAATGGCTTTTATTGACACACTCTTTATTCATTAAAATTTAATTTCCAAACCTTTATGCCCAAAACATGTTTTTTTTTTTAAACAAAAGAGATGTGCCTAGATTTTTGTCAGTTAAATCTGTTTTGCCATAAAATATTTGTTGGGGCTTATATCATGTTCCTTTCTGATGTAAATATGTAGTAGCTCATTATCTAATTAACCTTCGCATTGGTTTTGAAGATGTGCCAACAGAGAAGTCTTATACCATATAAATAAGAATGAGGATATTGAGAACCAAGAAAGACATAAGGCCGATCTGGTCACCAAACGCACGAAGAGCTACGCCCACTCTGGTTTGTGATTCAAAAAGTTAAATTAAATGAACCATGATGTTTTATAAAAGCCGAATATTAATTGTCATGTCTTTCAAGCACAATATGCTCTCTTTTGCCTTCCAACATAAACTCAAATGTCTATAAAATTCCTAAGAGCATACTCATCCTATTCCCTATCTGCATCCCCATCCTTAAATCTACGGAATATGTAAGGAAATCATAAGACACAACTCCATCTCATTCCCCATCCCTAAATACTAGGGAAAACTAAAGTGAATTCTTATATTTGGAGATTCACCATTCATTCCCGTATCCTTTTCCCAAAAGAATATAAAAAATATTATTTGATCAAATAGAGATAGAGATGTGGGAGGCATTTAAAAGTTGGACATAATTAGTGATAAAAATGGTTGTTAGTTTACTTAAAAGTGATACAGAATGGATTATGAATGATGCATAAAGAAATGTCATTCAAGTTTTAGCAATGTAAGTAGGTTAATCATAGCCTGATTGTTTTGCCATTGGATTTTTAGTTAAGTTTTGTGTAATTACTTTCCTAGTTTGTGTAATAATATTTTATTGGATTCTTGTGTAGTGATGAAGAAGTTACTATCAAATTGTGGAAAGTTGCTCTACTACATGGTAACTTAATTTCCTTTTAAATGCTTCCTCTTTTTTTTTTCTACATCTCATTGATTCTTCCTTCAATGCAGTAGATTCTGAATATACAAGATTAAATTTATGCCAAATATAAGCCTTCTTATGGGGTGATTTAGGTTTAGAAGTTTGTTCACAATTGAATGTTTGGTTTCTATCAGGTATCAGAAGTGCGACATATCAAGCATCTTCAAGAAGACAAAGTAAAACACAATTTAGCTCTTATGATACTGAAGTTTATATGCAAGGAAGTGTCTACATCAGATGGTAATCATTTTGAACACTGTAATGAAGCATTTATAACGGCGCTGGAAAATAACACTGCGGAGGTAATAGAGCAAATCACGACAACTTTTCCACACTCAATTTGGTACAAAACCAATAATGGTTATATACTTCCCCAAGTTTCAATAATGAACCGTTGCGAAAACATTTACAACTTTTTTGTGCATGAGGTGACTCATAACAAGCATTACCATATTGTAAGAGCTGACAAATATGAAAATAACCTTCTGCACTTGGCTGGACGATTGGCACCTACACACAAACTCAATATGGTTAGTGGTGCAGCCTTGCAAATGCAAAGGGAGTTACATTGGTTTCAGGTAAAATTATAATTTTTTTGTATTAAACAACATTTGTTTGAACGTATTTCCTTTAACATGATCAAGTTACAGGAAGTAAGCAAATTAGTGCGACCGAAGGATAGGGAGGCTGTGAACAAAAATAAAGAAACACCACTTATGGTTTTCAGAAAAGAACATAAGGATTTGAGAAAAGAAGGAGAAGAGTGGATGAAAAAGACTGCGGATTCATACACAATCACGGCGGCACTGATTATCACGATAGTTTTTGCAGCGGCCATTACTGTACCAGGTGGAAACAAAGAGGATGGGTATCCAACTTTTGAAACCAAGCAGAGCTTCATCATATTTACTGTCTCTAATGCAATCTCATTGTTCACATCCACCACTGCCTTGCTGTTGTTTCTATCAATTTTGACAGCACGCTATGCTGAAGAGGATTTTCTCTACAAATTACCTAAGAGATTGATACTCGGCCTTGTGATGTTGTTCATGTCGGTGACAACCATGTTGATAGCCTTTAGTGCAACATTATATATTATGTTTGGGCAAGGAAATTCGAGGATACTTATCACAATTGCCGCAATAACATGTCTTCCAATTGCTTCATTCGTGACATTGCAGCTACCGTTGCTTGTTGATCTCATCTCTTCAACATATGGTCGTGGAATTTTTGGTAAACGAAGTGAGCTTAGAATAGCATCATAAGAGAGTTTAAATTGTTGTAAATTTTAGATACCTTTTGTAAAAAATAACAAAAAGACAAGATGCTAGATTTCTTCAGAAAAACTTAACCTTTTGTACTCTAGTATAACCTATCATGCATAAATATGTAAAATTGTTTTGCTCAAATGCCATAACAACATAATTTGACAACCACCACCTTAAATAGACCCCATCGACCAACATTGTTAGGTCCTGATAAGGAATCAATTCTCCCACAAGAACTAAACAACATCTTTGACTTACAAAGAGAGGCGGAAACAAACTAAGTAACGTGCAGTTAATGTATGGAATAATAAAGGTTACTGCACCAAAGTAGCTTGTTTGAGTGTGCTTTGGTCAAGAGCTAAAAGTCTATGATTATACAAACTTAATGTCCACACGAAAGTAGTACTTTTCATGTGGCATTCAACATTTTGTACACGAAATGTGTGGAGGCTTATCATGTTTTTGTGACTAGTATAAATTGGTTTGTTAGTGTGCATTTGTAAATGTTGCACTTTGAAAGCTTGTATGCACTTTACACCTATAGAATGCATATGAAACCATATTGTATTTACTTGATTGTTATTATGTGTGTGAGTGTTCTCTATAGTTCATGATTGTATTCCGTTCATATATTAGATTGCAGATCGAATTCATAGCAGATCCTCGATTAGGACTTACAACTGGTATTAGAGCTATAAGAACTTTGTTTTGAAGAAGGTCGAGCAATTTTTAATTTGTTTTCGAAGATCATACACAATTTTCGGGTTAATTTGCTACGGTTCATGTTCATTGAGTTCTTCGCTATCTACAATTGAGTTTTGGATCATATTCAAGTATGTTGTTGTGTAACACCTCATAAAATAATGATCAAGTTTTCATCTCGATTAGGAACATAGTTACCTACGATTTCACATGTAAAACATGAACCTAGATTAACTTGTATAGAAAATGGGTTTCGCCCATTAACCATAGTCAATGCCAATAACATTGTTTAAGTCCATCGTACATTGGATTTAGTTCAGTAGTTTTATTTAAAACCCAATAGTCTATTTAAGGTCTAATGGAATTACAAGCCCATTACGATCCATCAAAGGCCCAGTAGAATCATCCTTAGCTTGATTTAATTTGTTTAACAACCCAAAGGATCATAATTCACTAACTATTATATCTAGGTGTGCATAAAACCGAAATAACTGAATCGTTTTACGAGATAACCGTAAAACCGAACCAAGGGACGGTTATTTATATTTTTGATAACCGATTGTTGCGGCTTAGTTATGGTTATTCTTTTTTCAAAACCGAAAATAACCAAACCGAATGTTTTATACATGGCCGAATCCATAAGACCATAGGTATTAAGTTAGTGTTTAATGTTAAATCATGTGATAATGAAATATAATTGATAATTCCACAAGTTTTAACTTTTATATTTATTGTTTGCACATAAATTTTGCATAGCCACACATTTAAAGCCCAACTTTGAAAATTATGAAAAAAACCCGACTAATAACCGAACAAAACACATTAACCACTAATAATAACCCGATTAACCAAAAATGAACCGTTATGATTTTTTGATAACCAAAGTGTGCGGTTATGATTTCAGTTTTAGGCAATAACCGAACCAAACTACATCATGCTCACCCCTAATTATATCCTAAATAATTATGTATGTATAGATGTAATATATTTATGAAAATGAAACAATTAAATGTAAGTAGTACAAGATTGGGTACTACCTTCACATCACCTTTATCATTTAACATGTAGCAAAAGTTATACAAAAATAACCCCCCCCCCCATTTTCGACCTACATGGACCAACATATAGTATAGGAGGAAATTCAAAATTTAATAAGTTCAAGCTTGAGTTGGAAGCTTTGTAAAATGGCAAATGAGCAAGTTACCAAATTTAACAAACTAATTGAATTATTTGAAAGTTTTGCAAGAGCCTTTATTTTCTTTATCATATCAACTGTTTATCAACACTTCATCATATCATCTTCTTCAACCCTGTTGGACGCAAAAAAAGTCTCACGAAGAAAACGTTCTTTCAACCGTTGAATCATTCAATAAGAAAATCTTTGTTTTTCAATTCTTTTAGGATGAAAACTATAATCTTTTCATGTATATATACATTTAGGTGTTATTTGGACATGTTGACAAGTCCAATTTGAGCCTGCAAATTTTCATCAAGGTATAATGTTTGAAAACCCTACTTCTTTCTAGTTAATCTTTTAACTATTGAGTCATAAACAAATGGTTAACATGTATAACGACCCAAGTCACTTGGAAACAAATAACCTACTGTTTTAATAGCCCCTAAGAGTTTTACTTATATCCGAAACTATGACACCTAGCACAATGGTTGTTCCCAAACACTTTCAAAAGCGGCGATTTGCTTAAAAAGACTAAGTAGAGATCCGGAAGAAAAGCCCAAAATTTAAATAAGTATTTCCCAGCTAGAAAAAGAGTTACGAAATATATAATATATGAAAATTGGATTTCAGAATGACTATGAAGTAATTATGGACCTTCGCGGACCATAATCCTTACCTTGCAGTCAACGAAGTGTTAAGCAAGGCTGAACTATTTGGCTACCACATGTATGATGACTAATCAAGCTTCAAGGACCACGACCATATCCCTTAGTGGTCAATGATTGTCTCCTATAAATTAGAGCGTGTGATTGCACGTTTGGTGTCAACAACTTAGAGATCTTGTTTTAGATCATTTTTATCAGTTTCGGTCCCTTTTAGATAGTTTAAGTTATGTTTGATAAGTGGTATGTGTTTGAGACTGGTCTAGAGCTAATCTAGTAGTAGAGGTGAGCAGAAAACCGAAATAATTGAAAAAACCGAATCGAAACAGCAAATGACCGTTCAGTTTTCGGATTTTTAATACCGAAAATTTCGGTTCGGTTTTTAGATAACCATTTTCAATAACAAAAAAAAAACCGAACCGAAAAAAAAAACATATATTTTTATGTAGTTTAAGCTGTTTAAGTGTTTAACCCATGCTATTAGAAATTATTAATTTTATTTTTGAATATTAAGTATTTATAATAAAAAATTAACATGTTTATTTATAATTGAGATGATTTACTTATTGCCTAGAACAAATATCAAAATTTTAATATAAAAATTAAATAACCTTCAAAGTAACATGTTTATTTATAATGAGATGATTTATTCATTGCTAGAACAATGTCCTAACAAAAACTTTGAAAAAACATAAAAATAGATTAAAATGTTAGGTTTATGTGAACATTATTAGTTTAAAAGGTTAAGTATAATAAATTAAATTTAAACATATAAAAAATTCTTAAATTTAATTATACTTTTAATTGTTTAATCTTACATACTTTTGTTTCAAAAACCGAAATACCCGAAAAACCAAACCGAACCGGTGTAAAAACCGAAAACCAACATTTCGGTTATGATTGTAGTTTTGCCCAAAAACCAAACCGTGTACACCACTGTCTAGTAGTGTCTCATAAGTGGTTATGTGTTTGAGAACTCGTCTAGAGCACCTGTTAGCGTTGCTACTAGATGAGCTATAGTCAAGTAGTGCAGGCACATTCCCTATAATGAGTTACTTATGGTTTGTTGGGGGCATAGTGGATATGCTCGATAACACGAGTGCACCTAAATAAATATTGCTAAAACACCAAAAGTTATTTTCGAGTGTGCGTGTGTGTGTGAGAGTGAGAGAGCGAGAGTGCATGCGTGGTGCTGTGGAAGAACACGCGGAAGGTGAATCTGCAACCATCTTCCGTGAAGGTATATTCTCAGCCTTGTAGGTTATGCTTTCTTTAGTCTAACTAGTTGTTGGATATTGGATGTCGATATTAGATTAATCCGCCTTACTATAGATGTACGGTCCAAAAAGTTACACTTTAAATAACAAATAAATTATAATATTTAATAGTAAAATATTAGTTCACGAAACGTGGTACCTAAATTGCTGGGAATTAAATATCTAGTGTAATATTTAATGGAATTATTATTTTGGAAATAGTTACGGTTTAGTTGTCTAGCAAAACAATCAACACATTCTCTCTGCTCTCTCCACTGTTACGAAAAGTGTGTCAATATCAGAAAATGTTACAGCTAAAAAGTGTAACACGTGCCAGCATTATGTCCATCCATTAGGTTTTGAAGTTTTTGTAACTCATATGAGATTTCTCCTTATAATTCACCTATATATATATTTATATATATATATATATTTCAAGTCCGAGTAATAAATATATGTATATAAGATATACGTATGAATGGTTATATCTTGATAAGTGATGAACACATCTTATTTGATAAAGTTTTATCATAACTTGTGTATTTGATGACATGTTATAAAGTCATATATTATATAATGTAACTTTATGTATTCATTGTGTTTCGTATTTTATCACTTTTGAAAATAAAATCAAAATGACCAAAATTGTTAGTATATGATCACAAGCCTTCACATTTTTACCTGTATCAAGCCTTCTTGAGCCAGCAGAATTATTAAGATGTTTTATTTCAATTTCAATTAATTAAAATGATTTTAAAACAATATAATTTCTAATTATATAGACTGCTAATTAAAACATGTATTTGATAAATTGATATTATTGAAGCTAAAAACATATTCTTAATCAAAATGAGTATTTATCAAGTTATAAGTGTTATTTATTTTAGAAATATGAATAATTAAAGTTAGTTATTATTTTCTGAATAGAAAAATAAAAGTAGTTTTGTAGATAACTAACTTTTGAATAAGTACTTATTTTAAATAAACATAAAGTAATAGACACGATAATATATTCTAAACCATATAAATCAACTGAAAACTAGTAAATAATTTTAGAACCTATATATAATATGTTACTCTTTCAAATCAAACATGAAACAACTTCAGTGTTACACCTTTCATGCTGACTTGCATGTTCTAATACGTTATTAGATATTGTTTGTTTTGTTATGTTACTATTTATACTTTCGGTCTTTTTGCTAAACGCCTCATGCTACTAATGCTGAGGTTGTACCTTCTTTAAAATCCTCGGCACAAAGGACAAAACATCGTTAAGCAGAAGACCGAAAGTCCTAAACCCAAATTGAGTTTATCGTCTTAGAATAGAGTATTTGTTTTGGCATAAACTACTTGGACTAAGGGGTTACAAACATGACTTATGGAACTAGTTAATCTATTGGAACTTTGATGCGCTGCAAAAGCAATTAGCAAAGAAGCAAAGAATATGTTAATGTTCCTAGTTTTGAATAAAATAGTTCTAAAGCAAAAGGTGAAAAAGCAACCCCCACCCACACCCACACACACACTCAAAACAGCATATTCTCAACCAACATGATTTCCTTTACTTATGTATCCTGCTATCAGATGTATGCAGCTTTGTAGTCAGTATCCAAATAGGTTGATTCAACCGACATTTAGCGTATGACTCGCACTATTCCATCACATGATGACATGAATCTTGTTGCATGGAGATTCTTGTTCCCAAATGACAAAAGTAGAAAACATATATTGTCATTTACTAACCCAAGCAAGGAAGATGTTCATTAAGGAGAACAATCACTTTATTCTTCTATTAATGAGTATATAAACCTACCAAGGTTACTCCCAAGAGAACATAAAACCAAATAAGTTACTCTTCAACCCGTTAATTATTCACATTTCCTACATAAAAATGGACGCCTCGATGTCCAAGTTTATGAAAGGCATTCCAGCACTTACCTCCGAAAGGAAGCCCTTGACAGGGACCACTTCTGCACCCAATCCGGTGCCCCAACAGCAACAACAACAGCCGCAACAGCAGCAGCAGCAGAAACAACAACAGCTGCAACAGCAGCAGCAGCCGATGGGCCCTGCTACTAACGCTGTTTCCCAGCAGCTCACGAGTCTTGCAAGTAATCCACTTCAGAAACAACTGATGGTTCCAAACCACCAATTGACCAACCCGGTGCTGCGCCAGATGGTGGGCCCAATGCAGAAGAAGCTGATCACAAATGAGGGAAACTCAGTCTTCAGTGCATCAGATGACAATGTGATCATGAGACAAGTTATTGACACCCATCTCCCTGATGGCACTGATGTTGATGTCAAACCTCTTCTAGTCATCGTACAAGATATCCTCAAACATTCTACCATCAATGCTGATCATGTTCCATCGGTACTGTTTAATATTATGTCTGTCTCCATCCTTCGTATATAGTTTGTTATATGCATCTTGTGTTGAACTATGCGGATTTTTTTTTGGTGTAGGTTGAACATACAAATGGGATAAACTGGATCATAAATCCCATCAGCCCAATGTTGTTGTCATGCTCAACTCACTGACTCATATAATCGACAAACTTGCAAGTGAGGTACTATCTGAAAACCGAATACGCATACTGATATCTTCAATTGCCCACTAAAATTCCACTCATAGCAAAATACTAATAGGTCGTCGGAGAGTAGAATAGGGCAAAACTTTTCTCTATCTTGAAAGATAGAGAGACTTCTCCCATTGAGACCCCCCGACTCTAAGAACCTTTTCTTGACATTAAAGTATAGTATCTACGTAACATAAAGTGTGGCACAGGGAATCAAAACAACAACAAAAAAAAGTACTAAAAATAATAGTAGTAAACTAATAATAGCACAAAATGGATACTAATATTTATATCATCAAAATATATTTGTGATTTTTCAGATGGCTTTAAGGTGCTTAACGGGTGGGGACGGGCATGCCACAGCCCTCCCACTTTTCCACACCATGGGAAACTTTCACTGGGATGCCAAGCTGGTGCTAACTCTAGCAGCTTTTGCTCTCAACTATGGAGAATTCTGGTTGCTGGCTCAAATTTACTCATCAAACCAGCTTGCTAAATCTATGGCAATCCTTAAACAAGTTCCTACAATCATGGAACATACGGCTCCATTGAAACCTCGATTTGACGCCCTCCAAAAACTCATTCATTCCATTCTTGAACTTACTCAATGCATAGTTGAATTTAAGGAACTTCCGTCTGGGTACATAACTCCTGATATGCCAGCCATGGCATCAGCAATGAACACCATTCCTACTGCTGTTTATTGGAACATCAGAGGCATCATCGCGTGTGCCACACAAGTTGCAAGCTTGACCAGCATGGGCCATGAGTAACTAAATTTTATTTTCCTTTTGTCTAAATTCTCACATTGTTTATCGGTTGCACTTATAAAGATGGTAATTTCAGGTATGGAATTGCATCTACTGAATTGCAATCATGGGAAGTATCCACCTTAGCTTTAAAGATCAATCACATCCATGAGTTCCTTAGGCAGCAACTAGAGAACTGTCGTCGTGTCATTGGTATGTTAAACGTACAATAAACTATGTAATTAAGCTGATACTTGTAATGGCCTAACGGGCATCTTCTTGTTTGACTGATGCAGGAGAAAAGAAAGAAATTGAATTCAGGCAGACTTTCAATCAGCTATTTGAAACAATCCATTATGATAATATGAAAATCCTGAAAATCTTGATTAGTCCCAGGGATGATATACTACCACTCTTTGATGGCTCTACTAAGAAGAGGGTATAGTATCATTTCAACATTATCCACCAAATATACACACATTTATATTGTCATTAACATCATGCTAAAGTTAAACTGACCTTATAACAGGTTAGTCTGGAAGTCCTTAGAAAGAGGAATGTATTGTTGCTGATATCAGGGCTAGATATGCCTCAAGATGAGCTGTCAATCCTTGAGGAAATATACAGCGACTCTCGTGTTCAGGGAACACGGACGGATGGTCCATATGAGATCGTGTGGATCCCCATTGTGGACCCATCGGTAAAATATACCAATGAGATGGACATGAAAGTTGAGGAGATGAGAAACAAAATGTCATGGTATTCTGTGTACCACCCTTCAATCATTGACAGCGCAGTTGTCAAGTCGATTGGTGACAGGTGGCACTTCAGGAACAAGCCTATCCTAGTGGTGTTGGACACACAGGGAAGAGAGTTGAGCCCCAATGCCATGCACATGATGTGGATTTGGGGGACCAGTGCCTTCCCTTTCACCAGCAGTAAAGAAGAACTGTTGTGGAAGGATGAGACTTGGAGGCTAGAGTTGCTTGTGAGTGGCATGGACCCCACCATATCCAATTGGGTGAGCTCTTCCAACTAATCCCTTTAATGTAATAATTAAGAAATATTATCTTTTTATATGATACTAGGTTTGGTGTAATGCATTTTGCAGATAGCACAAGACAAGTATATAATCTTGTATGGAGGGGACGATATCGAGTGGATTCGCAAATTCACAAACACTGCACGAGCCATGGCACGTGCTGCAGGCATCCCACTAGAGATGGCGTATGTCGGAAAAAGCCATAAGAAAGAAAGCGTGCGCAGGGCTATGGCTACCATAAGCGTTGAGAAGCTTAGCCACAGCTGGCAAGAAACTACCCTGATGTGGTTCTTCTGGGCGCGGTTGGGGAGCATGTTGTACTCCAAGATTCAGCTAAAAAGAGCTGATGATCAAGACCACATGATGCAACAGATCAAGAAACTGCTGAGTTATGACAAGGACGGCCCGTGGGCTTTGTTTTGTAGAGGATCAAAGATTCTGACCACTGGACATGGATCCACCATGCTTCAAACACCAGCTGATTTCGACTTGTGGAAAAATGATATCCCAACAAAGGGTTTTGATTTGTCATTTAAAGACTACCATGACAAGCTTCATGTTGCTGCAAACAACTGCTGCCGATTCGAGTTTCCAATTGCAGCTGGTAGGATCCCAGAAGGCATGAGGTGCCCGGAGTGTCATCGCCTCATGGAGAAGTACATTGCTTTCCTTTGTTGCCATGATCAAACCGGCCTTCTTGAACCCTATTGAGCAGTGAGCACCATCTACACACCCACCAAGCATATGCTGTTTCTGGCCACATGTGGTCTTATTATTTGAATAAATGAGTGTTGTTTCATTTTGTATGAGTGTTGACGACCTTTCTATTGCCTATCATAATAATTTACCTTTGTATCATGATTCTAAATCGAAAAGCCAAAGAAATCAACAGAATTACAGTTATATAGCCTGATTTGTCACTGTATTGGTATTTAATCACTAGTAACGTTAAGTAAAAGACTACATGCAGGTTATCATAAAAATAAAGTTTTTAACAAAAATAGACACCAAACCATCATCCTCCATTGGAGACCAGAATCATCTCCAAGCAAGGGGGACGAGCGGCCTGATGTCTCTCTGCATTGGCCGCCCTCCCTCTATCTCCTCTCCCCTGGATATGGCTCTCTCCGGAACCTATCATTACATGAGCTACATATTCCTCTATCTTGTTCATTGTAATAACATTGGTGCCATCTATTTAGCAGTTAATCCAGTGTTTGATCAACGTATGAAACATGTTGAGATTGATATGCATTTCATCAAAGATACGCGTTCTCCTTCGGGAGGAGCTTGAGTTAGATAGACAAGGGTAAGTTACATGACCTACATATTCCTCACGACATTGTCTCGCAAAATGATCCCCCCCTAAAATGTTTTGGGTGAATACATGCTTGTTTTATATACATTCTTTTACATACATGGTGGTTGATTATAAGATCATCCTGCACACACTAGACAATCATTCACTCTAGGGTTAGAGCCAACAAAATAGATGGATAGTACTACTTGAGGAGTCCCGCACATACAGTAGACCGGCTCAGGACCCAGAAACCACTACACCAAGGTCTGTGAACCGTATGTGGCATGTATTTTGACAAAACATGACTTATGTAGCAGAACATAGGTTGAACTCATGGCAATAGAGGGTATAAGTTCATTAGAACACCTGGGCATGGTTGAGCATGACTTTGGGTGAAGGTTTGATTGTCGACTTGTTAATTAGCACCATGTTACTTGAACTCAAAACTTAAAACTAGTTATAGTTTGATGCTTAAAAATTTGTTACGGGCCCACTTACACAAACTCACGAACGCACTAACATTATGTTGACAAAAACAATTATTAAGCACGTGCTTGTGGACTAATAGACGCCATTTGGTGGAGATTGTCCTCCGACTGGCAGACTTCTTATCCCGAGGATGCTTCGACGAATGCCACGATTCTTCCCTGCAATTAGTGTCGTATTCAATTATTTATTTATTGTTTTGATATAAGTGTAATTTAATATAGTGTAAACTATAAACATCAATTTGTTTTCAATCTGTTTAAATGTCTGACCCCTTAGTCGGGGTGTGACAATCTAGTTACTTTTCGCACAAGTCCTTATGCAAAATCTCACCACGCAAGATCTATAGTTTTTGTACAACTATTATGGGAAATATATCTATACGAAAACAACCAATGCAAAAACTATCGCGATAACTATCATACAAGAACTACTATACGAAATCATCCACTATTTGTAGACTCCTATGCTTGATCTATACTATTCGTGCGAAACCAAATAATGTTACGTGTTAACATTATACTTTCCCTCAAAAAATCGTTTCTAATCAAAATTGATTTTTTTTTTTCAAATCCTGTTAATTCATCAAATGACAACATATCTATTTTAAAATCTTTACCTTAATATCCTCTTTTACTTCAACTATATCTATAAGCTAACTATATCTATAAGCTGACTAATGATCTACTAAACTTTCCAGCAAGATCCGTCATTACTTTAAATATATCTATAGTTTGTAACTTATAATTTATAATAGTAATGATATTTTTATATTAAACAGTACCAAAAATAGTTTTTTTATGAATTATTCATAATAATAATTTTATTTTTTTGAATTTACTTCCAATATAATCTAATTTATGCCTTTATTTACGAAAATCTATTAAAATTTAAATCATGATTATCAAATTGTTAAAGCTTTGCTATTATTGAAAGAATATGCAAACAAACAATTTTTATTGTTTAACCCGTATAATATGTGGAACTATAACATAGTATGATTATATATGTTGACTTTAATGTCAAACATGAAGGAATAACAACAACAACAACAACAACCTAACCCAGTAAATCCTACCAATAGCAAAACTATTGACAGGGTCTTAGTAGGATATGATGTTGGTAAACTTTACCCCTATCCCTGAGGACAGAGAGACTACTTCCAAAGACACCCCAAACTACAAAACCAACAATACAAGTAGTATTAAATTGTAAACAGAATACCACGAACAAAGCACACGATGAGAAAGTAAAATGAAAAGCATATATCCATGTAACAGCATATCTATCCATAAATATAGTTATAAAGTGGCATGCAATGTAACATCCGTAAAAAACCGGATTTACCAAACCCGCTCCGTTTATTAACCGAACAATCAGTTAAAAATTTCGTTGCGTATTTAATGCCCAAATTAATTTTAAACGATACATAATTAATAAGTATATTGGAATATATAATTTATATTTGAAAAAGTATTTAAAATAAGAAAATAAAAATAAAAGGCTGCTGCCGGGTTTCGAACCCGGGTCAGCCAGCGATTTCAGCAAATGACTTAACACTCACCCATTAAACCACTGCGCCACTTGTGTTTCATGTGCATTAATGGAAACAATTAATTCATAACATAAGTCTCGAATTCAAAACCGACGCGCCCAATCGCAGTCGTCGGAAATCCCGACGATTTCGCCGAGATTGGACGGTTTCTTCAGTTTTAACCGAAGCCTTAACTACTACATCGGTTATAACCGACGTCGGAACCCGCGACACAAGTCATAACCGCCAGAAAACTTATTGACCGACGAATCAAGACGGAAAACGGACTAAATACGTCGATGTTCTGCCCTATAAATACCCCCTCTAACCTCTGCTAGCTTTTTCGCTCACAATCACACTTTTTCCCGACATAATTTCCCTCGCCAGAGAACTTCTGCAACTCGCCGGAAAACCGAGCCTTTCACCTCTGAGCCTTACTGAACCCCCAGAGCTCATACCGAAGTCACCCACATTCATCTCAAGCTCGTTGAAGACCCTCTGCCGCAGGACACACGTCGCCGGAATAGCTTGCTGTCACCGGAGTTTCGCCGGCGAAACAGAGGAGCCACTGTTCGGTATATTTTACACTAAATCTCTCATTCTTTTATTAATCCCACCTGTAATTAAGCGCAACACACTAAAAGAACATGATTAAATCGTCGAACCAGTCAGACTCCGATTCTGGTTAAGTCTGACGAAGAAGACGAAGTTCAGTTGTATATATGTTTAATTAAAATCAGGATATATCTCAGGTTAGACACACAGTCCAGCGGTGGACTATGTGCAAATAAAACACGCTTACGTCCCGAGTTCGATTCTTGTCCCACGCACACTCGCCTTAATAAAAATGTTCTTTTTTTTACTGAACCGGATCCACTGCTTATAGATGTTAAGTTTAATAAAAACCGGAATAATAACCAAGATAGACACACAGTCCAGTTGTGGACTGTGTGAACGTTTAATCACACGTCACGAGTTCGAGTCCGGACTACCGCACCGGTCCTGATAATTATCAAACTTTTTATATAAGACAGAAACGAAATTATTTAGTTTGTATATAAGTATAATAAAAATCAGATTATTTAACAAGTTAGACACACAGTCCAGCGGTGGACTGTGTGTTAACTTAAACCACTGGTCCCGGGTTCGAGACCTGTGGAGAGCACCGAGCGAGTCATTTAAATTGTTTTTGAAATAAATGATTTTCGGATTAATTCAATTAGTATATAAATATAATTAAAAACAGAAATATTTCGGGTTAGACACGTAGCTCAGTTGGTAGAGCTGCGTGCACGCGTACGGGAGGTCTCGGGTTCGAGCCTCACCCGGGGCACACAATTACACAGTCTGACCGGTCAACAAGTCAACGGTCAACGGTCGCAAAAAGTCAACATTTTTTATTATTTTTATTTATTTATTTTATTTAAAAATCAATTAAAAATACTTAAACATAACGTTTTTAAGGTTAGAAAAATAGCCTTAAACTCACAAAAATATATCCAATCATCCTACTAAAATTGATTAATAAAATCCGCTTATTTGCCAAACCATTATGTTATTATCTAGGTTAGTTTCACTCGTGGTTAAATCCAACTTCGTGCGTATTCAACATCATCAACCGAACGCACCCAATGTGAGTGAATCTTACAACTCCCATTTTTAATTACACGTTTTGGGGTGTGTCATGTGTCACTAAAATTAACTCGTTTATTTAAACTTGTGTCATACCATATTGTGATCTAAACTTAGATTGTATATATTGTTTGTAGTTGTGTATTTTATATTGTCAAGTTATATGCAATTCATTCATTAGGCCCATCAGTTCCTCGTGAGAGGCGAGTTGAGCAACGCGTGCCTCAAAACAAATCCATTATTTTTCGTGTGTGCATTATTTAATATTAAATGATTGGTGAATAAGTTTACATCTATTTTTACTCATGTGTGGTTGTGCACTTTATTTTATAATCAATTAAATAAACTTGTTCAAATGTTTTTCATAGGATTCACTCGCCAACTTTTTTGTTGATCCAAAAACCATTTTCACACATGATACAGGTGAACAGGATGAAGCAAGGAAAACATAGGAAATGCCTTAGAAGAAAACAATGAAGTCTAGAATGATGTTTAGGACATGATGTAATTATGATTGTATATTTCCCATCAAATTGTATTAATGAATATGAAACGTCATAATAAATGTCATGAGCTTTGATGATAACCCAATCATGCCCCGATCACCTTTTCCGCTGCGGGTCGGGGTGTGACATGCAAACTCTATCTAAAGTGTGGGGCATCCTAAGCCTCTAAAAGTTTGTAACTTTTTAATCTTACATCTCTAAGAACCTATATCTTGAACCACGTCCTTATAGAGAGATGCAACACTATCAAATCCTGCCTATTCTGATCTTCCCAAGTTAATTTAGGCATCCCTCTACTCTTTCTCCCTCTACAATGATGGTTTATGTTGCTCTAACCGGAGCCATTGTTTGTCTCCTCTTCACATGCCCAAACTATCTCAACATATTGACACTCAACATATAAGATATATATTGATTTAAGCAAGACCTTTTAATTAAAATTTTAAGATAACATTGTTTTCTATTTATAAAATAACAAATGTATATTATATGAAACTAGTGTGCTGGCATGTGTGATGGCGGGTGTCGTCAAAGCTTTTTCAAAAAGCGTAATTTAATCCGACCTGTCTTAAATATAGGTTATATTTGAATATTATTATTATTATTGGTATTATTATTATAATTATATACATTAAGTATTTATATAAGATAATATTAATTTAAATAGTATTTAATTATTAAAATATAAATAGTAAATGTAAATCTATATGTTAATTTAAAATATTATAATTTTAAATAAGATAATACTTAATTTAATGAATTAAATAATCTCATGTATATTAATAATTAATAAATATATTAATTAAGGAAAAAATATTAAATAAGGATAAATTATGAACTATCGCATAGATCACTTGTATCCTACGCGCTGCAAAATTTGTCTTAGACAGGGCTTATACCCTTTACTTTAATTAGACCCGACCCGCACCCTCTATTCACCTTTTTTAATCTATCAAAATTCTTATTTAAAACACAAAATCATATATTTTATAACCATTATGGTTTGACTTTTAAATATAAAAGTGGGGGAGTCAAATAGCGTAAAGGTACGTCGTCTTGAAGTTTTCATGATTAGCAAGAGTTACTCCTCGGATCCATTACAGGTAACTTTGGTCAAAGTCAAATTTCTAGAAAACCCCTCTTTCTCCGTACACACGTAGGTTTACAAGGGTTTATAATAGTTGTGGGTTGTTGAACTTTTAAACATGTGTCACTATGTAATTGAAGTGAATTATGATTGAAGACTTTTTTTGGTATTTTCATAAAGCTATATAACTTGCGCTCTATTTTTTATAAAAGAAAAAAAGGAAAACCTTTTACATATCTATAAAATAGAAAATATAGCGAAAAGAATTTAATCAAATTCAATATAAATACCTTTGGCTTGTTATTCAATGGTAATATGCATCAATTAATCTTGTGACTTTGTCTAAGCAAATACAAAGCCAAAGATAATTGATAATTGATGCATGTTACCATTGAATATATCCATCTAAGCAAATACACCATCATATTAATCCCAGTCACAAGATCAATTACAAAAAATAATCTTAACTAGATTGTTGTGAAAACTATTAACAGAACTTCTTGGTTGTGGAAAAATCATAAATTGACATTGATCTCTAACTAATACATCCATCTAGCTTCATTTTTTAAGGTGATAAAGGGAATTGATTCTAATCATCATTTTGTCATTTAACTACAAGTAACTATCTCACTTATATTTTTATGTGATTATAATTAATTTTGATAGATTGTTGGTTATCATAATATACTGTGATATTCATACTTTTTCATTTTATTGTAATCTTATATTTCATTCCAAATCTTGTAATTATTAAGTACTGGATCAACAAATTTGCTTTGAATATTTACTCAAAAATATGCTTATTTACAAGGTTTTAGTATAAATAACACCAATGTCAAACTTAATGGGCCTAAATGAAAATTTCTAACTTTGGTCTCCATTTCGACACGCGGAGGAGGCTTAGTCCTCCCGAGCGTGGCGCGAGGGAGCCCAGTTTCAAACCCGTTCGTCTGGCTTACGGTATTTCGACATTTTCATCCAAAAAATTTCAAGATTTAACATATTTACTTGATTTTAACTATTTATCTTGACCCTAAACATTTACTCAACATTCAGCCACCGTAATTAACACTAATCTATCCATTTTAATCCCCAATCACCCATTAATTACAACCCTCAACCACATTTGGACGGTCAAACCATTTCACCCAACATCCAGCACCCATAATTAACACTAATCTATCCATTTTAACCTCCAACCACCAACTAATTACAACCCTCAACCACATTTGGACAGTCAAACCATTTCGAATTGACCCACCTATTTCTTTCACCCTACTTCACCACTACATAAATTGAAGCCTTCCTCCTGTTCATTTTCCTTTTCCTAAAATTTCCCCTCTACCCTTGCGCTCAATTATCCTTTGTAACTCACGAATTTCGCGAATAAAAAAACAGAAGGTTTGACTCAAGTTCCTAACTTCATCTTTTCACCTTTGAGCCTTATTCTTCTTTCAAAACGTTGGATTTAGTCCAGAGAACAAAACCCATAAGCGTGTTTTGGGTTACAAATCATTCATAATTTTGCAAAGAAGAAGCTTGGATCTTGTTTATGTTCATGTTTAAGTTAATTAAAAACCCTTCTACCAAACCAAAAAAACTAACCTAGTCCAATGATTAGCTCCTTGTGTTAAGGTGGGGTGTTTTG
This sequence comes from Scalesia atractyloides, assembly GCA_947069175.1. Classification (NCBI taxonomy): domain Eukaryota; kingdom Viridiplantae; phylum Streptophyta; class Magnoliopsida; order Asterales; family Asteraceae; genus Scalesia; species Scalesia atractyloides. The sequence continues at coordinate 89,979,265 of CAMTDV010000020.1, read as the reverse complement.
AGAGGTCATAGGTTCAAACCCCACCTTCTACATTATTTTTATTCCCTTTCTATTTACATGTTTTTCATATATAATCTTGTATAATTATATATAATACTAGATTTAAAACATGTAATGTTCCATTAATAAAATTTCATGTTTTTATTTATTTAGTTAGTTAACCATTTATCTAAATTATAGTAGTGGTTCATGAGAATGTTTATAAGATATATAAATCATTATTGGACCACTAAAAAATAATAAAAATAGTAAATAAATGATAAATATTTACTTCGGGTTTATATCTCGTATTTAATCATTCAAACACAAATACCCTAGGTTTTAATTACCAAAAACCTTACCTGTACAACTAGATAATCTTTAATTTCTCAATACTTTTATGATTATTCTTTAGTTGTTTTACTTCATAGACCAACTACACTTGAGATAATCTTTAAGTAATATTACTTTTGTGGTTATTACCAAAAGTTAATTATTTTATCATTTCTATAACCATAATTGATTTCCTAATAATCAACCACGTGGGGATAAACCTCTACAATTTTCAATACTTTGAAGGTTATTACCCAACACGTCGTACTTCATTTTTAAATTTCAATTTCTTTTTATGATATTCCTTCAATACTTTATTTAAATGTTCATTTAATTAGTTATTTACTGGTTTATTTTGTGTAAATATGCCATGTTTTATTTTGTTAATAAATAGTTATTTTACGTATAATTATATAAGAACTTTATATAATTATTAAAACAACTAGATAATCATTTTTTTGCTAATTTTGTTAGCACACCATTCATTTATTCAATTGTTAATTATTTATTTTACCATTTACTCATATTTCTCTTCAACATCCCATCTAAACCCAAACTTGTACATGTGTTGTCTTCCATCTCATCTGCTTTTTATATTCTCTATTCTTATTCTTGTGCACTTATTTTATCGTTTCTTATTACATCTTGTATGGTTTGTGTTCATGATTATCTACGCAAATTGTGAGTATTACTTATCCTCTTTTCCTTACACTTTTGGAATGATTCATATATAATTATACAAAATACACATTCACTTACAAATTCATTTATGCACAAATAAAATTCAATTACATGTTCTAAGTTAACTGTGTGTTCATATATGCTTAAACATGAGTAGTTACAATTGTTATCCTGCTAAACCATTAACTCTTTACAAGCCGACCTTAACAATGTATAACGCTATAGGATTGACGACCGCCTAAGATTCATTTTACCCCTCCGAGAAATGCATGGTCATTGTTAAGTATTTCTCCTGACCCAACGTTTTCTAAGTTTGGGTGGGCATAACGTCTTACAAGTAGGTTTGGTTTTACCTTTTGTGTAACATCCGTCAAAAAACGGGTTCCAAAACCCGCTCTGTTTGAGATTCATGTAATTATTAAATAATTCGTTACGCATTTATTTATTAGTGTTTCTTATTTATATATAAATATATAATATATATATATATATATATATATTGTTTGGTTAAATAAACTTCATAATTAAAATGTTAATTAATAAAAGAATATAATAAATAAAAACTTAAATAAAAAAAATAAAAAAATAAATAAAATAAAATAATAAATTCAAAAGGAGTAGCCGGGTCTCGAACCCGGGTCTCCCGCATGTTCACACACTCACAGCACCACTGCACTACACACACTAGATGTGTTGGAATCAAACTAAGTAAATTATAATACGAGCAAGCTATGACCTGCAACTTCTTTAACTGAGCGTTAGTAACCGCCCTGGATCAATCAAGCTTAAATCTTGATTTAGAAACGGACATAACTGTTACACAAGTTACAGTTTCGCAATTAAAGTCCGATCAACTCTGAATCGGTTGTAGAGTTGAAATCATTATCTCATGATTTGAGATGGTAACCGACGAAACTCCCATGAGTTATCTGCTATATATACCGATCCTTCCACTCAATTGTACCCACTCACATCCTCTTCATCGCTTAAATCAAAAGGAACTCTCTCTGCGAGAACCCTTCCTGTTGCAGTCGCCGGAGATCCCGGGAAATCAACAGGAGAACTTAACACCCCCTTTCGATTCGGTACAAACATTTTTCCTATCTTGCATATAATGATTCTGTTATAAATTCAGCTTTGAACAAATCAGTTAAGGGTTTAACAGTCGGGCAGAGGTATTGGGAAGAAGATAAAGTTTATGTTGTATATATATATAATATAAATCGGGTATATAACCGGGTAAGACACACAGTCCAGTGGTGGACTGTGTGCATTTTTAAAGGGTATGACCTGGTTTCGAACCTTGTTTACTCCAGTTTTGGTGGAGATACAAACCGGCTTCTTTTTAATCAAAATACACCAAATAGAAATAGTTGTTAAGTATTATAAGAAATCTATATTTAATGGGTTAAACACCCAGCCCAGTTGGTTGGGCTGGGTGCAACCTAAACCCAAGATCGCGTGTTCGATACCCGCAAGTGACTCTGGTTCGCTGATTTAAAATCTTTTTAAATAAAAATAAATTCAGATATCACCTAAGAAGCATATAAGGATAATTAAAACTGGTTTCCTTACGGGTTATACACGTAGCTCAGTTGGAAGAGCTGCGTGTACGCAACCGAGATGTCACGAGTTCGAACCTCGCACGCTACCAATAATTAAACCGGTTGAACCGGCCGTTGACCAGTCAACCCTTAGAAAAAGGGTAATTTTTTAAATTTAAAAATCTTTTTTATTTTCTTTGAAAATTAATTAAAAATACCTCAAAATAAGGTTTTTAAGCTTTTAAAAATTTGTATCAATTACCCCAATAACCCAAAAATCTAATAAAAAGCATAAATTAAAAATATTAATTTATCTAATTATCGCGTTATTATTTTAGGTTAGTTTCCTTCGTCTGTTCAATCCCAAATTCGTACGCGTTCGTATTCGATTAAGAAAACGCACCCACTGTGAGTGAATTCTTACAAATTCCCCTTTTTATTCATGTTTTGGGGTGTATCATGTGTCGCTTTATTTATTTTCGTTTATTCAAACTTGTGCTATTACCATTATATGATCTAAACATGTGATGTAAATATTGTTTGTTGTGATGTGTTTACATTTTGTCAAGTTGCGTGCAAATCATTCATTAGGCCCATCAGTTCCTCGTGGGAGACGAGTTGAACATCGCGTGCCTCATTAGATCGGCTCCTTTTGATTGAGCCTTGATCTCATTGTTCATCATTTGGTGTGTGCGTGTGCATTAACTGATATTATGTGTATTGTGATTAAATTTACATTTACGTTTACTCATATGTGGTTATGCACCTTTTTATAACCAATATAATAAATTCGTTCAAATGTTTTCATAAGATTCACTCGCCAACTTTTGTTGACCCAAAACCCTATTTTTACACATGATACAGGTGGACAGGTTGAAGCAAGGAACACATAGGAAATTGCCTTAGAAGAAAAATAAATAAGTCATGAAAAATGTATTTGAACATGTTGTGCTTGTATGTTTATTGTAACTTCTTCTTTAAAGAGAAATAATAAATATGAAACTTTATAGTAAATGTCATGAGCTTTGATGAAAACCCAATCATGCCCCGACTACCATTTCCGCTTGGGTCAGGGTGTGACATTTTGTACTAGCTTTTGAGTGTTTACACGATTACCTATGGTACTACTTTAGACATGTGAATTGTTCTTTTCAAATTAACAATATATACATACGTATGCAAACCCTAAGTATGCTCACCAACAATTCTTTGTTTACGTTATTTTTGTATATGTTTCAGGTTCTAGGTTCTAGTGTATGAACCTTCATTCAAGATTTGATTCACATAGGGCTTGGACTTAGTTTTGATTCACATAGGACTTGGACTTAATTAAATCCATTTAAACTTATAGTTATTTTATGCTCTGTACTTGAACGAGTTGTATTTCCTTTATTCCATGTATGACATTTTAATTTTATTTAAATAATATTTCAACTTTAGTACCATGAGATAATATTTCAACTTTTTAAAAAACATAAGGTTTGACTCAAGTTCCTAACTTCATCTTTTCACCTTTGAGCTTTATTCTTCTTTCAAAACGTTGGATTTAGTCCAGAGAACAAAACCCATAAGCGTGTTTTGGGTTACAAATCATTCATAATTTTGCAAAGAAGAAGCTTGGATCTTGTTTATGTTCATGTTTAAGTTAATTAAAAACCCTACTACCAAACCAAAAAACTAACCTAGTCCAATGATTAGCTCCTTGTGTTAAGGTGGGGTGTTTTGAGAGGTCATAGGTTCAAACCCCACCTTCTACATTATTTTTATTCTCTTTCTATTTACATGTTTTTCATATATAATCTTGTATAATTATATATAATACTAGATTTAAAACATGTAATGTTCCATTAATAAAATTTCATGTTTTTATTTATTTAGTTAGTTAACCATTTATCTAAATTATAGTAGTGGTTCATGAGAATGTTTATAAGATATATAAATCATTATTGGACCACTAAAAATATTAATAAAAATTTAAATAAATGATAAATATTTACTTCGGGTTTATATCTCGTATTTAATCATTCAAACACAAATACCCTAGGTTTTAATTACCAAAAACCTTACCTGTACAACTAGATAATCTTTAATTTCTCAATACTTTTATGATTATTCTTTAGTTGTTTTACTTCATAGATCAACTACACTTGAGATAATCTTTAAGTAATATTACTTTTGTGGTTATTACCAAAAGTTAATTATTTTATCATTTCTATAACCATAGTTGATTTCCTAATAATCAACCACGTGGGGATAAACCTCTACAATTTTCAATACTTTGAAGGTTATTACCCAACACGTCGTACTTCATTTTTAAATTTCAATTTCTTTTTATGATATTCCTTCAATACTTTATTTAAATGGTCATTTAATTAGTTATTTACCAATTTATTTTGTGTAAATATGCCGTGTTTTATTTTGTTAATAAATACTTATTTTACGTATAATTATATAAGAACTTTATATAATTATTAAAACAACTAGATAATCATTTTTTTGCTAATTTTGTTAGCACACCGTTAATTTATTCAATTGTTAATTATTTATTTTACCATTTACTCATATTTCTCTTCAAGATCCCATCAAAACCCAAACTTGTACATGTGTTGTCTTCCATCTCATCTGCTTTTTATATTCTCTATTCTTATTCTTGTGCACTTATTTTATCGTTTCTTATTACATCTTGTATGGTTTGTGTTCATGATTATCTACGCAAATTGTGAGTATTACTTATCCTCTTTTCCTTACACTTTTGGAATGATTCATATATAATTATACAAAATACACATTCACTTACAAATTCATTTATGCACAAATAAAATTCAATTACATGTTCTAAGTTAACTGTGTGTTCATATATGCTTAAACATGAGTAGTTACAATTGTTATCCTGCTAAACCATTAACTCTTTACAAGCCGACCTTAACAATGTATAACGCTATAGGATTGACGACCGCCTAAGATTCATTTTACCCCTCCGAGAAATGCATGGTCATTGTTAAGTATTTCTCCTGACCCAACGTTTTCTAAGTTTGGGTGGGCATAACGTCTTACAAGTAGGTTTGGTTTTACCTTTTGTACTAGCTTTTGAGTGTTTACATGATACCTATGGTACTACTTTAGACATGTGAATTGTTCTTTTCAAATTAACAATATATACATACATATGCAAACCCTAAGTATGCTCACCAACAATTCTTCGTTGACGTTATTTTTGTATATGTTTCAGGTTCTAGGTTCTAGTGTATGAACCTTCATTCAAGATTTGATTCACATAGGGCTTGGACTTAGTTTTGATTCACATAGGACTTGGACTTAATTAAATCCATTTAAACTTATAGTTATGTTATGCTCTGTACTTGAACGAGTTGTATTTCCTTTATTCGATGTATGACATTTTAATTTTTTTTAAATAATATTTCAACTTTAGTACCATGAGCTATCGAACAATCATCACATTGCACCTGGATGTTTCCGTCGATGTGACACATACATTTTTAAAAATCATACTTTATGTCAAATTTGATCAAAACCTGTCAAAACACAACACAACCAAATTTCTTGGTTAAACTACATATTTAAAATCAATTGATTGTGATAATTTTGGTATATGATCATTATAATATTATGAGTGCGTCAATATATTCTTAAATCTCCAAAATTTTAATACATCGGTTAAAACTCATTTGAAGCTCTTTAATGGAAATTTGGCTAGAGAATAAGCTTACCAAATAGTGGCTATTGACTCTCCTTCAACGCATCTCACTAAAACCAACTCCATAGAAGGACTATTAACTCATGAACACTGAACAACAAAAAAATAGAGTATTACCTCGAAAGGTTCAAAACTTTACATAATAGTGAGGCTCTATTACACTTGGATCCGATTTAGTGAAACATGTATGGTATATTTAGCACTAATTATATTAATAGTTTAGTTTATGTTATTTTTATCATGTAACTTTTAAATATCATGTAGTGCTTGGATTTCAAATTTTTCTTTCATTTTATAATATTTAAATATATTTTATTATATGAATATTAAAATACAAAATTAAAAACAAATAGTTTGATATATTGAAAAAATTATCCATCTTTAAAAAAGAGAAGGTTGTTGGTTGTTAAGTTTTTTTTTATCTATTTTTCTGCTATTGGTATTCATTAATCAATTAAAAATATATTTATCGCAAACATGAGCATAACAGTAAAGATTTTTTTAAGCAACACGACCCATGACATCTCTAGCTCCTCAGACTGCAAGTTCCAGTCCAGTGATGTATCTAACGACCTGCAAGCATATAGAAAAGTGTATCAGCATAAAGCGGGCGAGTTCACAGTTTTGTTCAACGTAAATCATGTAAGTGTTTAGTTTAAAAGCATGTCAAGAATAATAAACTCGGTACCGATCTGACTGTTATGTTTGTTGTGCCCTCATCAATGTCTATCAGTAATGATCAAAGTGCTTAAGGTCCTTAGTTCACGCCTGGCTCCTAGCAAGGTATGAGGCTTGTCAAACCTAATAGCGCTATCAATTAATACCGCGTTGCCTCCCAGGCAACTAGCTCGGTAGTAATTAGGGACTTTCGTGATAGAGTTTGAGTTATTAACTAACATCGAATTTAGACTACAACAATTTAAAGTATTCCTCCCAAGAATATTAGTTTGTCCCCCCAGGACGCATGCTTGGGAAAGAGTAGTGAACTCACCTTAGTTTGCTCGGTAAAAGTTAACGTGCTTCTACGAGTTAATAAAGTGTTTGGTCCATTACATGCGACCTAACGTACAATAACGTATAAGTATGTATTTAAGTAGGGTTTTGCAATACCCTAAATGTCCAAACAACCAAGTGTTTATGTAATCAGGTTAACACGTTTTATCATACAGTGACACAGTTGGTGACATTAGTTGGTGGCATGTAAAGTGACTTTGGGAAATGCGGACAACACAACTACATTACATATACATAATTCGGAACAACTAAATGCATATATGCCCCATGGATTAATAAACCCGGACCCATATGTAAAGTCGGACACATTAGTCATTACAAAATAAACTCTATCAAATAAGTTCTATCATCACAAATTCTATCAAATAACTTTTATCACCACAAGTTCTATCAAATAAGTTCTATCACTACAAACTTTATCATTAAGTTCTATCACCACAAACTCTATCAATTAAGTTCTATCACCACAAGTTCTATCAAAAAAGTTTTATCACCACAAACTCTATCAAGTAAGTTCTATCACCATAAACTCTATCAATTAAGTTTTATCACCACAAACTCTATCACTTAAGTTCTATCACCACAAACTCGGACAATATATTAAACTCGGAAATCATAGCTATCATATACACAAAATCGGACAAGCATCCTATTCGGACAACATACATACTTGGACAGTATTCATATTCGGATCCCCCTTTCTCTATAACAAATCTGGACCCTTTTCTCTTATCCATGCATCCGGACTTTGTGACTTCACAAAGTCGGACTAACATATTTTCTCAAATCAGCAACGCAATGTAATAGTTCTACGTCTAAAGCCTAATCTCAACAATCAACAATATCACGAATCACAACAATGAACTGGCAGGTTTTATCATATCAATAGCATCCCTAGTATTGACGAACAATTACACAGTCATTCACAAACGCACATTCATTCAAGTATGATTAACTAATCACAGATCAGTTGTTTGGGTATCTAGGGTTTGCATGAAATCAAGAGAAAAATAATATCAAGTATAACATAAAGCATTACCTTAGATTCGATCTAGGGGTTGTTATTGTAGTATTGGAAGATCAGAGAGTAGATGATTGTGTGTGAGATTGTGTAGCCAAAAATGATCAGAGAAAACTCAACTGTCATATGATGAGATTATAGGGGTTTAGGGTTGCAGTAGTTTTATTAGAGTTTCACTATTAACTCTAAACACCCCTAACTATATCATTATTACACAAGGTACATAACATCATGCAGTTCACAGTTAAAAACATAATTCACGTATTTGTCATGCAACGTATGAGTTTCATATAGATCGTCCGTTTATAATTATCATTCGGGTTAGTCACTAACATTTAGAGAATTAACTTGTGTGTGTGTTCTGGTAATTCCCCGAATTACCAACGTAGACTCATTTAACTAACCCTAGTTAAATGTTGTGCTAAGACTGTATGCCTAAACTAACTGTGATTAGGTTAAAGTATTAACCTGAAATTGCGGGTTGTCACATCATCCCCAAATTGAAAGAAATTTCGTCCCGAAATTTGGTAAACAGTTACAGAAGAGTGAAAGGATGAGTTAAGATGACTGTGGGTTTTCCTCGGGTACCACAAACACGAACATTATATAATCCACGTTAACAAACACTCCAACGATATCTAAAGTTTATCAAGCAAATAACCAAACAAACAAACATACACTCGAACAATATATAGTTTATCAACCAAAACTGCATATTGTAACATCCGTCAAAAACGGATTTACCAAACCCGCTCCGTTTATCAACCGAACAGTCAGTCAAAAATTTCGTTGCGAATTAAATGCCCAAAATAATTTTAAACGATACATAATCAATTATTATACGGGAATATATAATTAGTTTTTGAAAAACTGTCAAAAATAAGAAAATAAAAATGTTTTGTTCCTGCCGGGTTTCGAACCCGGGTCAGTACCGGTCCAGCAAACAAACTTAACACGCGCACTTGAACCACTGCGCCACGGATGCTTTTTGTTAAATATTGGAATCATTTAATTGATATCATGACGTTACGAATTCAAAACCGGCACCCAAAAGTTCAGTCGTCGGAAATCCCGGTAAATTCGCGAGTTTTAACGACAACTTCCGTTATAACGTAAACAATTACTAAGACATCGGTTATAACCGACGTCTGGGTCCGCGACCAAAGTTATAACCGCCGGAGTTTTCATAACCGACGAATCCAGTCGGAAATCAGACCAAGTTCATCGATAACTTGACTTATAAATACCCCTTCGAACCTCTGCAAACCTTTTCGCTCAAAACCACACATTTTCTCGGCGAAAATCCACTCGCCGGAATCCTTCTGTTTGTCGCCGGAAAACCGGTTTCTCCATTTCCGAGCCTTATTGAACCTCCTAAGCTTATACCGAAGTCACCCACACATTTTGTAAGCTTTCTGGAGACTCTCTGCTGCAAGACACTCGTCGCCGGAAGGAATTGCTGTCGCCGGAGTTCTGCCGGAAAACAGAGGAAAGCTAGTCGGTATACCTCACGCTTATTTTCCTTTCTTTTTTACTTATACCTCATCTGTAATTAATCATAAACCGCTAAAGAACATGTTTTAATCATCGAACCAGTCGATTTCCGATTCTGGTTAAAACCAGTGAAGAAGACGATGACCGCTGTAACGTTTAAGTATAATTAAAAACAAGATATTACTCGGGTTAGACACACAGTCCAGCGGTGGACTGTGTGCACAATAAACACTAACGTCTCGAGTTCGAATCCTGTTCCACACACGCGGCCTTAATAAAAATGATTTTTTTTTATTAACCGAACCGGAGTCATACTGGTATATGTTAAGTATATTAATAACCGGAATAATAACCAAGTTAGACACACAGTCCAGCGGTGGACTGTGTGTATGTTTAATCACAGGACACGAGTTCGAGTCCGGTCTACTGCATCGATTCGGACCATTATTCAAACTTTTTAAATACGGCATAAATGAAAATGCTTAATTTGTATTTAAGTAAAATAAAAATCAGATTAGTTAACATGTCAAACACACAGTCCAGCGGTGGACTGTGTGTTAGTTTAAGCCACAGGTCCCGGGTTCGAGACCTGTGGAGCGCACCGTCTGATTCAAATTAAAGTGTTTTTAAAATAAAGGATTTTATGTTTAACTTAATTAATATATATATATAATTAAAAACAGATATATAACGGGTTAGACACGTAGCTCAGTTGGTAGAGCTGCGTGCACGCGTACGGGAGGTCTCGGGTTCGAGCCTCACCCAGCGCACTTATATACACGATTCGAACCGGTCAACGGTCAGTCAACGGTCAACGGTCAGAAAAAAATCAAATTTTTTTATTATTTTTATTTAATTATTTTAATTAAAAATCAATTAAAAATACTTAAAAATAACATTTTTAAGGTTAGAAAATAGCCTCAAACTCACAAAAATACACCCAACAATCCTACTAAAATAGATTAATAAAATCCGTTTACTTACCAAACCATAATGCGATTTATCTAGGTTAATCTCACTCGTGGTTAAAACAACTTCGTGTGCATTCAACATCATCAACCGAACGCACCCACTGTGAGTGAATCTTACAACTCCCCCTTTTAAATTACACGTTTTGGGGTGTGTCATGTGTCTTAAAAATAATTAACTCGTTTATTTAAACTTGTGCCATACCATATCGTGATCTAAATTTAGATTGTTTATATTGTTGTGATTACTTATTTCATTTTGTCAAATTATATGGAATTCATCCATTAAGCCCATCAGTTCCTCGTGGGAGACGTGTTGAACAACGCGTGCCTCAAAACCAATTCATTATTGTTCATGTGTGAATCATTGAGTTTATATTGTTTGTAGTTGTGTCATTTTTATTATCATGTTATCCAATTCATTCATTAGGCCCATCAGTTCCTCGTGAGAGACGAGTTGAGCAACGCGTGCCTCTAAATGTTCCATTATTGTTCATGTGTATTTTATTTAATATCTTATGATTGTTGAATAAGTTTACATCTATTTTTACTCATGTTTGGTTGTGCACATATTTCATAATCAATTTAAATAAACTTGTTCAAATGTTTTCCATAGGATTCACTCGCCAACATTATGTTGATCCAAAAACCCTTTTACACATGATACAGGTGAACAGGTTGAAGCACGGAAAACATAGGATATGCCTTAGAAGAGAACAAAGAAGCTTAGATTGATAGTTAGAACATTTTGTAATATCATTTGTAAATTTCCATTAAATTGTATTAATGAATATGAAACGCATAATAAATGTCATGAACTTTGATGATAACCCAATCATGCCCCGATCACCTTTTCCGCTGCGGGTCGGGGTGTGACACATATAATCCACAATATATAGTCGACACGAAACCTATAAAAACGTATATATATTCAACCAAATCAAACCACCTGAAACCTATATATATCCATATCAAACCACCCTAAACACACACACACACACACACACATATATACATATATATATAACCAAATCAAATCCACCTTTAGTCTATATATATATTCAACCAAATCACCACAAAATCATCAATATCACACAAATAGCATATATTTTCATAAACCCCCTATAATATATATATATATATATATATATATATATATATATATATATATATATATATATAAGATAAACTACGTCTCTGCACAAGTTATGGTTCCTAAACACACACACGCATATATATAACAAAATACCAAGATAATTGGGATAATTGGTGGATCTAATAGTCATGATAATAATTGCTTCATCTACTCAACTATTTCATCTTTCCCTGCTTCATCACCCACCCCCTCCATGTTTCCCCAAATCCAATCGATGGTGGTGTTATTCTAGAAACAGAAGAGCATCAGGATGTGTAGCATGAATTTGTTCTTTGAAGCATACCGCCTAAACCCAGCTACAAAACAACACTCGGAACAGTTAATCATGGTGCGTGGGACAACTAATCAGTTAACGGTGATGCTTGGTGAAGTGGTGGTACACTTGTATAGTGACTTATCAGATCATCATGATATTTAAACATACCTGGTACTTTGTAATGTTGAAATAAAGCTTGAACAAGCATAACCATTATGCCACCGGAGAAGATGAAGATCGCACATGTCCTTTCTGTCTACCGGAGAAGATGATCAGGAAGCCGGGTTTGGTTTTTTAGGGAAATGGTGGTGTTGTTCTTTGATTGGGTGGGTAATGGGGGTCTTCTTTAATAAGCTAGTATTTGGATTTGGGTAATGACAAATATAACCTGTGCCATTTACAAAATCACCGGTCAATGTTGGGTTACTGACGGAATGTTGTAAAATATAGAAAGTTGGAAACGATGTGGACGTAGATTTCCAAAGGTTTCTTAACAGCGTCCGAGGTGTCAGGAGTGTCTAACTACAAGGTTTTAAGATGATGTTTACTCAAACATTTTTAAAGTAAGTTGTTATTGTATGATACTACGAACTTCTCCATTTTTAGTTTCATGTTTCTTGTTTAAAAAATCCCATAAAACTTCTATATATTGAAAACCATTTTAGTTATATTATTTCTTAATTATCATATACGTTAATTTAAAAAAAGAGTTTGCTGAAAAATAATTAGAGAAGTGATCCCTAGAGGAGTATATATCTAGCGGGTGTTAAATAGGTCATATTCTCAGGTTGATGGGTTGAATCAATATGAACTCGAAAATTTGACACAACGTTGTAACTTGTGTGAAATACATGAATCTGGACGTGACATGAAGTTTGATGAGTTGACACTAATACAGCCTGATTAACCCAAATGTTTAATTTTATTTTATATTATTTGTTTGTATTTCAATACTTTGGAATAACAATATATAACTGCAAATCAAAATCTATATTAAATACATATAATACGTTTAAACTACAAAACCAAATGTTCTTCCCTGTTATCTTTTAAATTTTAACATAAAATAAATAATATATTTAAGTTATGACATAAAATAAAACTTCTTTAAAAACTGTAAAAATATACAGTCAATCAGGACTCATATACACTAAACATAAACCTATAAAATCTGTATCATGTTCCCGTGTTATTTAGAAATTCACACATCATCCTACTTGTATTGAGGTAATTAAATTAAGAAAATTATAAATATAACTTTTTTTCACCTTTCCTGCTTACTCCAAGGAAAGATCCTATTGTTTTCATCACAGGTTCACTATTGAGAACTTAATATATGCTATAAGATTAAGTTTAAACATGTGATTAATACAATAACACTTATTTAAAATTAATGAAAATACGTATTTAAAAAAACTACGCAGAAAAAAAATTGTCAAATGACCATGTACTGTGCAAAGTGAATAATAACCTTTAAAGGCATTAAAATGACATTGTACTCAACATTGATAGGTCTGCATGTGCAAGTAACAATGGCTGGCCCTTCCATTAGTTGCTGGCATTTGACCCGATTAAGTTCTCTTTAATTTATTTAACTACACGACTAGAGATTTTATACTATGCATGATTCAGATGAATGCTTGGTTGTTCATTCTGGTTGCTTTTCAAAAAAGAGAATTGTACAGCAACTATTCAATTAATTATCAATGTACTTGGAATTAATTATCTTGTAAAATTAGTTTTTGAGTTTCTTATTTGTCCAAACATGGCATGTTCAATTCACGGTCCTATCGTACGTTGAGCATATGTCCCACGGCGTTAGAGATGATCATGTCTAAACTGACCAAAGTTTCCTCGGTTGAACCATGGTCGAGTTGTTATTGATCATATACCTTTTGCCTGTTTGAATATTCTTAATAAAATTTAGATATATATATGATACAATACTAAATATTAAGGAATGTACTTCAAAATTTGTGAATGTCCAAGGATGTGTATGTATATTGTTGACTTGAGAATCGAAATTTCATTCATAGAGTTTGATAAGACACTCAATACATTAACTTTAATTGGACGGTCGACCTTATCAAAGAAAACACATTTTTATTGGATTATGGGTAGATCAAAATATGCTAATCCTAATTGGGATAGATGGTGTGAGTTTAATATCGGTGATGAAACATTGTAACTTCGGGTTTCAGTTTCTTGCTGGTCCGGTTTTCTATTATTAGAAGTTTCGCCATTCCAAAAGAAAAGAAAAAAAACACAGTACATTGTTCAATCATTGATCAACTGTTCGGTCTATGTACTCCTTTCTTGATATTAAGTTAGCTATATGTTGTTGAGAACTTAGGATTCAAGATATGAACATGTGAATATATATACTTAATATTTGCATCGTATTTTATATTATTATTGTTATAATGATGAAATATAATAAGTGTACATATTATGATACATAATCATGTATGAGCTAACATGATTAAAATTAGTCACACAAACCAACATACAAATCGAATAACAAACTCAAAAGACATAAGGTTGTCTTATGAGCAAGGATTTACCATTTTCCAAACCGCAATTAGTCACTAATTATGGTTTTGGAACAATATGAAAAGTATTTGTGATTAAACACGAAAGAAACCTTGCTACTAATCACTTCAAGTTTCTTTGATAACCTATAGCAAGGGATAATATGTGATTACCATGAAAACTACTTATATTATATGGTAACTTAATTATGGAGACAAAATTAGTAGAAAATAATTCATTTACTACAAATTATTAGAATAAGCAATAAATAATGTAACATTTTCGTTGAACGGTAAATTTGGATCATTGACAGGCCACTGGAGTAACATTGTGTCATCGACGGAACCACTCGATCATATCCATCTCCACTAAACAATAATACATATACATCAATTCAGAAGGAAACCCAATAAATCTAGGAAAAACCTCCCTTGTGGGAATCGAACTCAAGACTTAATGGTTCTTAAGCCTTATCTCACCATAAAATATAACTAGACTATAATGTCATATGCATAAATAATGAAACGTTAATAGAGATGCTTATTAAGCCATTGAACAATCAAAATAAAATGTAAAATTCTGTAAAACCGATAACATTTAATTACACCGTATTCATTTATTTTTTTATTTCATTTAACTGTAAATTATAATCAATTTAAAATGATTGTAATTGTGCATAAAATATTAAAAAATAAGTTAAAGAAAAAATCCAATGTTTCATGTACGTGAGACCTCGCAGTAATAAGTTTTGTGTCAAGTTCTATATATCTTAGTAATGTTTATAGAAAAAAAACTTAGCTTTTTCAAAGTTAATTACATAAATTAGAAAAACGACAATCTTTAGTTTGCTAAGCCCAATACACCTCAACACAATTTTAGAATTTTTAGAATAAATGAATTAATAATTGAACCACAAAAAATTTAAACTCTTAATTTTTTTTTGTTATATGAACATATAACATAGTACTTAACCACAAGGGTATCCCTTAAGACACAAAAAACACTTGATATTAAGTTATATTTATATATATATAGAGAGAGAGAAAGAGAAGAGTTCAAATCAAAGAGTTCAATGAAAGAAAAATTTTATAAGAATAAAAAGAATAACTTTTAAACAAGTAGAAATTCTTCATTTACTTCATTTAATATGTGTATTTAATGTTATAAAAAATGGCATATAGGTAAATCTATAATTGTCATTAACTAGCTAATTAATTAAACTTGTAACTCATTTTTTTCATATACTCTTTCAAGATAAAATAATTTATGGTGTAGGACAATTTTCGACATGTGTAGGATAAATTTTAGTATGTGAAGGATAAATTTTGAAATGTGTAGGGTAAATTTACATGTGTGTATGGTAAATTCCAGTAAATGTAAGACATATGTAGGATAAATTTTGAAATGTGTAGGATAAAATATTTTTGTTTTATTAATAAGAGATAACATAATTAATAGAGGAGTTATAAACTATTTAATGTTTTACCATTATGCTCTTTCTTCTTTTTCTTCTCAAATTAAATTTCTTCTCAAATGAACCTTCCCCTACACACACACACACACACACACACAACACACACACACACACAACATATATATATATATATATATATATATGTAGAGGTTCATGTGAGAAATTTTGAAAGTGTGAGAAGGATAAGAAATATTATGGAGGTGACATGTGTCCCTTTTTATTTTGGTAGTTTAAGGTACAAGTGCAATTTTAAGTAATAAAATCTAATTATGGAATGAATATATGCAACTGATTTTTGGCAATTATTGTAGGGATTTTCGAGTTTGAAATAACACCCTAACTCATAAAAACACCACAACATGTATATTGAAGGCATACATCTTATAAAAAACATAAATATAAAAAAAATAACACCATAACTTATAAAACACCACAACAGTTATATCGAAAGCACACATCTTATAAAGAGCACCCTAACATTGAATATAACAGAATACACCCTAATAACACCAGTCAACACTTTAATCAGAATCAAAACAGAAATAACACCTTAAATATATAAAAACAGAAAACTCTACATAAGTATATCAATATGGTACTCATATTAAAGATAAAAAAACACTCGTTATTATGGTGTAATTTAAAAAAAAGAGTTATGTATAAAAAGTTATTGATGTTTAAAAATGAAGGAGGAACTTTGCATGTATATCAATATTAGTTTCTTAATTTAAAAATATTAAATTTACTTTTATACCATTAATCTAGAAAATTAGTTAATTTAATAGTCAACATTATTTACAGAATTGACACTATGATCTCAACCATTAGATTAAATATCTGATGGTTTAGATTCTTTTTATCCTTTTCACACTTTTAAATTTTCTCATAATAACCTCACCCTATATATATATATATATAAAATACACTTGGCAATAAAATGTGGTTGTACTCAAGTTGAAATTTGATAGGTCTCCATGTGCAAGTAACAATGACCGGCCCTTCCATAAGTTGCTGGCCTTTGACCCAATTAAGTCTTTAAAATTCTTTAACTAAACGACTAGAGATTTCATACATGGTTCAAATGAATGCTCTTTGTTCATTCTGGTTGCTTTTAAGAGAGAGAGAATTGTATAACAACTAATCAATCAATGTACTTGGAATTTATCATCTTTCAAAAGTACTTTTTGAGTTTTTTATTTTTCTAAACTTGAAATGTTAGATACACGGTCTAATCGTAGATTGACCGTATGTCCTTTGTCGTTAGAGATGATTAATTTGTCTAAACAATATGAAAAGTACTTTAGATTGAAAGACGAAAACAACCTCGCTATTACTCACTCCAAGTTTTTTGAGAACCGATAGCAAGGGATAATATGTGATTACCATGAAAGCTGCTGAAATTAGGCGGGACGGGATGTAACCCTAGTATACTCAAAATTCCACCAATTTCGTATTGTCATCAAATGCAATCCTAAAAGACTATAATAGGTAGCAACACTACCTTAAACAAAGGATCCGCCACCTTTACTCTACTCTCTCTCTCTCCCTCCCCCTCACACACACACTCTCTCTCTCTCTCATCAAACACACACTCACTTCATCGGTAATCTACATACGCTAAGACTACCCAAGAGCCCCTACCCTAGTAACCGACGGTGTTGTTGTCGTTCGGGGTAGAGATAGCCGATGGAAAATCGGGAAACGCCCAAGCCTGCTTGTATGATAACCTAATTATGGAGACAAAATTAGTAGAAAATAATTCATCTACTACACATTATGAATATGAGCCATAAATAACGTAACATTAATAGAGATGCTTATTAAGCCAATGAATAATCAAAACTAAATGCAAAATTCCATAAAACCGATAGAATTTAATGAGACGATATCGATTTATCTTCTTTTTTCACGATTAACTGTAATTTAAAAATATAATCAATTTAACTTGATTGTAATTGTATACAAAAATTTGTCTACAATAAAATATTAAACAAACTAATAAAATAAACTAACGAAAAACCCATGTTGCAATTACTTGAGACTTCGTAATAATAATTTTTGTGTCAAATTCTATATGCTTTAGTAATGTTTGTAACAAACAATTTAGCTTTCTCCAATTTAATTACATAAAAAAAATTAATTTAAAAAAATTGAGATAAATAAATCATACTTACACTTAACACACTTGAACTTCTAACCTTTTGATTATAAAGCATACATTTTAAATATCAGACGTTCTTTTAACACATCTGATATTAGGTTTTATGTATTTTGATATCTTTAACATTGTTTCTGAACTACAAAATTATATAAAAAAACTAGCAAAAAGCACCAAAGTTACATTACAAGAAGAGGATTCTGAATCCACGCCACTCAACTAAAAACTTTTTATTCCTAGTAACATATTAAATATTCGAGTAGTATTCCTTTTAATTATAAAGCTAACAATTTAAACATCAGACGTCCTTTTAAGACACATAAACACAAATACGTCTGATATTAGATTTTTTATATATTTTGATACTTTTAACATCTTTTTTGAACTACAAAATTATACAAAAAATAGCAAAGAGCTCCAAAGTTGCATTACAAGAAGAGAATTACGAATCCACATCACTTAGCTAACACTCAACTTTTTATTCCTATTAACATTTTTATAGCAAAACAATACATTAAAAAGTTACAAAATTTCTTACTTTTAACAATAAAATCCTTCTTTTTTTTCCTTTAAAAAGAGAAGTTTATCCCTAATTTAATGAGATAGTTTATAAAGTAATAAAACAAACAAAAGGAAATGTGATTATGTCACAACAATCCTACCCCCTTTATTACATAAACAAACGGAGATGTAATTATGTCACACCAATCCTACCCCATTTATTACATTCTTCTCAATCCATGAAACTCCTTGTTTACACATAAAAATTTCACTACACAAAGTACCACTCACATCATCATCATCATACTCAATACTCACTATGTGTCATTAATAGCAACCTTAAAGTATAGTTTAATGAGAGTAGATGTAGACAGTCTTACCTTTACCCCGTATAATAAGACAGTCTACTTTCAATAAGACCCCAGCTCGATTATAATTTTATATCAAGCCTTATACCTAAGACACAAAACACTCAAACAATCGGGACAAAAAACGATTGATACATATACCCCCGTGTCTTTCAGCTATCGACGTCACCACATGACGCATGATTAACCATCCGTCGCTTTTAACGTTATTTTCATGTAATTAGTAAAATAACGTTAAAATTATTACCATTTCACTTTCGCCACTCAAACTCAAACTCAAACGCTCACATGTATAGATTATACAACTCAGATCTGCCTTTCGCAAATCCACCTCTGGAAAAAGCAATTCCTCTCTCTCTAGAAACCAACATATAAAGCAAACTCATCTCCATTTCTTCTCCACATCTCTCTTCATCTACACCTTCCTTGTTCTTTAAATCTCCTAAATTTTCATCAAATTCTCACCAAATTATGTCAACAGATCTACAATTACCTAACAACAATCTACCTTCAATCCGACTCAATCCGATCAAAATCAAGCTTCCGGAACCATCATCATCATCATCATCAACAACAGAGGAGGACTCATCATGCACTGTTGAATCTGAGAAATTAGGTTTAGAAACTGAACTTGAAGAATGTCAAACGCCGACATCATCAGAGCATAAGATACCTGAAATCATGACGTGTCCTCCGGCGCCTAAGAAACAGAGGATGTATGTTCCGTCGTGTAAGCGAAAGATATCCGAATTCGAATTCTTTGAGATCATTGCGCCAGATGAGATCGAATCGTTCTTCAACACTAGCTATAATTCGATTACGAACAAGAGAACGTGTCGTCATCTGTAAACTTATTGAAGATTGCTACGAGATTTTGCTTCAATTCAAGCGGATTAAGGATTTACAATCGAATTCGTGCTTCTATATATGAATCTGTACGTAAATTTTGTTTTTAGAATTTTCTCTTTTTCAATTTTTATTTTTGTTTTATATGATCTGTTTACGAAAGGTTCAAGCGGATGAAGGATTTACGATCGGAATCGTTATTATATATAAATTTGTAAGTAATTTTTGTTTTTTAACTTTTCTGTTTTATATGATCTGCTTACTGAATATTATTACGAAATCTTTTTCGAATTCACCGATCGAACGAGTTGTTATTATATGAATTTGTACGTAATTCACAGGTCTTTGACACCGCCAACACAAGTTCTAAACATGTATACAACTCGTTTACTATTTTATATCCAATTTCTGTAACACAGTTGTATGTTTTATGTAATAAAGAGATGAAGGATCCCAGGGGCGGACATACCTTAGACGCAGGTGTAGCAATATGCATAATATTATTTTAAGTGAATTGAAAATAAAATAGATCACCATAAGGAACCAAATACAATTTGAAGCCATTCATTACTAGGATTTGTTAAATTTTCTCATAATGTCAGACATGTCTAATTTTGTATAACTGCTTCTGATTGTATACTTTTGGTGTGGATTTTAGCTAATGAGGTTATCTGTATTTGGTACAATAACGAAATTGTAAGATACAAAATTTTAATTAAAAGATTTTCACAACTATAGCATATACTTTGTAATTTTTGTATATAGAATGCAAGTGAAAAAAAAATGAAAAGCAACATAAATTAGTAATGAAGAAATCTGAAAACTTGATCTAATCTGATACATTGAGAGGGGATATGTGTAAATAGTTATTTAATAAGTTTATTAAGGGTAAAATAGTAATTCGATAAGATAAATTTTAATGAAAATTGTAAATATATAATATATATAATTTAGGAAGGGGAAATATGTAATTGATTTTAATGGTTAGTAAATATGTAATAAGGTCCCTTAGCAAGGGCATATATGTAAAAAAAACCTATAACATTTTACTTGTTAAATATGTATTCTTAACTAATTTTTTGTTTAAAATTATTATAATTATTATTTTATATGATCTAATAAAAATAAATGTTCATATTCTTATCTATTTTTTGTTTAAAATATTATTATTATTATTATTATTATTATTATTATTATTTAATATGATCATAATAAAAACAAATGTTTATCCTTATCTAAAAATTTATTCTTATCTAATATTTTTGTTTACATTTATTATTATTATTTAATATGAGAGATAAATAGAAAAATAAGTTTAGAAAGCAATAGTAAGTGACACGTGTCAAAAAAATATTTTCCATTTATTAGTATAGGAAGATAATAGGCATATAAAAATGAAAATAATAGTATACAATAGAACACTTTTTTTTATTTTCAGTTTAACAAATGTATTAACGGTTATTTAAGAAAATAAAAATTTTGTTGGGTACTTAGCACCTCAACAATCATATGATGTTGCGTTTAAAATTTACTACATACATAATCTGGAATTTAATACAACTGATGAAATAATAATATGATACCTGGTTTGTTATTTAAGACGTAAAATTTAACTCATAACTTATTCTAACACATATGAGAGAGGCCGTTACGTGTCAGTGGTTTTTAACAAACGATGATGATTCAAACGTATTGTAGGTCTTTACCATCATACCATTAATCCTTGTTTGTCGTTGGTTCATAAGACATGCATTTTAGACCAAAAGTTACAATACACAAGTGAGATTGTTATGTAAAAATAGATTCGTGTATGACATAGAGAATACAATTAATGTATAATAAACGTGTATTTTATGAGAATAAAATATGCTAGACGAGTGAAAATAGATAAGCAGCAAGTAGTTCACGTTGTATGATTATGTGTTATTTTCTTCTTAAATGGCTATATAGGTGTAAAACACTTTGAAAAGTATTACGAGTTGAGTGACTAATTAAATTGGTTTGACCTCTTAAAGTTTAAAACTAGATAAATAATTGGGATAAGTTTTGAATTTAATATGGGTTTGATTTTGGCATAATGATATAGTTGTTTATAAAAGGATAAGATTGTAGTTGGTTAATTAGAAGGAAGTAGGTGTTGTTTGGGTGAGAACCTCGTGTTTATTTAGTGGCAAACGTGTCTAATACTTTACTACAGCTAAGCTTCAATTATTAATCTTTTTTATGAGTATAATATGACATGTTTTATTTTAAATCTGTGTATATATTAACCAACTGTTAGTTTCTTCAAGTTACTTAATTTTCGGAAATTAACATAAGTAAATAGATTTAGAGTAAGATTAATTTGATATAATTTAAAAGTAGGAAGAGCGTAACATTCGTGATTAAAAAAATAACATAAGTAACTAGATTTTCTTAATGTTTAAAAAAAGTAACATAAGTAAGTAGATTTTCTTAATGTTTTATGAAAGTTATTTAACTATTTTAACTTTAAAGATGTTTAAGGTATGATAATGTTTTATTATCAAGGTATTTGCATGATTCGTTAAAACTTAATGATCAAATTAAAAAATATATGAAATGAGATTAGTGTTAACTGATTTTTTTCTAATAGTTTATCTCCAAGCAACATATAAGTTTAAAAAATAGTAACCAAATCTTAAATATTATTAACATAAGCAAATCGACATTTTAATGAGTATTCTTATGTTTAGATTTTTGGATGTCTTTTTTACTAAGGTTGGACATCTAAGTTAAGGGTTGATTGTTTTAGCCTTTAATGGACTTTTAATGGTTTAGACCTCTTGTTGATTCAGTACTTAATGAGACTGTTTGTTTCGCGAGCAGATGTCTGAATGGTTCAGACATTTGACTCTAAATGGTTAAGCATTATATTGAGTCTGGATGGTTTAGACCTCCTATATGAATTGGTCAGACATTTGCCTTTAAATGGTTAACCATTATACTAGCTCTTAATGATTCAGACCCCTTACTGGTTTAGCAGTTACCCGTTAAGAAGTTTTCAAAAAGCTCTTAACCAATAATAAACACTTTGGTAATTACATATTCCTGTTCAACCCACTCTGGTAATTAAATATTCCAATTCAACCCATACTAATTTAAAATCATCTCGCTTTTTTCGGAATTACCATATCATAGTTCTAAAAAAATACATATTATCATGATATAACTTAGACTATGTGAATTAGGCTCAAGCCACCAACCACATCAACATTTAGCACGCAGTGCGCGCTAAGATGCCAAGTGTGTAAACGTAATTCTAAAAAAATACATATTATCATGATATAACTTAGACTATGTAAATTAGGCTCAAGCCACCAACCACATCAATATTTAGGGCGTTAAACAGCACGCAGTGGGCGCTAAGATGCCAAGTGTGTAAACGTATATAGTCTAACGTAATCTTAAACTTGTGGGCGCTAGATGCCAAGTGTGTAAATGTATATAGTCTAACGTCATCTCGAGTTGATAGGTAACGTAATCTCAAAATTTTGATAAGTAAATGTATCAAAGGTGTGTTACCCCAGAGAGTGTTCAGCTCTTGTAGTGGTACGACGTCTGTCAAGTGGCAGTCGGCGATATGGTTTCCGGTGGAATGTCCAAGCCGAACTCTGAAGCTAGCGTGGGCTCAATTAAGACAACATAGTTTAGCTGAAGTAGGGCACAGACCTCTTTAATTTAAAGAGTGTGATAACCTAATAAAAGAAAGTCGTCGTTAAAAAAATTATCAACGTTGATTTATTAAGGGTAAAGTACGATTTTGGCCCCTATGGTTATATCACTTTTACCCTATTAGCTCAAAATAGAATTTTTTAACATCTGTACCCCCAACGTCTTTATAATTAACTATTTTGGCCCCTACGTCTAACTCAACCCATAACCCAGGTTAATTAAATGTCACATGCTCCTCACATGATGGGCAAATAAGTAATTTCACCTCCCTACTTTACTTCCTTGATAAACAACACCCCTGCCTTTTTCTCTCTCACTTCATCTTCTTCACCCATTCCCTCTCATGGGTTTACGCGTCTCCAAATCTCCTCAAATTAGGGTTTCATTAGCTTCAAAATCACGCAACAGTGGCTGCCGCTGATAGCAATCGACAATCAGGCACCGTCAAGTGGTTCAACGACACCAAAGGTTTCAATTTCATCACTCCCAATTTGTTTCTTCACCAGTCATCGATCGAAACCGACGGTTTCCGGAGCTTAGGCGACGGCGAGACGATGGAGTTTGTGCTGGAGACTTGATCTGATGGACGGACCAATCGATGGAGGCGGTGGAAATGGATGTTTTAAGTGTGGTGAGTCATGACATATGGCTAGGGATTGTAGTCAGGGCGATGGAGGTGGTGGTGGTTACGGTGGTGGACGTGGAGGTGGAGGTTATGGCAGGGGACGTGGTGGAGGTGGTGGCGACGGTTGTTATAACAGTGGTGACGATGGAGATGGTTACTGTTAGTTTTTTTGCTTTTTTTGTTTGAATCAATGTTTGATCCATTTTGCAAATGGTGTTGATCTGGTTTAGATGTTTTTAATTTTGGTTTTGGTGTTCTATGTTAATGAATGTGGTTGATGGATTTAGGGTTTCGTTGAAGTTATTGGTTGCATCTTGGTAAAGTGAGGAGGTGAAATTACTTATTTGCTCATCATGTAAGGAGCATGTGACATCTAATTAACCTGGCTTATGGGTTGAGTTAGACGCAAGGGTCAAAATAATTAGTTACAGAGACGTTGGTAGTACATATGTTAAAAAATCTATTTTGAGCTAATAGGGTAAGTGATATAACCAGGTGAGCTAAAATCGTAATTTACTCATTTATTAATATATATTAATAATAAAAATACATAAGAAGGCACTTGGAAATGGAGTGGTTGATCCATATTTGTTTGACCAATGACTTCATTCAAACAAAGTGTCTTTTCTTGATTTGAGTATCTGACACGCCTTTGGGATTGCCAACTCTACAATCTACTTCTCGTTGAATCTTCCTCTAAAATTTTATTTCTTATTTCTTGCATCAGAAACTTTTTATTTTATTATTAAAACTATCTTGTAAAAGAATATCATTCCACTTTAAACACGTGACAAGTAAAATACGTCTAACTCACTACTCACTAGATGAATTACTTCAACTTTATCATCTATTTTACAATATTGACTTTATCATCTATTTTATATTATTTAAATGGAAACTTTGACCATATAATATTTTTAAATTAAAATTAGACGGTTTCAAAAGTTAATATTCATGTTTATGTCACTATTCTTCTCCAGCTACATTTTCTTTAACATTATCGCTCTTTTAGTTTCCTATTTGTTTAGTTAAATACGGTTTGCTATATATTTTGAGTAAATTTTATGTTTTACACAGGCGGTAAAGCATCTCGACAATATAGATCACAGTAACTCTTAGTTTTACATTTTAATTTAGTTGATGGTAAATGATAGGTCATGCCAATGTGGCGCTAGCCCACTTGGTATAGACTTGTTCCTCTTAAAGGTAAGGTCTTAGGTTTAAACTGGAGCATAGAAGATCAATTAGAATAATTTTGGTTATAACCGGCGAGAACCGTTAAAGCAGGAACCGTTTAACCCGGTTCCGAACCAAACCGGAACCGTTCAAATACAGTTCGGTTCTGGCTCTTCTATTTAGCATTTAACGGTTTCGGTTCAGTCCGGTTCTAAACCTTTGCACAACCCTAGCCCTTGGTGCCCCTCTTTGACGCCTCCAGACGATGTTTGGAGCGTAAAGGGTTGATGTGGCTGGGGGCGGTAGACGACACCACCCAACATAATAGGCATCAAACCGTAGAATTATCAAATATCATATGATATGCATTAAGCTATTAAGATCTCCTCCCATCACCCCTCAAGAACAACCAAACCACTCTTTTGGCTAATGTTGTTTCTCGTTCAATAATTTAATCATGACATTATAGTGTAGCTTAGATGAGTTGATGAAGTGGATGGCAAGGAACTAGGTCTTCCTTATACTAGTATCCAAACAAGCATTATTTACATAAACGGGAGAACTCAACCCAAAAGACTATTCTGGTGGATGAGATAGTCCATTTGATCTATAAACGCCATATTTGTTGCCTATACAACTGATGTAGGACAAGTCTCGTACCTTGCAATAGTTTCAATTCGTAGCACTTGACCCTCCTTAAGGGCCAACGTCCTCGTTGATCACGGTTGACTCCATCAACGCTGCCACTTTGAGCCTTGTTGGTCAAGGTTCATACCAATGTTACAACCTAAACAGGAGAACTCAACCAAATTAAAATACTAGTTTGGTGGGTGAGATAGCACATTTGGTCTATAAACCCTGCATATGTTAACCATATAACCGACATGAGACAAGTCGTAAACCTTGCAATGGTTTCAGATCATAACAATATTTTTCTTCTATTTAACCTATAAAACCGATGACAGAAGCCGTTGCCCAAAAATCCTTTTTGGCTACGGTTTAGGATAAGAGAAAACAAAATAAAGAAATTATGAACACGAACTTAGAGCATCATCAAAGTTATTAACGTGTTGAGGTTTTGAATATCCCTTTCTGTAAAAGAAATCATAGCGAAGTAGAAAAAAGTTCTCATAAAAGTCGAACATATTTTGGGCTAGAAAGCTGATAGATTCGGTTAAGAAAAGCACCATACACAATAGTAATTTTTAACTAAACTATTGTATTATGTTTATCATCATGATTACTACTACTACTGCCACTAAAATTTTGATTTTGACAAGATAAAACAGGTATAGTGGAGTATTGCTGCCATTTTGATTGAAGAAAACTTCAATATTTTCCATAATGCCGATGAAGTATTAATTCCTTTTGTCAAACACAACAGAGATGATGATAAAGTAGCAGTAATAATCATGAGAATATAACCATTATCTTGATCCCATTTAGCGCGTTCATCATATCCAGAAGGAAGAAAAGCGTACTAGTGATTCAAAAATCTCAACAAACCAAGTGCCTTAAGCATGGTAAGCATTTGATGTCTCCAATAGGAAATCAGATCTAAAAACGAAATCAGATCCGGAAAGAAACAAGAACAAGATTAGAAGAAAGTATCGCCGGAGAAGAAGATTTTAGTGGCCAGAAGTTTTGCTAGAGAAGAAGAGTTATTACCGGTAAACGAATCAGGAGCTGGAGAAGGCTCTAATACCATAAAGACAATTAAGCATTTCAGGTATTCATTGATCTCATTATCTTTTGTTAATCTTCAATCATACGTCATACACCGCTATATATATACAACAAACCTTCAAGCTAACTAACAACTAACTACCAAGCCAACTCATGTACAACTATTGATGATCGTGGTGAGTCAAAACCCACTTCCCCTCCCAAACAACGGAAGGAGACAGATACCTAGCAAACTTAAAATCATACAAGGAGGAGACATCTTCCCCTTGGACAAGCCAACAACTACCAAAACACGAAGAGCGAGACAGACCTTTGACCCTAAGGCGTATGACAAAAGGTTAACGACAAAGACAATTAATACGACAAAAGGGGACAACCTTATAAGAGTCGCTTTCAACAAGAAGAAGGTTAATGGATTACCTGAAGTAGTAAGAAAGAGAAGAACATATTCTAAAGCAGAGGAATGAACCTTGTTGTGTTTCCTCTCCTCAAGAAGTCAGAGGTCTATCTAAAAGCAAGAATACCTTTGGTCGCCTATAAATACCAAGCCATACATAGGCAAAGGACACACTAAATATAAGGCTCTCTCGAACTTGTACCTCCTACGCCATCTTACTCATCCTTTGTAATTTAGTTTACATCTCCTCTGTATTTCCGCATTACGTCTCCCATTATAACACATACTACCCATTGTATTCATACCACTTAACCTAGACTCTCCAAGGTTAAGGTTTTGTGTTGGATTATATAAATAAAACATATATTATTACCACTGCATAATCGTTGTAGCAACAAGTGGCGCGCACCGTGGGGCACGCTTCAACTTAGTGATTTGAAGGGTGTCTCGCTTTCGATTTCACCCGTTGTCTTTGTTACCTCAAAAGTGGTAAAATGTCCTAGGAAAACAAACAAGCTTCCGAGGAGGATAGGTCTCCCCCACCACCCCCCCTCTTTTGATGATATCGTGGATATGTTTGACATGATAGAACGCACCCTGGAAGGGGTCAGAGAAATTTCCTCCACCTTGCAACGCCTATTGAGTGACCACGTTCGAGAACAAAGAATGAAAGGCATAGCCGCCAGGCTCTCCTACGAAGAGGAACATCGCAGTGCCCGAGGGTACCCCTCCTTTGATAACCAAATTCAGCACCTTCCTATCTCCACCCCCGCCAGTGGCATGACCGAAAACCAGGGGACAACCCTAGCAACTGGGTCTACCTCCACAGGAGGAGTCCTTTATAAAGGACCAATCTTTGAAGCAATAGTAAACATCTTAGCTCAACAAACTTCAACTCCCACGGGACTACAACTCCCCATGAGTCAGTTCTAGCAACACAAACATTTCCCTATAACCCGTTTTCACCCTTCTACCCTTGGCAGAACACAGGGATGTCTCCAGCCCCTCCTACGTTCCTTGTAGACTCAGCTCTTTCTTCTGGTAATACAGGGAAAGTCGTCCCCTCAGGAGAAGCAGTAAAGATTACAAACAGAAGACGACGAAATCCTAGATGAGTTGCTCTGCCCACATAGACCTAGGGACTCTAACAAATTCACCAAAAGGATTGCAAAATTCAAATTCCCACCTAAGACTAAAATGCCATCCAACATCAAGATTTACGATGGTAGCGGAGACCCTGATGATCATTTCTAGCTTTTCTTAGGCGCCGCCCAGGTAGGATAATGGTCCATGTCAGTTTGGTGCCACATGTTTGTCCAAACACTTACAGGAGCGACACGAGTATGGTATAACGACTTCCGTGAATAAATCATAAATAGCTTTGAGGATCTAAGTAAAGCTTTCTGACCAACTTCACGCAAAAAAGGAAGTGCGTCAAAGACCCCATCTCCCTACACTACATTCGGCAAAGAGAATATGAACTCCCGGAAGATTTTATGGAAATTTACAAAAAAGAAATCCTCTATATGGGGGAAGCTACAGAAAGAATGAGGATATCAGGTTTTGTCCATGGGATACACCCTAAACAACTATGTGAGGATATGGGAAACATCCCCCAAAAACGACGGAAGAAGATCTAGAAATGGTGGAATCTTTCTTAAAAGGGAAGGAAACCTTTCAAGT
The DNA here is from genome assembly GCA_947069175.1 of Scalesia atractyloides. NCBI lineage: Eukaryota > Viridiplantae > Streptophyta > Magnoliopsida > Asterales > Asteraceae > Scalesia > Scalesia atractyloides. The sequence continues at coordinate 89,949,965 of CAMTDV010000020.1, read as the reverse complement.
ACGGGAGGTCCGCCTCAAAGCTAAGAATACCTTTCCTCACACTATCCCTCTAAATCTTCCTCTTGTACCGAGCGAGAAGCAGGAAGATGTCGCTCTCAAACTAGGAGGGTATATGAAAAGCCCTATGCTAGACCGTCGAAAAGGGACAGGTCACCCAACAAATCAAGAGGAGTACCGTTCATTAAGCTCACTAAAACCCCGAAGAGATTCAAGCAATAGAAGAAGCCCGCTTCAGTTTCAAGCCACCCAGACCCATGGCCAGGCAAGGAAGAGATAAATCCAAGTATTGTGAATTTCATGGCGATAAAAGCTACTACACCAATGATTGCTACCACCTAAACAAGCAGATAGAAGACAAAGTTCAATCCGGAGAACTTGCACACTTGATTAAGAACATCAGGGAATAAAAGGCTCAACGAGAAAGGAGAGGATTAGACAATCTACATCATACGTGTCGATCATGAAGCATCACTGTAACGCCTCGTATTTTTATTATTTTTCTAGTAATAATAATAATAATAATAAACAAAATAAATTCGACGTTTTATGAAACTTGTACTTGAAATCGGATCTCGTAGGTACGTTCGGGCCACTCAAAAACGTTAGATCGGGTTAACAGGCCTTGGCCCAACACACCACCTAAACCTAACTAAACCCTAAACCTAATTTCAAATAAATAAAACCCCACACCCTCACACATCTCACAACCTGCCCCTTCTCCTTTCCCCGCCTGCGCACAACCCTTCAACCCCCCTCAACATCAGCCGCCACCCCCCTTTCTCGGCGTTTTTCGGCGACCGGCGCCGTCTCTGGCGGCGCCCTTCTTCTCCGGTAACACCTCTCACACCCATACCTCCCTGCGACCTCTTAAACCCGACACACACACACCCGCTTAGATGCTTACAGAGAGAGAGAGAGGGAGCTGTGAGGAGAGATAGACTAGATAGAGCGGCGGCGATGCGGCGGCGTGGCGGCGGAGCAGCGGCGCGGCTGCGACGATGCATCGGTTCAGCAACGGCGGTGCAGCAGCGGCGGCGGTTTCGATCGATGGCGGCAGCAGCCGTCACCTCCAGCGGGCGACGGTGGTGGTGGGTGATTCAAATGACATAACAGCAACGACAGAAGGTGAATCGGGTGGTTTTCGGTTTGGGTCTCCATTCAGATTCGGGTCCGGATCGAACCCGGGTCAGCTTTGGTGTTCACTCAAGTTCAGCGGCGCAGTTCAGCTGTCCCGGTCAGGTCAGTCGTTCGGCTCAGTCTCGGTTCGGTTCTCTCCAGTCTCGGTTCAGGTTAGGTTCTTTCGTTTCAGTTTTGGTTCGGATTCGTGTCAGGTGATCATGCTCTAACTCTCAATTTCAGATTGGTTCGACTTCCGATTCTGTTTTTGGCTTGGGCTCTTGTCGGGTCAGCGGTGGTTTCAGCAGGCTCGGGTCAACCCGGTTAAACCTGGTCAAGCTCGGGTCTGGTCAAACAGTCAAACAATCCACGGGTCAGCTCCGGGTCGAATCTCGGTTCAGTCAAGTTCATGGCTCATGTTCAGCGGGTTCGGGTCTCGGTGCAGAGGTTCGGGTCAGCAGTGAGTCAATGAAGGTTTTGGCTTCGGTTCGGGTCTCGTTTGATGTTCGGTCAAACCTGGTCAACTTGGTCAACGAAAGTCAAACCTGGTCAAACAGTCAACGCCAGTCAAACCAGTCAGATTCGATGTTCGGTTCGGTATTCGGGGCCAAGTTCAGTCAATGCTTTAGTCAACCCAATCAAAACACGTCACGGTATACTTTTAACGCCGCAAATTTTTATGTTATTATTTATATTGTTTTGTATTTAATTAGTGTTATAATCACGTAACCGAACCTTATAAAATTTGTAGACATAAATATATATATTGTTTCGTAATTATTGCGTTTTGACAAATAATATCGACACTTGTGTGTCGGGATTGTCCAAAAACAAGAGGAAACTCTGCCCGATTTTCTACAAGTAATATATTTATTAAACTATTCGACAAGATATATTTATTAAACTATTCGATAAATATATTTATTATTTGAACTATTCGACGGGAATATATTTATCGATATTATTTTTTGTCGACAAAAATATACCTACTTTCTTTATTATGCTTTTCGACAAGAGCATAAATTTATTTATTATAATTCTCGACGAATATACTTATTTACTATACTTTTGACAAAACATATTTACTTATTATATTCATCGACAAAATATAAATTTATTTATTATAATTCTCGACAAATATACTTATTTACTATACTTTTGACAAAACATACTTATTCATTATATTCATCGACAAAATATAGATATATTTATCATATCTCTCGACAAATATACTTATTTATTTTACTTTCGACAAAACATATTTATTTTACTTTCGACAAATATATTTGTACACCATTCGACAATATACATATATCTCATACAATTCGTTAGAATACAAATATATATATACCAAATATGCTTTTCGTCAAATATATATATTAATTATTTGACAACACTCCTACAACCCTTTTGATGAATTTAATTTAGAAATTCCTTTCTTAAACAATGTTAACTATATACGTACTTTCAACTCCAATTCGAATCCTTCGTCGTAGCTTCTATTATTCATGTACATTCGTTTGCCATTTTTAAGGTGACCTCGATGTCCCCTTTCTCCCACTCATCAACTCGTCGTGGAATTTCCAAAGAAGACTTAGCAATTTTGTGAGTACACTCGACCCACATTTGTTTTATATCACTTTTTGGGTGTAACATGTTTCCATATACAAAAATCACAAACACTTAAACTTTATGAAACGCACAAACAATCCTATACACATGACTACTTGAATCGTATACTTGTTGCTTGTCTGGGGATAAACGTTGTGCTGTGCTTTAGTCATTAACTATTTTTAGCCTTGTTTGACATGCTTAGCGCTATAGGAATTCACGCATCCACCTCCATCGCTTAACACGTGAGGTCATGTTAAAACATCGTGATTGCGTTACGGGTTTGATTATTTGCATTGCATGCCTTGATATTGCTCTTGTATAGATTTAGTTGCCATGAGGATTGTTAAAAACTTTAATCGTATACGTATGCTATGCTTAAACTTGTGTACTCGCCTTTGCTTTTGCATTGACTTTATTTTAAAACATGTTACAGGTTGAAGGAGATGACGCTATGAAAACAATATAGCAAGGACTAGATACACACAAATTAGACGTTAGGTTTAATGTCGACGTATCAATTTTGTTATGACTTTGCAAATGTTAGATTGTTCTTTGTTTTGTTACATTGATGTATTTGACAATCCTTATGAAATGAAATATGGTTTAATTAATTATTGTCACTTAATAATGTTGTGAGCAATGAGCAATCTCGTTTTCGTCTCATCCCGATGTTTCCGCCATCGGTTGGGGTGTTACAATCACCACCACTAAGTTTGAAACCACTAAGTTTGCCCAGAGGAGGATCTTTCCTCCTAGTAATAATTAAGGATCAAGTGGAGAACCGAGAAGCATATCAAATTTACGTCGACGGAGGCAACGCTGCCGGCATCATCTTCGAACACTACTTCCTCCAACTACACAAACATAACGAATACACACTTTACTATATATTTATGATCTTGACTGGATTGTTTATATTCCAATCATGTATAATCACATTCTTGGTGATTATGCTCAATGTGTGACCATATAAAATCATATGTCATACATAGTAGATATATCATATGTTGTCTCAGACACAGTTATTCAACGCGAAGACAATGAGTGGTCATAAGGTGATATATCTATACTCTTCACTCCTTATTTATTGATGTACATATTCCAAATTTCTTACGAAAAACATTTAAGCAGTACATAGGTAAAGCTAACATATTATTTCCTCCACTCGGTTTTTACAATAGTCAATAGCTTACATAAGTTCTAATCAGATTTTGGCTCTTTAGGTCTCTGTCAAACAATTTGCCAGGACTTGTATACTCGATGATATCATTCATGATGGTTTACAAGTTAACACACTTTTGATAGTGCCTTCCTTCAATTTAAATAAATTAAGATTCATATGTGTTTTGTGACGTGAATCCCATGAGTAACGGTTTGCTCGCAAATAAATATAAAATCGTTAATAAATTAAATTAAAATGAAATAATTTTTAAAGTTATTATGAATTTTCAAAGTAAAAGAAAATTAAAAACTAAAATAATGTAAGATATAATCCAAGAAATGGTTTGGAATTATACAAATTTTAGGAAAAACAAAAGTCTAGTATATAATAATTAAAAACAATTAATAATATAAAAGACACGTGTGAATTTTAGGGGTTTTTTTTTGATAATTTTTATGTTAGTAAGTGCCGACCTATTAGGATGTCTCAATGAGTAAGATACCCTAACTAGTAAGAGAATTGACTTGGCTAGGCCTAATTGGTTGGTGGTCGAGGAGGTGGCTGTGGGTCGAGGAGAGCGGTGGGTCGAGGAGGTGGTGCATGAGTGGCTGACTAAGGGTATATGAACACAAGTGAATGGATGAAGGGATCAAATTTTCATTTAGTGCCATTTTGAAAGTCAATGGGTAAGAGAATTACTAACTCATTCAAATGTATCCGATTAGTAAAATCAAACATACTTAATGTTGACTGATTTCAAATGTAGCCTTTTAATGAAATCATTAAAAGACTACCAAACAACTTCTTAAAAACAAAAAAACTGGCTAGGCAGGTTGATGTGCCGGCACAAACCCAGACAATATATAGGTGAATAATATATAAACAAAACAAAAGGTGAATTTGTGCAACAGTTTCTTGTACCTAAAGCTTCATCATGTGTACACATCTAATTTTTTTTCTCACAGCCCATGTTTTTATTTTGTAATTTTATATAATATAGTATGCTCCTATTTTTATAACAAAACCACTGTAGCATTCAAGCTTTTTTATGGTGTAGTTATATTTATCTTATGTATTCCATTTAATGTTTTTAGAATCGGATCAAACGCTGAATCGGTCTTTTTACTGGTTTAATGATTCGACCGGTCCGATGATCAGACTGGACGTAAGAATCGGAAGATTTTGTAAATATTGTAAAATTAATAGGGTTAAATCTGAAAAAAATACATAAAAAACTGGTCCAAACCCTTTTAAAAACTGGTTCGACCGGCCGGTTTCCCGGTCCAACCGCCGGATCGTCGGTTCAACCTCCGGATCATCAGTTCGACCTCTGGTTCAATGTATTTCCGGTCCGATACCATGAGCTGGATCGACTCAACCTTTGGTTCCCGATCCGGGTCTGAAAACACTGCTTCCGTTAGACTATACGAAGTGGGAGGACATGAAAAGCGGGCGTGAAGCGCCATGTAGCAGCAAGTGGGCATGGTATAAAAAGCACGGAGTAGGACTGGTGTGAAAGTGGCGCTTTTATATAAAAAAATAATAATAATAAACAAGAATCAATTAAAACTAACCCAAAATCCACCTACCTATGAAAAGCCGCCACTTCACCACCCATAAGCCCCCCACGCCAGTGAAGGTTTCTCCGCCCCACACACCACGCTGCCCTCCATGCCATTCGCGGGCCGGTGTGCCCGGCGTAGAGAGGCTTCCACGCTAGGGACGGATGCAGACCACATTTGTAGGTTTCCATGAACCCAGTGCGTTTGAAAAAAATGAAAAATAAATCAGTAAGAACTTTATAGAATTTAAAAAAATAGTGAGAACTAAAAAGAATTTACTACCCATTAGAATAAAATTATGAATCTTGCACTGTTTCACACCACAAATTCACGTACACTCAATATTATCTTAACGAATTTGAAATCGTTTTCTTTTTGTCTTTTTCATGTAACATCAGAAATAATACATTTATCCAAAGTTGATTGACCTAAAAGGTATTTAAAAATTAAAACAATGTATATTTTAGGAAAATCCTGCGAATAATATCGTAAGGTGCCTATATAATAACCGTAAAGGACAATGAAATATCTTTGACCATCCTCAAGGAATATTATGTTTGCATGTGACATGATTGTAAATCTTTGAGATTATAAATTCACCATTTTTAATAATAATTTATCACAAAGTAAATATCTTCAATATACTTAGTAAGGTCGTCGTACAAAGCTTATTCTTCTAATAAACCAAGGCCTACTGGTACATATAGCTAGATCTTGAAACTAAACATTCGATATATAACATTAAAAATAAGGAGGCTAAGAAGTATTCAACGTACATTTGATAAGTTACATGTTGTACTAATTGTATGTGCTTATCGTAAACACAATCATGTTTTACGTTGATAACAATTAATAATTGTGTTTCACAATCAGGATTTTTTGGCATGGGAATATATGAGACGTATTAAAGGCGTTATTTATAGTCATAATCACGTATACAGATACTTAACGTATGGCAATATCATAATGTCATGGTTTATCATGTAGATTTATGTACAAAGTCCTTGAAATTATCCTAAACAATATAAGTACAAGTCCCATGTTTCCTTAATGAATATAGTTTCACAAGGAATAGAGGTTTTGAATACCAAATACCAACATACTACAAATTTTCATTGTACAACTCATTTTTAACAAATGATCAGAGAATTACAGTTTCATATAGGGAAATTCCGGTACTTCAAGTACACGGCCTCAAACACCTCGGGTAGTGGAATCGGGTAAAAAGATCATGTTTGTGAACGAAAAATTGAACCCGTAGAAGAACACTGGAAAAGGGTTGGAAATTAGGTTCAGGTTCATCAGGTAAATCAAGAACACCCGGCAATTGAATTGGGTCCATTCGGGTACTTATAGATTGCAATGAAGTGTCACTTGATGATTGGTTGACTTCGGTTTGTCGTAAAGTTTTGGGGGTGCCCCTGGCTGATAAAAGTATATTTTTTATTTATAGGTTTATGAAACCACCAAATTGATTGAAGTATATGGGTAAGAGTAAGACTTAAGTGGCACAAAGTTGGCTTATGGATGAAGCGAACTACCTCCTAGGTATTGAATATATTTTTCTTTTTTTAATAGCTTTTTAGACATATAATTTGATATTTATAATAACTTGTAATGTTTAGTTTAAAAAAATCTAAACACACAATACGTTTTATTGTATTTTTTAATTCAAAGATAAATTTTATTAAAAATAGAATTGTATTTAAATAAGGTATTTTTTTAGTCTCGTAAATTTAGAAAACATTTTGATTTGAATACAATTTGGTTTCAATAAAATTCATGAATATAGACAAAAATATAACTAAACAAAATTGTGTAGTAAGGCTAGTTTTTTAGAGTAAAGTTATCATACAAAGTCTTCTAAATTTAATAAGTGTACAAAGACAAAATGGATCGCAAAATATAACATAATGTCGAGGAAAAAAGATACGATGAATCACAAGCTGTAGCTAACGCATTAAGTATCCCGCCTGGGGAGTACGTTCGCAAGAATGAAACTCAAAGGAATTGATGGGAGCCCGCACAAGCGGTGGAGCCCTGTTTGAAGAGGCTCATATACCGAACGTCGAGAAATAATCCCCGGAGCGGGCGATTCAATTAATCTATATTCAGAAGATGATATTTCACCTCTACCATCAATAGGTTTAGCCAGGGCGTTTATAACACGACCCAAATAGGCCAAAATATTCAATGACGCAAATATAGAAAAAACAAAACACAATGATATAAACAAAAAATCTAACATCTATAAGCTATAAATCCAAAAATGAAAACCTAAAATCTCATATCGTAGAGTTCGATGAAACGGTTCCAATGCCACTTGAATGAGGTCAATCGGAATCCGGTTGACACATTTCTTACAACTTCTTATTTTAAGGAGAGTTTCTATTTGATCTAATCAGTTTTTTAAAGTAAAAGTTGTTATAATAGGAAAAGATCAAGTTATTTATGTTAGGTAAATCATTGAAATAAAAAAAGGAAAAGGTCAAAAGGAAATTCAGTACATACAAACACTTGTGGTTTAGGACCAGCCACAAAGACAAAATATTCACCGAGTTTATGGGATTTTTTGAACTCTATTTTGATCAACAATCTTTGTTTCAAATTATTAAGTGTCCCTAAAACATTTTGTTAGATTTCACAGACACAAATCGTCTAGCTAACTTGTATGGCAACTCTCACTCATTGGTGTTTAGATTTTATCATTCACCTTCAGTATATATTTCTCGCTTGTATCAAAGTGCTATCAACTTTTGAACATTCTTATGTGGTCAACTTTTACTATGATTGATAATTTATTGAGTGTATGCATTGCATAGGGTCGGCTCTAGGGTGGGCGAGCCGCACTCAGGCCGAGGCCTGTTCCCCAAGAGACTTAAATTTATATATATATATATATATATATATATATATATATATATATATATTGTGTGTATATATATATTATATATAGTTCATAACCAATTTAAACACTAAGATGACAATAGTGTATGTTTGCGCCTTGCCTTTTAAACTCAAGGTTAATGGTTTGATTCTTGCTGCTAATTTTTTTATCTAGTTTTTCCATTAGTTTGAAACTTAACTACCACTAGCTAATATCAGTGATTCAAACAGAAACAATCCAACTTATATGTCCCACTTCAACCGATGGCGGAAACATCGGAGTGAGACGATAACGAGATTGCTCATTGCTCACAACGCTAATAATGACAATATTTAATTTAAAGTCGAATTTCATTTCAAGAATAATTGTCAAAATACAACATTGAAACAAATACAACAATTAAACAAACAAAATACAACAACATTAACCTAAACGTCTAAATGTGTGTATCTAAGTACTTGCTATTTGATTTCATAGCATCTTCTTCATCAACTTGTAACACGTTTTAAAGTATAATTCAATGCAAAAGCAAAGGCGAATATACAAGTTTAAGCATAGCATACGTATACGAATAAAGTTTAAACAAATCCTCATGGTAACTATGATCTTACAAGAGCATAAACAAGGCATGCAATACTACTAGTCAAACCCTTAACGCAATCACGATGTTTTAACATGGCCTCAAGATTACACGATTGAGGAGGATGCGTTACTTCCTAGAGCGCTTATACATGTCAAACGAAGGCTTAAACAAGTTAATGACTAAAGTATCACATAAAGAATGTCCAAGATATAAGCATCACGTAATCGTATTAAGTATTCATGTGTATAGGATTGTTTGTGTATTTTATAAATGTAACACCCCAAAAACGGGTTTGGTAATTAAACCACGTTAATATTAAAGAGCGGGTAAAAGACCGTTAGTGATAAGAGTGAACCCGTAAACAAAATAACTAGGAGCAAATTAACCTAGTTAGTGATATGGAAATAACAATGAAACAATGAGTTGTAGCTCTTAGTAAATAAGACCTCAAATATGAGGGACCAAAAAGGGAAAAGGTTGAAACTTGAATATATAAAAAAATAATAACAAAACATCACACACATAAAAGTTGTGTGTGTGTAGCGGCCAGGAGCAAGACAAGGGGTAAACCCTTGTTCTTGCTAAATCTACCAAATTGAAGATCAATTCAAGACCCAAATCAGTGCATGAACCCATTTTACAAGACCCAAATCCTCATGGCAACTATGATCTTACAAGAGCATATACAAGGCATGCAATACTACCAGTCAAACCCTTAACGCAATAACGATGTTTTAACATGGCCTCAAGATTACACGATGGAGGAGGATGCGTTACTTCCTAAAGCGCTTATACATGTCAAACGAAGTCTTAAACAAGTTAATGACTAAAGTATCACAGAATGTCCAAGATATAAGCATCACTTAATCGTATCAAGTATTCATGTGTATAGGATTGTTTTTGCATTTTTTAAATGTAAGACCCCAAAAACGGGTTTGGTAATTAAACCACGTTAATATTAAAGAGCGGGTAAAAGACCGTTAGTGGTAAGAGGGAACCCATAAACAAAATATCTAGGAGCAAATTAACCTATTTAGTAATATGGAAATCACAATGAAACAATGAGTTGTAGCTCTTAATAAATAAGACCTTAAATATGAGGGACCAAAAAAGGAAAGGGTTGAAACTTGAATATATAAAAAAAATATTAACAAAACATCACACACACAAAAGGTGTGTGTGTGTAGCGGCCAGGAGCAAGACAAGGGGTAAACCCTTGTTCTTGCTAAATCTACCAAATTGAAGATCAATTCAAGACCCAAATCAGTGCATGAACCCATTTTAACGATCACCTAGACAAGGGGATCATAAGGTATGTCTTAAAAACTAGATTTGGTGAAAGTTGCGGTTTAAGACAAGTAGATTACTTGCAATTAGATTGTTGGATGACAATCCAAAGATGAAATTAAGTGTATATGTATGTTTGATTTCATTAGACTTAAATAAATTGTGCACTATTTGATGTAAGATTACTTGTAGGTTATTTACAAGTAGATGTTGAAGTGGGTTTTGATTATGTGATGAAATAGACGATACATAAGTTGTCACACCCCAACCGATGGCGGAAACATCGGGATGAGACGAAAACGAGATTGCTCATTGCTCACAACATTATTAAGTGGCAATAATTAATTAAACCATATTTCATTTCATAAGAATTGTCAAATACATCAATGTAACAAAACAAAGAACAACATAACATTTGCAAAGTCATAACAAAATTGATACATCGACATTAAACCTAACGTCTAATTTGTGTGTATCTAGTCCTTGCTATATTGTTTTCATAGCATCATCTCCTTCAACCTGTAACATGTTTTAAAATAATGTCAATGCGAAAGCAAAGGCGAGTACACAAGTTTAGGCATAACATACGTATACGAATAAATTTAAACAATCCACATGGCAACCAAATCTATACAAGAGCAATATCAAGGCATGCAATACTAATAATCAACCCTTAACGCAATCACGATGTTTTAACATGACCTCACGAATAACACGATGGAGGTGGATGCGTGAATTCCTATAGCGCTAAGCATGTCAAACGAAAGCTAAAAATAGTTGACTAAAGCATAGCAATACGCATATCCAAGACAAGCATCAAGTATAAGATTCAAGCTTTCATGTATATGGGATTGTTTGTGTGTTTCATAAAGTTTAAGTGTTCGTGATTTTGTATATGGAAACATGTTACACCCGAAAAGTGTTATAAACAAAGTGGGTCGAGTGTACTCACGGTTTTGCTAAGTCTTTTCTACACTTGACAATCCGTGGAGACGTTGGTTCGAGGATGACGCCGAATTATCCTACAAGAGGAAACAAGGCGTATGAGTATAGAGTTTCAACGGGAGATTAGGAGTATTCGAGCATGATTAAAAATAAGTTTGATAAAGTATTATGATACGAAAGTATTCACTAAGATGTAACACTCGTTCTTGACACTATAGTAACTCTTACGAGTTGGGTGTGATTTCATAGGTTCGGGGCCTATTAGAATCGTGACAAGGAATTACATATTTTAGTGTTAAACTTAATAACTTGATAGGTGATTATAAGTTCATTATCAAGGTTTCGTTTTAGAATTATAATATAGTTATATATATATATATATCATTATAATCATGTAGGAGGTGGGAGGATGAACCATCCACTTTGTAACCTCTAGTGTCATGTATGTCAAGTATGAGGTGGGAGGTTAAACCATTCACTTTGAACCTCGGATTATGTTCACCACTACACAAGTTATCATTGGTAACAAGGAGGGTACAAGAACTATATACTATACAAGAATGTAAAGACAAGAATGATAAGGTGTCATATAGATACCAAGTAGCCAAGTATTCAACAACCCGGCGAGCACACGAGGACAATCGTCAACGGCTTTGTGGGGTTGTGACACTTTAAGTCTAGCAAACTATCTTGGGATCTTGATGAAAAATCATCAAGTGATGTGTGGTCTCAAGTTAGGATAGCCCAAGCTTCCTTGGTGGACACACATTTACAAGTTTAAGAACTTGCATCACTTGTGAGCTCAATGCTCTTCAAAAACAGAAAGTTTGGAGTGATTAAACACTCCTATTTACAAGTTTAACAACCTAGGTTAGTCCCCATAATCATACATGTGATTAGGAGTTCAAGAACACTAGGATGAATGAGAAAAGTAAGAGATTAAACAAGTTTATGAGAAAATAAAGTAAAACAGTCCACTTTGGAACCTTTTTCTGGTCATTCCAGAGGTTGGTTTTCCATGGAAAACCAATGGAAATGATCCTTAGGTTAATCCAAGCAAGTGGGAAAAAGAATAGAAGGATTTTGTTAAGAAATGAGTGAGTTATACTCACTTTTGTGAAGATGGGTAATTCTGCTCGAAAATCTGATGTTGCAAGGATTTTGAGGTGATTTGAGAGGGATTAGATAGAGTTTAGAAAGTGTAAAATGCTTGGATTGTGTGTGGGTTTTATAGGGAAGGGTTATGTTAGGTTTTAGTTAAGTAATTAATGTTAAAACATGATTTAAAACTCAAATAAAACACAAAAACCCGCCCAAAAAAGGGATGTTTGCCCGCTGGTCGCGCCCAGCTTTGACTGGAAACAGTGGTTAAATGATTTGTTATCCGAGTTCTTTCACATGTTGGGTGTTTGGCGGAGTGGTTGAGGTGTTGTTTGTTGAACCAGGGATCCCGAGTTCGAGTCTCGCGGATCCCGGTTTGATTTTTTTTTATTTTTTTAATTAAAAACTCAACAATTTAGTTTCATAATTGGCAGGAAAGGCCCATGTAGTTCAAGAATTCAGTAATTACATATTAGACCTTGGACTTTTTTTTTAGGAAAAAAAGATATATAAGTATTTATTAACATTTAATCCTAAATGTTAATATATTTATAAAATAGCATTTTAATTTTTATAAAAAGTAAATTAATTAATTTTATTAACTAATTTAATTAATTAATTTAATTAATTAATTTATTTATTTATTTATTTGAATTAATTAACTTAATAAATGAATAGGTAATTATATTTTCGTAACGAATTTAGTTTAACGATTACAAGTTTCACGTTTAAGTCTCGATTACGCATACATACCATGTTTGCAAGTTATGACACGTTTACGATTGAGAGTACCACGAATATGTTTACATGTTTAAAGTATGAACAAGTATAAGTGTAACAGGACTATGATTAACATAATATGGATAAAATACGAGTTTCTCATTACAATCCAAGTCTCGGTTTACAACATTTACAAAGAAAGACGAATACAAGATACAACGCTTACTAAAAATAGAAGTACGATACAAGGTTTCCAAATATAGAAAGTATAGAAACGCGGAGCGTTACAGTCTCCTCTCCTTTAGTAAATTTCGTCCCGAAATTTAGGAAGATGTAACGAAGAGATATAGATACTTAGTCTTCATATCACTTTCAAGTTCCCAAGTGAATTCGGCGCCACGTTTACCTTCCCATCGAACCTTGACAATAGGAATACGACTGCGCCTCAGTTGCTTGGTTCCTCGGTCCATGATTTCGACCGGTTTCTCCACAAAGTGTAAAGTATCGTTGATCTGAAGATCTTCGAGTGGAACTTGAAGTCCTTCTTCGGCTAGACACTTCTTCAAATTCGAAACATGAAACATAGGATGAACATTGCTGAGTGTTTGAGGTAGATCCAGTCGATACGCTACCTTGCCTATCCCTTTCGAGAATCTTGAAAGGACCCACATAGCGAGGAGCGAGTTTGCCTTTCTTACCAAAACGAACAACACCTTTCCAAGGTGCAACCTTGAGAAGTACGTGGTCACCTATGTCGAATTCCAAAGGTTTGCGTCTTCTATCAGCATAGCTCTTTTGTCGGCTTCGAGCTTTGAGCAAGTTGTCACGAATCTGTAGGATCTTGTCCGTCGTCTCTTGTATAAGTTCGGGAACGGTGAGTTGTACGTCTCCGATCTCGTGCCAACAAATAGGCGAACGGCATTTGCGACCATACAGTGCTTCAAATGGAGCCATTTGAATACTTGCGTGATAGCTGTTGTTGTACGAGAATTCTACCAAGGGTAAGTGCAAATCCCAGTTGCCGCCAAAATCGATTACGCATGATCGAAGCATATCCTCTAGAGTTTGAATAGTACGCGCGGTCTGACCGTCAGATTGAGGATGAAAAGCGGTGCTAAGATTCAAACGAGTGCCAAGGGCGGATTGGAAAGTTTGCCAAAGGCGAGAAGTGAAACGAGCATCACGATCAGAAATAATATCAAGAGGAGTACCGTGACGACTAATGATTTCACTCGTGTAGATACGAGCCAATTTCTCGACTTTGTAATCTTCACGAATGGCGAGGAAGTGTGCGGATTTGGTCAAACGATCGATGATAACCCAAATGCTGTCGTGACCAGACGAGGTACAAGGCAATTTCGTGATGAAATCCATGGCTATGCTCTCCCATTTCCAGACAAGAATTTCTGGTTGTTCGAGCAAACCGGAGGGACGTTGATGTTCTGCCTTGACTTTGGAACACGTAAGGCATTTGGAGACGTAGAGAGCGATATCACGTTTCATTCCAGGCCACCAATAGGATGCGCTACATCTTATCAGCTCCAGGGTGAACGGAGTATCGGGATTTGTGAGCTTCGTCCATCAAAGTAGTCCAAAGATTGAGACGATCAGGAATCCAAATGCGACTATGGTAGTAAAGAATACCATCAGGCTTAGCTTCGAGTGGGTTTTCGATTCCACAATTCAACTCGTTATCGAGGTTACCCTCGTTAATGAGGCAAATTGTGCTTGTCGAATCAACTCATTGAGTTTTCCCAAGATTTGGTAGCAACGAGCACTCTTGACATGAGTCTTACGACTAAGTGCATCGGCCACGACATTCGCCTTACCAGGGTGGTAGCGGATATCGTAGTCGTAGTCGTTTAACAATTCTACCCAACGACGTTGACGCATGTTGAGTTCCTTTTGATCAAAGATGTGTTGGAGGCTCTTATGGTCGGTAAAGACCGTACACTTTATACCATAAAGGTAGTGTCGCCAAATCTTTAATGCAAAACCAACTGCACCAAGTTCAAGGTCGTGAGTAGTATAGTTTTTTCTCATGAATTTTGAGTTGTCTCGACGCGTAAGCGATTACTTTGTCCCGTTGCATGAGAACGCAACCATGACCCTGGTTAGAGGCATCGCAATACACGACGAAATCATCGTTCCCATCGGGGAGAGTGAGAATAGGAGCATTACAAAGCATGTCCTTGAGCGTTTGGAAAGATTCTTCTTGTTCGGACCCCAAACAAAAGGTTTATCTTTTTGAGTCAACGAAGTCAAAGGAACGGCAATCTTCGAGAAGTTCGAGATGAAACGGCGATAATACCCAGCTAGGCCAAGACACGAACGGATTTCAGAGGGCGACTTAGGTGCAATCCAATTCTTCACAGCTTCTATCTTTGTAGGGTCAACATGAATACCAAGTTCATTGACGGTGTGACCTAAGAATTGAACCTCTTGTAGCCAAAATTCACACTTGGAGAATTTGGCATAAAGACGTTCGGTTTGCAAAAGCTGAAGAATAAGACGCAAATGTCGTCCATGTTCTTCTTTCGTCTTGGAGTAGATTAGGATATCGTCGATGAATACAATGACGAAATGATCGAGAAAAGGCTTACACACACGGTTCATGAGATCCATAAACACTGCAGGAGCGTTGGTCAAACCAAAAGGCATGACCACGAACTCGTAGTGTCCATAATGTGTGCGAAATGCGGTTTTGGGTACATCTTCCTCCGAAACCCGAAGTTGATGATAGCCAGAACGGAGGTCAACCTTTGAAAAGCACTTCGCGCCTTGCAATTGATCGAAGAGATCGTCAATACGAGGAAGTGGTATCGGTTTTTGACTGTAAGTTTATTGAGCTCACGATAATCAATGCACATCCGAAAAGACCCATCTTTCTTCTTGATGAACAACATGGGAGCGCCCCAAGGGGAAGTACTAGGGCGTATAAAGCCTTTATCAAGAAGCTCTTGAAGTTGGCTTGATAGCTCTTGCATCTCCGAGGGTGCTAAACGATAGGGAGCCTTCGCAACAGGAGTTGCGCCAGGAATGAGGTCAATACGAAAATCGACAGCTCGAGGAGGCGGAGGACCAGGGAGATCCTCGGGGAAAACAGAAGGAAACTCACAAACGACAGGAGCATCACTTATGCTAGGACCTTTGTTGTCACACCCCGACCCGCAGCGGAAATAAGAGTCGGGGCAAAATTGGGTTATCACCAAAGCACATGACATTTACTATTATGTTTCATAATTAATGAAGTCAAAGTTACATTTTCAAACATCCAAACATGTTCATTCAATACAAAGGAAATAACCAAACATAGCAATCCCAATACTAAATCGTTTTATTCTTCTAATCCAGGTCCTATGTGTTCCTAGCTGCTGCTGGTTCACCTGTATCATGTGTAAAATGGGAGTTTTTGGGTCAACATAAGTTGGCGAGTGAACCTTATTAGATAAACATTTGATAATGATTTTATGGTTAGTTTATCAATGAAATATTGTGCATAATCATAAAAGAGCAAATGTAAGTAATCAAGCATTGGCAAATAGCAGTTACAATTATAGCATATAATAACACTTGACAGCATACATGAACATACCAATATCATACGATAACTAACATAAATGAACTGTGCGATCAAGGCTCAATCAAGCGGAGCCGATCGTATTGCATGAACTGGAAATGTAAATTGAACTGTGCGATCAAGGCTCAATCAAACGGAGCCGATCGTATTGCATGTACTGAAATGCAAAATGAACTGTGCGATCAAGGCTCAATCAAACGGAGCCGATCGTATTGCATGAACTGAAATGTAAAATGAACTGATCGATCAAGGCTCAATCAAACGGAGCCGATCGTTGCGGGCACGCTAGGTTCAACCGCATAATAAAATGGGGAACAGGCTCAAACCTCATAATAAAATGGGGAGCGGCAGCCTCGGCAATTGCATGTACTGAAATAATAATTTGCATCCAATAATAACTACTTAACAGCAACAAACTAAATACACATGTCATGATATGATGTATGCACAATAGTTTAGTTATAATATGTATATAAACAAAGACACATGATACACCCCAAAAACGTGATTAAAACTGGGAATTTGAAAGGTTCACTCACATTGGGTGCGTTGAATTGGAGATGGTGAGATGCGCACGATTTAGATGAGCGAGTCGACGAGGAATACTAACCTAAATAATAATGGAAAAATATATTAAATGGATGGATGTTATTAAGGATTTTAATGAAATTTTTAGATATATTTTTGTGAGTTTATGGCTATTTTCTATCTTTAAAAATGTTATTTTTAAGTATTTTTAATTGATTTTTAAATTAAATTAAATAAATAAATATAAAAAAATATTATTTTTTTTAGTGTTGACCGTTGACCGATTCGGTCAGCGGTTAATTCTGCGCCGGGTGGGATTCGAACCGGCGACCTTCCGTTCGCGTGCACGTAGCTCTACCAACTGAGCTACGTGTCTAACCCGTTATAAACTCGGTTTTAATTATATTTATACACTTATTTGAATTAACCGAGAATTCCTTTTTTTGCAAAAACGTTTTATTTCAATTGGACCGGTGCTCATGACAAGATTCGAACGCGCGACGTGAAGTTCATGTTGCACACAGTCCACCGCTGGACTGTGTGTCTAACCCGGTTATATTCTTGGTTTTTATTATACTTAACAACTATCTGTTTTAACCCGGTTTAGTTCTTGACCAAAAAGGCATGTTATTACACAAGGCGTGCGTGTAGCAAGGATCGAACTCGGGACGTGTGTGTGAAATTTGCACACAGTCCACCGCTGCACTGTGTGTCTAACCTGTTTAAACTTCCGATTTTAATTAATCTTAACTCGTTACTGAACTCGTCTTCTTCATTACGAAACGCAGATATCAATCAACAATCTGATTCGTGATTAATTTAGTTAATAAACATGATGACTAGTTTGAATGCATTAAACCGAACAGTTTGGGGAATGAAGATACCGAACAGGTTGTCTTCTTCAGAGAGTCCGGTGAAAACTTGTCGGCTCTGATTTTGAACATTCGGCTGAGAGGATCTATCAACAGATTTAAGGGATTAGATATGAAATTGAACTAGTGAGTATTGATTATCAGTACGTTGGAATGTGCATACCGATAACTAACGAGTTTCCGGCAATTCCAGAAATTTTCCGGCGAACACAGAAAGTCCAGCAATGTCGTCTGTGGTGGATTTTGAGTGATGGGTTAATGTTGGTAAAGTTCTAACAATAGATTGAAATCGTGAAGGAGAAGTATTTTACCGGTTTGTGTTGAATACGGTTTTCCGGCGACTTTTGCAAAGAATTCCGGCGAACTGTTTTAGGCGCTCAAATGGTCTGAAAATGCGACGAAAAGGAATTGAAGTGTTGGTATGATATCTCTGAATCGCGAGAGTGTCCGGTGTTTGAGTTAATCAGAACTTGAAGTTCTTTTTCGGTTTTAAAAATAAAAAATGATGAGTCTTTAATTTCAATCAATTTCCGATTGATTAGAAACCGTCGAGCGTCGGTTATAACCGATTGTGTGAGGTAAACAATCGATTGACGATTGGTTTGCCGATTACCGTTTTTCAGGTGACACCATCGGTTAATCTGAGTTTGTGTATAAGTTCCATTTGTTTTCCTAGTGTTAACAGAAAACACATTGTGGCGGAGTGGTTTAGGGAATGGACGTTAAGTCGTTGAGCGACTCAGCTGACCCGGGTTCGAGTCCCGGCAGCTTCAAATATTTTTATTTATTTTATTTTAACTTTTTATCAAATATAATTTTTGTAGTTTAGTTTATTTATTAATTATGTATCGTTTTAACTCAAAATAACCATAAATAATTAATGCACTTTCATAACTTGGTACTTGATTACAAAACGGAGCGGGTTTTGGAGACCCGATTTTTACAAATGTTACATTCGTCTTTCTTTTCCACGACGTGGGCGAGAAAGGCAAAGTACTCCTTATGCAAGTACTTGTTCGCTTTGATGCACGACATAAGCTTGAGACCCTTAGAAGGTTTCTCACCATAGACGTGTAAAGAGTCACCTTGAGGTAGGGGAAGGTGGATGAATTTCTCAGAACAAACGACTTCAGCGCGAACTCGCTTAAGCCAGTCCATGCCTACTATGACGCCAAAGCTACCCATTTGCATAGGTATGAGGTCGATGGAAAACTTATGATCGTTTAAGATTAGGGAGCAACCAGAAAGAACAGAGTCAACGGAGATGGTCTTACAATTAGCGACTTCGACAGCAAAAGGATTAGGCATTTTAGTTCGTTCGCACTTAAGCAAGGGTTCAAATTCAACGGATACAAAACTTCTATCCGCGCCAGTATCAAACAGACAAGTAGCATAGATATGGTTCACAAGGAACGTACCAATGATGAAGTCATTCGAACTTTGGGCTTGAGCTGAGGTGAGAACGAAAGCTCATCCTTTCGCAGGTTCGGTTTGTTGTTGCTGTTGGTTGTTGGTGCGTTTCGGGCAAACGTTGGCGAAATGGTTAGGATCGCCACAATTGTAGCAGGTTCGACCAGGTGTAGCTTGGGTTTGGCGGTTTGGGTTAGGATTGGGTAAAAGAGCTTGGGTTTGCTGGTTCTGGGGTAGGCGACAGTAGTTGGAGAGGTGTCCCAACCTATTACAGTTGGCACATTTTCGGCATGAGGTGCCAACAGGGTGATGGTAGTTGCAAGTGGTACACTTGGGGTGAGAGCCAATGTAACCTTGTCCAGGTTGGTTGGTGTTTTGGGTAGGCGGAGTGACGACAGCATTGTTTTGAGAAGAAGCCTTCCGCTTCTTGTTCTTGTTGTGGGGCTTCTTGGCTGGAGGGGTAGGTGATTCGGTGGTGTTGGGAATGGCTTGGTGCGCATGCTTCATAGGGACCTTGTCGTAGGCCCCTGAAGGATGCAGTTATGGTTGAGTTGGAGGGTTATGGCATAGGCTTCCTCGAGGGTTTTCGGGTTGGCTGCGGCTACATGGTTCATGATCACCGGTGAGAGGCAACGGATGAGCTTGGCGATTGACTTGGGAACAGTATCGACTTGCCCAGGGCAAATGATACTTAACTGTTTAAAGCGCGCAATCAATGCTTCAGCGTCGCTCCCCTGTTGTGTGAGGTTCCAGAACTCGTTTTCAAGTTTCTGGGTCTCATGGGGAGGACAAAATTGCTCCTTCATGAGCTCCTTAAGCTCTTCCCAAGTCATCGCATGGGCTGCTTCGTTTCCACGCGTGTTTCGTACGGTGGTCCACCACTCGAGGGCTCTCTTGCGGAAGACTCCGGTGGCATTAAGGGTTCGGAGTTCCTCAGGGCAGCCGCCCTGAAGGAAGATAAGCTCCATTGAATCAAACCAATTGATCATGGCGGTAATACCGTCCATGCCAGTGAATTCCACTGGTTTACAAGCCATGAAATGCTTGAATTGGTAAGATGGTTTGGGGGCATCGGCTTTGGAATCAGCGGATGATTTAGGTGTGGCTTCGGCGTGTATGGTGTAGATTTGGCTAACAATGTCGGGTATGATCTTAGCCAATTGCCCGGCCATTTGCTCCGAAACGAGCCCAATCAGTTCTTGGTTCGATATCGAGTCCTCGTTGTTGGATTCCTTCTGGGAATCCGTCTTCTTGGACTTCTTGAGGCGGTTCAACGAGTTACGGAAAGGAGGCATCTAGAGGTTGTAAACAAGACAAAAGCATGAGACTTGATTGTAATAAAGAAAATAGGTTTTGCATGCATGAGTATTAATAAAATTCACATAAGTTTCACATAAGAAGCATGTGTTCATCAAGTATGGTTCACATAGTTTGCATGAGTTCAACAAGTATAACATGTATACTCACGTATGAATACAAATAAAGAGTATAAATTTAGTTTGTTCACGAGGATTCGTATTGTTTTTTATTGCGATAAACGTGCTAGTGTGTAACGGTTTGAAATGAGGTAACAAGTATCAAAACACATAAAATTTGAGTCACATAAAAAGAATAAGCTCGTAAAACATGGGAATGATTCGGGTAGAGAATCATCGACAATTCCAAAGTGAATCGAAGATCTTTTCGAATTAGAGAAACGTGCTTTGGCCTATAGGTAAAATGCTCTCATCGAGAAGCGACTAACGACATTTTACCCTTCCAGTTACTACACGTCTCTAACCGATCGGAAAATCGAGACTTTGGCGAGAGCGAAAATCAAGGAATGGGACTTAATCGACAAGGTGCGGGTTCACCCCTAACTTGATGATTTCGTACCCTAAGTGTGGTTGGTACTTACCAAACGAAGAGCAAATTCCGATTCGTTGGTAAGGGTCCACTAGAGTTTTGAGTTGGAAATTTTCCATCAAGGTTTGGATTTCACTCATAACTCGATGGCATAATTGCGTGCAAAAAGAATAAGTATAGCGGATTGAGAGTCGTTCACCAAATTGCGGTTTTCACACCTATTTTAGTGAAGTCGTCTCGTTTATATTACGAGTGTCTTCAAGCGTCCAAACTTGTATTGTGTAAAAGTGTCTTAGGAAGACACCATGTATATGTATTAAGACCAAAATGAAAGAGAGAAGCAAAGTAGGAAGCATAAAGTTTTAAGCATAATCAAGAATGGTCACAACGGGTACTTAGAACTATAGACTAGGTCGAACATGGCAATTCTACCTAATTCCCTATAGTTATGGCTCTGATACCAATCTTCACACCCCAACCAATGGCGGAAACATCGGGATGAGACGCAAATGAGATTGTTCATTGCTTACAACATTTTAAGTGACAATAATTAATTAAACCATATTTCATTTCATAAGAATTGTCAAATACATCAATGTAACAAAACAAAGAACAACATAACATTTGCAAAGTCATAACAAAATTGATACATCGACATTAAACCTAACGTCTAATTTGTGTATATCTAGTCCTTGCTATATTGTTTTCATAGCATCATCTCCTTCAACCTGTAACATGTTTTAAAATAATGTCAATGCGAAAGCAAAGGCGAGTACACAAGTTTAGGCATAGCATACGTATACGAATAAGTTTAAACAATCCACATGGCAACCAAATCTATACAAGAGCAATATCAAGGCATGCAATACTAATAATCAAACCCTTAACGTAATCACGATGTTTTAACATGACCTCACGAATAACACGATGGAGGTGGATGCGTGAATTCCTATAGCGCTAAGCATGTCAAACGAAGGCTAAAAATAGTTAATGACTAAAGCATAGCAATACGAATATCCAAGACAAGCATCAAGTATAAAATTCAAGCTTTCATGTATATGGGATTGTTTGTGTGTTTCATAAAGTTTAAGTGTTCGTGATTTTGTATATGGAAACATGTTACACCCGAAAGTGTTATAAACAAAGTGGGTCGAGTGTACTCACGGTTTTGCTAAGTCTTTTCTACACTTGACAATCCGTGGAGACGTTGGTTCGAGGATGACGCCGAATTATCCTACAAGAGGAAACAAGGCGTATGAGTATAGAGTTTCAACGGGAGATTAGGAGTATTCGAGCATGATTAAAAATAAGTTTGATAAAGTATTATGATACGAAAGTATTCACTAAGATGTAACACTCGTTCTTGACACTATAGTAACTCTTACGAGTTGGGTGTGATTTCATAGGTTCGGGGCCTATTAGAATCGTGACAAGGAATTACATACTTTTGTGTTAAACTTAATAACTTGATAGGTGATTATAAGTTCATTATCAAGGTTTCGTTTTAGAATTATAATATAGTTATATATATATCATTATAATCATGTAGGAGGTGGGAGGATGAACCATCCACTTTGTAACATCTAGTGTCATGTATGTCAAGTATGAGGTGGGAGGTTAAACCATTCACTTTGAACCTCGGATTATGTTCACCACTACACAAGTTACCATTGGTAACAAGGAGGGTACAAGAACTATATACTATACAAGAATGTAAAGACAAGAATGATAAGGTGTCATATAGATACCAAGTAGCCAAGTATTCAACAACCCGGCGAGCACACGAGGACAATCGTCAACGGCTTTGTGGGGTTGTGACACTTTAAGTTTAGCAAACTATCTTGGGATCTTGATGAAAAATCATCAAGTGATGTGTGGTCTCAAGTTAGGATAGCCCAAGCTTCCTTGATGGACACACATTTACAAGTTTAAGAACTTGCATCACTTGTGAGCTCAATGCTCTTCAAAAACAGAAAGTTTGGAGTGATTAAACACTCCTATTTACAAGTTTAACAACCTAGGTTAGTCCCCATAATCACACATGTGATTAGGAGTTCAAGAACACTAGGATGAATGAGAAAAGTAAGAGATTAAACAAGTTTATGAGAACATAAAGTAAAACAGTCCACTTTGGAACCTTTTTCTGGTCATTCCAGAGCTTGGTTTTCCATGTAAAACCAATGGAAATGATCCTTAGGTTAATCCAAGCAAGTGGGAAAAAGAATAGAAGGATTTTGTTAAGAAATGAGTGAGTTATACTCACTTTTGTGAAGATGGGTAATTCTGCTCGAAAATCTGATGTTGTAAGGATTTTGAGGTGATTTGAGAGGGATTAGATGGAGTTTAGAAAGTGTAAAATGCTTGGATTGTGTGTGGGTTTTATAGGGAAGGGTTATGTTAGGTTTTAGTTAAGTAATTAATGTTAAAACATGATTTAAAACTCAAATAAAACACAAAAACCCGCCCAAAAAAGGGATGTTTGCCCGCTGGTCGCGCCCAGCTTTGACTGGAAACAGTGGTTAAATGATTTGTTATCCGAGTTCTTTCACATGTTGGGCGTTTGGCGGAGTGGTTGAGGTGTTGTTTGTTGAACCGGGGATCCCGAGTTCGAGTCTCGCGGATCCCGGTTTGATTTTTTCAATTTTTTTTAATTAAAAACTCAATAATTTAGTTTCATAATTGGCAGGAAAGGCCCATGTAGTTCAAGAATTCAGTAATTACATATTAGACCTTGGACTTTTTTTTTAGGAAAAAAAGATATATAAGTATTTATTAACATTTAATCCTAAATGTTAATATATTTATAAAATAGCATTTTAATTTTTATAAAAAGTAAATTAATTAATTTTATTAACTAATTTAATTAATTAATTAATTTATTTATTTATTTGAATTAATTAACTTAATAAATGAATAGGTAATTATATTTTCGTAATGAATTTAGTTTAACGATTACAAGTTTCACGTTTAAGTCTCGATTACGCATACATATCATGTTTGCAAGTTATGACACGTTTACGATTGAGAGTACCACGAATATGTTTACATGTTTAAAGTATGAACAAGTATAAGTGTAACAGGACTATGATTAACATAATATGGATAAAATACGAGTTTCTCATTACAATCCAAGTCTCGGTTTACAACATTTACACCGAAAGACGAATACAAGATACAACGCTTACTAAAAATAGAAGTACGATACAAGGTTTCCAAATATAGAAAGTATAGAAACGCGGAGCGTTACATAAGTGTTCATGATCATCATACTTGTATGTATGTGTAAGATATTTGAACATTTAGAGGTTCGAATAAGTGTTCATACATGACTTGAAATTAGTTTTGTATGATATGATGAAATTGATTTTAAGTCAATATTAATGAGTATTTGAGATCATGTTGTCTACTAGTTGTATGTAGAAACTATGTTAATTTGATATTAACTATCATGTGAACTTGGTTTGGGAAACGTAACTTTAATGGTATCATAAGAATAGTGCTTACCAAGTAATTAACGAAATGCCTAAATGAGTTGTTAAACTTGTTCGTGGGTTTTTATGAGTTAATAGGCAATTGACTTTTAAAAGTCAAACCAACTTATAATAAGATCAAATGGTGATTTTGATATAAATTCCGTAAGATGGAATGGTAATAATGACAATCTAACCATCTTACAAAATGATAAAAGGTAGTTTGACGCTTGACAAGATATGAGGAAGCATGGAGAGAAGCGGGTCAAACGGATCGAATACGCGAAAAAAGGCATAATCGGACTTCAAAGTAAGTAAAGCTTACATACTTAAAATAGTAAATGTACTTATGTATTTGAATATGAATAAGTGACTTGGTACTCGGAACGAGATTTCGAAATACAAGGTTCCGACATGAATTTATACAGGTCGGAATAAGCAAATATGGTATTAAACCATATTTGATGGTAAAAGGGGAAAAATAGTAATATTGTCATGTGTTGACAAATAAACATGAAATTTTGAAAAGTTGCCTTATGGTGCAAACCATAAGGAATAAGAAGGGGTAATATGGTAATTCAGTCACGAGTTTGACGAATAAATATTAAACTCTAGAATAAGGGCATTTTGTGGCGTAAACTGTAATGGGTTGAACGAATTAAGAAATATAAGCACAAGGCGTAACCGAAATGGATTAAATGGTGAGACGATACATATATACCATCTTATAACGATAGTGATTTGGACCAAAAGGGTCAAATGGTGTAGTCATCACCATTTGACATTAATATCTAATGAACGCTTGTCGAGTTTTGTGATCACAGGGGAATAACGCATGGTTCGCGTCGCCATTAGTTAGTAATTAATAGTGAAAGGTATTTAAACGGGTCAAAGCTATGACTCAAGCCAGGTAAGTGTGATGGATCAAACTCTTATTGAGGACTTAAAGGTCGATGAGAGTTAAATGAGTCATAAATGAATAATGGATTACCTTAAGTAAAGTAAATCCGACAACATAATCCGTAAAATTATGTTCTTACGAACATAATGATTTTACATAGATTTTGGTTAAATGTTCATTTTGGTCAAAACATGTTATGGCAAGTCCTTCGTCGTAAAAGAAGAGACTAAGTTGACCAAAATTCCCTCGAGTGATGAAAATGAGTAAATGACTCTAAGATTAGTTTAAAATTGAGTTTTATAATATAATAGACTCTTTCGGTAACGTAAAAGAGAAAAGCATAAGCCTTTTGGTTTAATGCCTTTTAAATGTTCTTTTCTGTAAACTGTCGAACCAAAGGGTGGATATTGGATAAAATAATTTTTTGATAATAAATCCACCACAAATAACATTGTGGTGGGAATTAGATAGATATCCTAGTGTAGAAATGATAAGATAGAAGGTTTGGTTGAAATAAGCGTTGTATTACGCTAAAACAACCAAACGGGTCAAAATAATAAATAAATAAAGGTTTAGTTGAATAAAGCGATGTATTTCGCTAAGAAAACTATACGGGTAATAATGGAGTTTTAAAGCATACCGAAATGGATGCGTAAATGTATAGTTTGGTTTAAATGGGGTTAACGGGCAAAATCGGAAAATAGGAGCATCAACCGGGGATAAATGCATAAGTTATATGAAATAAGAATCCGGGTCAAGGATTTCGGGTTAAATATGTAAGAAAATATTCAACGGATATTTAGAAACAAGTTTCGGGTAAAACGGAGAAGAATTGAGGGAGTTACGGAAAATATCGTAACTAAATCTGCAGACAAGGCAAATTTGTAGTAAGCCACCGTAAGCTACGGTGGCCTACCGTAGCTTACGGTGGCGGCTGCTGTGTTGAAACTAGAAGTCTTAACCATAAGACAGTGAGCTAGGACCGTAAGGTTTGACCGTAAGCTACAGTGGTCACCGTAGCTTACGGTGAAGCCTAAAACTAAAGTTTTGTTTTTATTGTTTTAAGCCTTCGGGTTTATTCGGTTATGTTATAATTTATTTTAACTAACGTATTTCATAAAATATGTGTCACACCCCGGATTTCCAACCCCGAAATCCTTACACCGGTGGGCCCGGGTGGGGAGTATCTGACATCAGTTGATAACATCATTGTCAATTAAACACGGCACAGCGAAAGTCTTGGAGTAAAATTAATATTACAAACCAAATGTGCGAAAATATAAAATAATATACAAGCTTTTAATAGAAGATCCACAGGCGGATCATAAAATGTAAATGGAAATAATACAAAACAGACTTTAGGCAGATTTAGGATTTGGAAGATCCTTTATCACTACAGAGCAGCTTCCGGCCTATTTTGTATTGTACCTGCAGTTTAGCCTTTGGACGATACGTCAGCTTACACTGGTAAATACACCCAACTGACTCATTTTGAAAACTTTAAAATGGTTTTAAGTGCAAAACGGCACAAAATCTTATATTAACTTGGGAAAGTTTACCTTGCAACCTTGTATCAGATTCACATGTTTGTCAATACATACAGGGCCTAGTACAGAAACCGAGACATGATTAAATACACACCACTCAGGACTCACGAAGGAGTCATCCCCAACGTCTTGGGAACATTGCATATGAGCATCAAAAGGTGTATGCCTACACCCCGTGCTAAGGTCGTGGCCAATAACTAATGTATTGAGCCCAGGATATCCATGACACGGTAATTTAACCCCCGATGTTTAAGTTATCAAACAAAACTGATTAAAACGAAATATGCGGGTTTATTAGCCACAAACGAGCATTCGATTGACCCCATTTTGGACCAAGCGGTAATAATTTACCGTATCCCAAGCCTGTATAGGGAAAATAAGTCGAGAGTATTTACCTGAGCTAGTCTTCTTCTTTTATTTTTAAATAACTCAGCCGTATACAAAAGTACCAAGTGCAGATAGCATTTACCGGGAAGGCTCTAGTCTGGATTATGGCATAAGCTAGCCAATTAAATACTAACGGTCTTATAAACCGAATAGTGTACATGATCATTACGTATAACGCTTGATTAAACGATGATCGGATAGAATGTAGTTTAATCCGACAAGTACTTGACTTGTGTAATATGGGTAAAATATATACATTCTGGATTTTGAAACTTAATTTGGTTAAATTCCGTAAAATAGTTACATATACGTAACTGTGCGCATAGCAGCGATATCGGGTAACCGGATAAGTCATGGAGAAGTTCTATATGCCATTATACTTTAAATAAGTTAAGATATCAGTAGGATATCAACTTGTATGCTCGTTAAGGTTTTAAAATAAAATTATGCCTCATAAGGGCATTTTGTTAATTTCATACCATATAAAAGGAACTTGAATATAATTTAATGTTATGATTATAAGTATTCTGGAAAAATACTTTATTTATGATATAATATCAGTAGGATAGCAATTAGATGTGTGAATTATCTTTTATGACCAAACTATGCACCGAAGGGGCATTTTGGTCATTTTACACATAGTTTATAAATTATTTGAGATTCTGAGTTTATAACATGTAGCTACTGTAAATATATTTAAAATAAGTTTTAAATCAGTAGGTAACAAGTCTTGGTCCATTAATATGGTTCAAAACCATACTATGCGCCCAAATGGCGCTTATGTCGTAAAATGACGTCTTTATGCGATGTTTATGAAAACTGATGTTAAGGTCGGATTAAAATGTTTAAAATATGTCATTTAGTATAACATATTAGTAGGTAAATGATTTACCATGAAAAGATTTGATTAAAACTATTTTATAGGCCACATGGGCTAAAATCGTCATTTATCGGCATAGTTTAAGGACCTGCTTGAAAACTCAGTTTATAACTTGGTTCAACATCCCAAATAATCCTACTTATAATATTACATCATTAGAAAAACTTATTTTCAAGTTCATTACCGTTTAAAACCTTGTTTTATGCAAAAAGGACATTTTGGTCAAAGATGACATAATTATGGAACTTGTGCATAAACTTGGATTCTGGTTATGATCATGTAATATAACCTCAGAGGGTTATGCTACATTATATTGTGATCATAATGCAAGTTTAGATCAGTAGATAACTAATCTAAATCGGGTCAGAATCGAAAGTCAAAGCAGAAGTCAAACTTTACGACTTTCGGTTGCGAACCGACCCTAGAACTGGAATTGACGAGCCGAACATGTTCTTACATGTTCTAATAATTATTACCAACTTGTTTAAGTATCAAAATAGGTTTCATAACATATATAAGATCAATTTATGGTTTTTTCGAAAAATGGCATGTTTGACTTTTTAATATCATAACTTTGACCCGTCAATTGGTCTAGCAAACGTGATCTTTAGGAGGTGCCCTTTATATGGATTAACACCTACATTATTAATATCACTTAGCCATGTTCATTTCGAACAATGGCTGGACCATAATGGCCTTAACCGAAAGTCAAAACGTTTTACGAAAATGCTTGACTTTTGGCTATAAAAGCCTATAAACGAAAATGCAAGAGCAAGGAACACTTACAAGAGGTTACTACAATGCAAGAGAACTAAGTTGGATGCTCCTTTCAGCTAGGAACTTCCAGAGGAGGGAGAAGAGTTATGATTTAGAAAGGTGCAAGTTCAAATGGTGAACTTGATCACCTATTTATAGTTGGAGAACTCAAAGGTGTTTAGGGGTGTAAGAAGAAGCTTACAAGTGTCCCAAGACGTGGCATAGCAGTTTAGAGAAGCCATGGTTTCAAATTAATGGTTTTGGAGTTTTGCTTGGAGACCAAACAAATTTTCTGCAAAAGAGGGCTTCTCGCGCCCCGCGAGAGACCCAGGCCTGGTCTCTCGCGGCCCGCGACCACCCCCTGGCCACTTTCAAAGTTTGACACTTTTAACCCCTTAACTTATTAAAGCTTCTAAAAACCTTTTTAAACACTTTTTGGCACTTTTAGCCCTCCGTAGTCAATACTTGGCATACCCAGGATTATGCACGGACATTATCGAGCTCTCGGTTCGTTAAAAGGTCACTTAGAGGTATAAATTAACATGTTGACACTTTTAATCCCTCCATCATCCAACTTTCTCATATTTACAAAAATTGAACCCTCTCGTCCAACAAATGGCATGTATGAGAGTTAGGACTTCACAAAGGATCACTCAGAGGCTTATTATAAGCATGTTGATTCCGATGTCACTCAGAGGCTGGGCATGTTGACATATCAGTCACTCAGAGGCCAAATTTTCAAGCATGTTGACATATCAGTCACTCAGAGGCTAATGATTTAAGCATGTTGACATACCGGTCACTCAGAGGCTGTTATTTATGCATGTTGACATCGGACCGTCACTCAGAGGTTCAGTTGGAGCATGTTGACGCCTTTAGTCCTTATTGTTCTTTAACAGACTTTATTTAAAATACAACACGTGTCAATATACTATTGGACACGATTTTTACAGGGTGTTACAATATGAAATATAGGTGATGTTTGGGAGCAGCGAAGGAGGATCAAGCTATATGAAGAACCGAACACGATCAAAGACGATGCTTCCGCACTTGGTTTTGATTATAACAAAACTAATCATTGTTAACATGTTAAATTGTTTAAATATGTTAAAAAAAGTTATAAACTTACAAATTGAGTGATTTGTATTCGCAATTACATGTTTAAATATAAAAATTTTAATAGAAATTTAGTAAAGTAAGATAGGGTCTTATAATAAAGTTTAAGTGTTGTGGTTTTGGTATAAGTAAACATGTTACACCCAAAGGTGTTGTAAACGAAAACTGGGTCGAGTGTACTCACGGTTTTGCTACAGCTTCCTCTTGTTACTTACGTGAAGGGCTTGAGGAGTTGGAGGATCACCAAGTTATCCTACATGAGGTAAAACATAGGTTGGTAAGTATTCGAACGATAACGGAGGATTTAGGAATTAAATATACTAAAGTATGTTACACTAGAAAGTAATCATCTAGACTTAATACTCGTTTTTACACTATAAGACCCATTTCGGGTTGATGTGTTTTCATGGGTTAGGTTACCCATTAGAATCGTAACGAGAGATTAAGTACGTAGGTGATGTAACCTAGTACCATGATGGACAATCATTTGATTACCATCAAGAGTTCGGTTAGCGAATATATACATATATCATGTAGCATACGTAATTAGTAAATCATAAACATCATGAAAGTTCATAGAAGTCATGTATGGAGGTAGGAGGATAACCTTCCTTTTAAAACCTCTTTCGTATAGTTTACCAATGCACAAGTCGTCACAAGGACGACAATGATGGTCATGAGTAAGTTATAACATAGAAGTAAAAGACAAAAGTAATCGAAAGCATCAAGTGAGGTGGTGGATCGAAGGTAGGATAGCCAAGGCTTCCAAGTGATCACACTCTACCAACTAAAGTCTTGTTTCGAGAACAAGCTTGGAAGGATACAACACTTGTGGGTAAAACCCTATTAAAACCAAAAAGACTCTTACACTTGGGACCTTAGATATAGTGATGTTCCAAGTTGATCTTCCATGGAAGACTTATGGAGACATTCCAAAGGTGCTTCAAGTGATAAGAAAGGAGAAAGATCAAAAGGAGAGATGTGAGTTAGAACTCACTTTTTGAAGCCTTGATCTTTTAGAGAAAAGAGCTCTTAGAGCTTTTAGAGAAAAGAGAAGAGATGAATTGAGGTGTGAAATGGGAGGAGATAGAGTGGGGTATTTATAGGTGAAATCGGGAGGGTGTTAGTTGGGGGTAATAAATGCAGAAAACACAAAATTGGCTAATCTATGAGCTTGAAACCAACTTCTCCGGATTATGCCCCTCTCGCGAGGCGCGAGAGGGTGAAGATGTCTCGGTCGCGGGCCACGAGAAGGTCTGGCGGGCCGCGAGAGTTAACAAAGGTTCGGTCGCGGGGTGCGAGATGAATTATTCCAGAAATTTCTTTGATTTTTATCACTTAGTCCTTGAACTTAGTTTATTGCATGATTTAAGCATATTACGTGTATAAGTGTCAAGTGTGAATGCGTATAACAAGTATCAGTTATGTATTAAACGTTTGAATGCACGTAAGACAAGTATGTATCAAGTATAAGTTTTATTATGATTCAAGTCTCGGATTACAAGATTGGGAAAAGAAATACGAAAACGATACGAATACAAGTTCCAAAAATAGAAATACGACTATACTTTCTAATTAAGAAAAACATGAAAAGCGAGGCGTTACATTATACATGTAAATACCATTTTATTTGTCTACGTATCTTTAAAAACAAAAATTCTCTGATTGTTTTTATAAGTAAAATACCTTTCGATGGCTAGTACTTGGTAGAGGCTCTTGTCTCTCGGGGGTATTAACAGAAAACCAATTTTTTATCTGGTAGGTTCATACTCCAAGAACACAAATATTTTTTTTCGATCATAAAAATCATCATTATTTTTTTTATCTTTGGTAAATCATACGATTATGTATAGTATATGTTAGTAAACTTTATTCAAAACCAAGCAGGTCTTCGTTTCAACGAATTTATATTCATAAAGTATTTACTTTTTTAATATATCTGAGTTTATGTTGCTATTTTATTTATCCATAGCCGGCATATATACGTCGTGTTGAACTTGAGTCCTTGACACTTAGATGATGTGAAATGTACGCTGCAAATGTGCCATATATTATACAATATGTCACTTACTATGATTTTATCGTGTTTATTGTTATAATGTTAATCGCCGTTTAAAAGAAATAGTTTATAATTCGTTAGGGTTTTAGGGTCTTTTTTGACTCGTACAGGCTACTTGAATTCTCAGAACCGGCCCTTTCTATGCACTAAATCCCTATACATATTTGTGAAACCACCTAACCTGACCAACTCAAGGTTAAATGTTACAAGTGATATATGGATGTTCGCCTGACAAATAATCTGTCTATATAATTAGTTTTCCTAAACGTATATAATAAATTTCATCATCAAATGTAATAATAACGCTAACCCAACACAAACTCATATACTAATGTTTACAAGTGATAATTAAGTGAAAACTTTAAGCATATAAAGTGAACAGAAAGACTTATGTCATAAGCTAGCTTCTTAATTACAACTTTTTTTATTCTTCTTTTACCCTAAAATTAGTCCAAACCATTTGACTTGTAGTTCAAGCTCCAAATCTCATTTGTTTTGACAAATCTATACGTATGGGCGTTGGTTGGGGCGGTGTTCCCTTTAAACGCCAGCTTTTTCATTATGGATTGGTGTTGGGCATGACGTTGCCTCTTTGGCGTGGGTATTGAGGCTGGCGTGGAGCGGGGGCAGGGTAACATGGCTGGCTTTGGTTGGCTGGTCCAATGACTAGCTTCGATTGGCTACTTTAATTAAAAAAATCCACATGGCTGGCCACGCCACACCACACCCCTTATTTTTCATCATAAGCTTGTGGATCCCACCATTGCCACGTGTCGAGCAACGCCCCAACCCAAACCCCCCTCCACACTCCACGTTCTAATAAAAGACATCTCGATACATGAGAGCCTTTTTATTTAATTTGGTTAATTATTTGCTAAATTTTAGTCCATGTGACGTTAATAATACATTTGATAAATATCCATGATAAGCGTTAATAATATATTTGATAAATATCCACGATAACTGTCTTTGTGGTTTGAAGACATAATGATGTGAACTGTTAAAAATAACAAATGCCTCAAAGTTTGAAAACAATCAATGTAATTATGAAAAAGTATTAGATATAAATTATAATATTATCAATATTCTAGTTATGTTTTAATCTATTAGTTTTATTCAAAAATTAGAACACGATTCCGATACATCTTACTTCTTTAATATTTTAATAAGATTGTGTATTAATTTTGTGATTATAATAGAATTTCAATACGTCTTAATCCTCTCATATTTTTAGTGAATCCATAATACATCAAAGTTTTTTTTTAAACGTCTTAACGACTATACGTGTTAACTGTTACATTATATTTATTGAACATGTGTATTATACAGGTTTATTCAACCCGTGCAGTGGAATACACAATTTTTTTAAAGATATAACCTTTTTTTATTATTTAGTATATAAAACTATATTATTCAACTCGTGTAATACACGGAGTTGTTTAGTTTATAATTCAAATTAGGTTAGATGTCTGTGTAACACATGTTGAATAATTATTTTTCAAAAACATTTATTTTAAATAAAATGTCCGATATTTTCAAAATTATCCAATATTTGATAGGAGAAACAGACAAGAAAACCAAATTTTAGGTGGATTATCTTCTATTATTTTATTTATTAGACATAAAAATATTCTTTTATATATATATATATATATATATATATATATATATATATATATATGTAATGTATTGAATTGTTTTAACCTACGTAAAAATACTTATATAATAAAATTGATAATATTAAATAAAAAAATAAAACCACTAAATCTTATTAGTTCTAATGAACTATTTAAAGTAATTTAAATTACGGCAATTAGAAAAGGAAAGTATCTGTCAAAAGAAATTCAACCTAAATTCAATATTTAAAAGTTAAAACAATAAAAGTTATGGAAACAATTCAATTGTATTTAATCAATCTTTTAAGCCGGAAAAGAAAAAAAATTGCTTACTTGTGTCACTTATAAGATTTATTTTATTATATACTATATATCTTTAAAAACCTCGTATTCACGATGGATAGATGATTGTGGCGATGATTCTTGAAAATAAGATACGTTATTCAAGTAGCAAATTGACAGTCATTTGGGTGATAAAATATGGGTACTAATTCCAACAATTTGATTTATACTATGTAATAAAATCAATAAATAATTTTTTTTAGTAATGAAAAAAATAATATATTATTACAAAGTTTGGTTTTGTGGTAAATAATTTATTTTATTTAAAAAATATCTTAAATTAACAATTTAAGTTTTAGGATAATATTTTATTAAAATAATAGAAGGATTTTATTTGATATTCGGATTAAAATAAGATTTATTATTAATATATTATATATTTAATTAATATAAGATAAGTAGAAAAAGGATGATGGGTAAATAAAAAAGTAAATAGTTTCAACTAATCACACGTAACGCATATTAATTTCTTTTATGATATAGGATAGGTTTATTTAACAACAATTTAAAATTCGTATCTTAATTTGATAAACATATTGTGTAGTATTTAATGGTGCATTCTTTTATTTTATTGATTACTTGCAAGGTGTCCGTGCGAGACAGCGAGTGTGACAATTTGCATTGCGGTACTCAATTCTGGTAGTTTTTTGTTCATATAATATTTATTGTAGCATTATTGTGGTGGATATACATCATAAGAGAAGTCATCGATTAGTCCATTTCGATGTGGTGTGCATGGTTTGGTGATTCGGCTATTATCCTCAACCGAAGCTAAAACCGAAGCCATCGGTTAGTCATTTTAAAAACCAATCGGTTTTCGGTTAATTAGTTCAGTTTATTCGATTAGAGTGACGATTTTTGTTTAGTTCTATTAATTTCGGTTAAAAGCCAAAACAACACGTGAGTTAAAACTTTTGCTTAAAAATACATGAATTGAGGTATAAATACATGACATGGATGTATGAATACATGAAACGGTTAATAAATACATAAAATGGAGACATAAAATATGAACTACATGAACTGCAAGTATAAAAGCTAGAAATATATGAAAATGTGAAAAGTTCGGTTCGATTCGGTTAATTTGGTTAAACGAGGGTACAAAAAATCTATAACCCGTTTTTGGTTAATTGGTTTAAGTCAATTCAGTTTTTGGTTGATTTCGATTCAGTTTCTTCTATTTTCAGTTTAGTTTTGGTTAATAATTAAGTTGTTGCTCACTCATAGACACTGTTACTCATGTAACATATCATTTTTTTAATAAAAAACTATAGATATATTACACTCAAATTAAAAAAATAAAATGTTTGTTTTTATTATGTAATTTAAAAAAACAATACTAAGGTATGAAAAAGTTATAGTTGTTTATGAATCGTGAGGGTAGTTAGTTCTTCAAAAATTGACTTGAAGCCGGGATATCAATAACTGAGGGCATCATATCAAGCTAATACTCATAACAATTTAGATATCAAAACCCACTTATTCACTCAAATACATCAACCCTAACACCTCAATTATGCTAAATTCTTCCGAGTTTCGCATACATAGTGATTTCTAAGCATCTATTACTCATGTATTCTATCATACAAATTATTAGTTCATTGAAGAATTGAGATTCATGGTTTTCTTTATTATTCTTACTTCACGAAACGCAAAATTCAACATACCTTATGATCCCTTAAACTAGGTGATCACTAAAATCGGCACATGCACGAATTTATACATCTAATCCTTCTTCAATTTTGATGATTTGGTTCAAAGAGGGGTTTTCCCTTCTTTCTTTTCTCTGGTCGCTCTTGAGCACACACAAGTGTGTGTTTTTGGGTTTTAATTTTCTTTTTATTAAACTTAGTTTCTAATTGTCCTTTTCAGCCCTTTGTTTTGTTTATTATAAAAGAGCAATTTTCTAATTTTGTTACATGTCAACAAGCAACTAACCAAGTTAAGTTACAATAGTATTCATGTATGTAATCTTTACCATTAAGGTAAATATTCATATTAAACATTTGATATTATAGGGGTGTTACAAGTCCATCCCCCTTAAAGGGGTTTCGTCCCTAAAACATGTACACGTATCGAAAAGTGAATGGTAGAGTCATCTCATTTCTTCTTCGGACTCCCAAGTGGTGTCCAATCCCTTACAATGTTCTCATTTGACCTTTACTTGAGCAATTTCCTTATTTATTAATCCTTTGACCTTTCGGTCAAGGATTTCTATCGGTTTAGCTGTGTAACTAAGTTTGTCATTAACTTCAATATCATCAAGTGGTACATAAGCCGTCTCGTTCGTTAAGCATTTGCAAAGGTTTGAAACATGAAATGTGTTATGTATACCGTTTAATTCTTCAAGTAATTCCAAGCTGTATGCCACCTTTCCCACACGATCGATAATCTTGAAAGACCCAATAAACCGTGGCTCAACTTCCCTTTTTTTTCTAAATCGAATGATCCCCTTCCACGGAGATACTTTTAGCATTACTCTATCACAAATTTGAAACTCGATAGGCCTTCGCCTTCTATCCGCATAAAACTTTTGTCGATCTTGGGCCGCTTTTAGATGGGCTCGAACTGAGTCGATCTTCTCATTTGTGGCTCTAACCACATCCTTGTGGGCGAGTTCTCGAGGGCCCACTTCACCTCAACACACGGGGTTCGGCATTTCCTACCATAGAGCATTTCATACGGAGCCATACCAATACTCAAATGATAACTATTATTGTATGAAAGTTCGACCAACAGTAGGTAAGCATCGCACCTACCACCAAAATCGATAATACATGCCTGAAGCATATCCTCTAATGTTTGAATTGTTCGTTCGCTTTGCCCGTCAGTCTGAGGGTGATACGCCGTATTGATTAAAAGCCTAGTACACATTTGCTCTTGAAAGTCTCGCAAGAAGTTTGAAGTGAATTGGGTATCTCTATCGGACACGATAGATATCGGTACTCCGTGACGCGCTACGATCTCATTTATATACACCTCTGACATCTTTTAAGAAGTATAAGTCTCGCTGATAGGGATAAAGTGAGTACCTTTTGTCAACCTATCCACTACCACCCAAACCGCGTGAAAACCCCGAGCCGTTCTCGGCAATTTGGTTAACAGATCCGTAGTGATATTTTCCCATTTTCAAACGGGTATGTCTCATGGTTGAATCTTTCCATAAGCCTTTTGATGCTCTGATTTTACTTGTAAACAAGTTAAGCATTTTTCAACATATTTTGCTATATCTCTATTCATTCCGGGCTACCACTAATTTTGTTCCAAGTCTCAGTACATCTTGGTTACCCCCAGGTGAATCGAATAACATGATTTATGAGATTCGTTGAGTAAAAGTTCCTTAACACCAAATGTGTTTGGAACCCATATTCTATCGAACCAGGTTTTTAACCCGTTACTACCATCTACTATATTTTCCACTTGACCTTTCACTCGTTCTTTTCTCCAATTTCTTCCTTTACTACTTCGATTTAAACTTCTCGGATTCGCTCAAGTAAACCCGAAGTTACCATAAGTTGACCGTACTCGGATAGGGTGTACTCTTGCTTTCGGCTAAGGGCATCCGCCATTACGTTAGCTTTTCCAGGGTGATAATGAATTTCGCAATCATAATCATTCATCATCTCTAACCAGCATCTTTGTCTCATATTTAACTCCTTTTGATCAAAAAAGTATTTCAAACTCTTATGGTCGGTGAAAGTAATACACTTCACCACATACAAGTAGTGCCTCCAAATCTTCCAAGCAATTACCATTGCCGCCAATTCAAGGTCATGCGTCGAGTGTTTCTTTCCATGAATTGTCTCGAGGCATAGGCAATCACATTGCCTCGTTGCACAAGTACACACCCAAGGCCTAGGTGTGATGCATAAGAATATACCACCATATCGTCGGTGCCATACGGTAAAATCAATACTAGAGCCTTGGTCAACTTTGCTTTGAGCGTTTGAAACGCTTTTTTCTTGTTCATTACTCCAGACAAATTTTTCATCCTTGCGGGTTAGTCTAGTCAATGGAAAGGCAATCTTAGAGAAATCCTGAATGAATCTCTTATAATAACCCGCAAGTCCTAAAAAGCTTCTAATCTCTCAAGGATTTTTCGGAGGGTTCCATTTCGACACTGCTTCTATCTTGGACGGATCGACTAATATTCCATCTACACTAATGATGTGCCTAGGAATTGCACTTCTCGAAACCAAAAGGCACACTTCGAGAATTTAGCGTAAAGTCTCTCGCCTAAGCGTTTCTAGCACTTCTTGTAGATGATGAGCATGGTCCACCTTGCTTTTCAAGTATACAATTATGTCATTGATAAACACTATTACTGACTTATCTAACATTGGTTTGCAAACCCAGTTCATGAGATCCATGAAAGCCATGGGTGCATTCGTTAATTCAAATGACATTATAAGGAACTCAGAATGAGGAATCATTGAACTTCTACTTCCGCAATGAGACGCTAAAGTCCTTTTTTCAAGGAAATCACAATGCTAGTGCCCATACCGTGTACGTAAGGACGTCTTTTGTACATCTTCTTCTTTCAAGATCTTTATAGTTACAATGGTTTCAATGATCTAATTCTAATATATATATATATATATATTCATAATGAAATGAAAATTGGGTTATAGAGTTCATAAACCTAAGAAAGAGAAAAGCTCTAAATTCATGCATACAAGGTATTTGATGTAATGCCTAAGTAAAATTTGATTACTAGTAATGTATGAAAAATCTTGATGTAAATCATACAAATTAACTATTTGAAAATGTGGTGAAATAGTCATAATAATGATAAACTAACAATTTTCGGGTTGTGCTCTATAGGTAACTCGGGTGAAAAGGCGAACGATAAAATCAGGAGTGATGCGCGACTTAAAGGAAAGCTCTAAGGTACGTGGCTTTGTGCTTCGTAGAATTTTCTTATTTGTTTTGTATAATCATATGTTGATTATTAATGCAATACTTGTGAAATATGGTTTATTCATATGCGATGAGAAAATGAATTAATGAGACGTTTGGATGCTAAAAATGATGGATTTCATTAAAACATTCAAACAGGTTAAAATGATGAAATGAATATAGGTTTGGTTGAATAAAAGCGATAGATTTCGCTAAGGCAACCAAACGGGTCAAAATGAAGTCTTGATGCATACCAGAATGGTTGCATGAATAATGACTTCGGTATAATACCCGGTTGTTGGGTAAGATTTCAAATATAAGCGTAAACCGAGTAATGGGAACGCGGACTAAAAGTCAAAAGACTCGGAAAATGGGTCATAATCAAAAGATAGTGAATTCATGAAAGGAATTCGGAATAATCATATTCAACTATCATAAGGTTGAACGGGTTGAATAAATATGAACGCATACCGGATAATAGATGCGTAAAGCATGAAGACAGTAAACCAAGTAATATGGAATACTCTTAAATATGACATTCATGCGAAAGAGTCGTATTTATATGAACTCGTTGCTTAAAAATGCAAACGGGTCAAATAATTTTCATAAATAAATCTTAAAGGATAAGAATCTATTACTCTGGATAGCGGATTTTGAGTCTAATTTTTGGGGAATTAATATACGATCATGTAGGAACAAATTTGAGTTCAAACGGATAAACGAATCAAAAGTTATGAACGTTTTCATGGTAAGGGGCAAAATAGGAAATCCAGAACCTGCAGAGGTGTACCGTAACCTACGGTAGATCACTGTAGGCTACGGTAGAGGTAGAAAAGACAGCAGAATAGATCCATAACCTACAGCTGAGCGTCGTAGGCTACGGTAGGGCTTATCTGCCCATTTTTATTGTTATGTATCGTAAGCTACGTACACTACCGTAGCTAACGATGGGAAACTAAAAAAAATATTTGTTTTGTTATTTGAGTATTTTGATTAGTTAAATTACTTTTCAAGCATTATTATGCTAATGTTTAAGATGATATTTGACGTATATGTAATTGCTATGATCAAACGGATGGAGATCAAGCACATCAAAGAATCGAACACAATCAATAATCAAGCTTCCGTGTTTGTTTAATCATTTTTGTATAACTAAACATCGTACCTAAGTAAAAATGTTTGTTTTGAATTACCTAAGAAGTTTTATATAACTTCAAATTATGTGTAAACTTCTAAATAACACTATTATATATATATATATATATATATATGATGCAAACTCTTATACATATTTATGTATATTAAGTATGGGTGTTATATTAACGGTGTCTAAGATGGACAATAATTGAATCGTTAACCGAAAACTGATAAAACCGAACCGAAAACAACCAAAAACTAAATTAACTGAAAACCAATTAACCGAAACCCGAACTAACTAAAATCGGTTATCTTTTTGTACCCTCGTTTAAGCAAAATTAACCGAACCGAACCACTCATATTTACATATATTTTTTTCTAACTTCCATGCCTTCATTTTATGTGTTTATACTTTCATTTCATATATTTATACTTTTATATATTTCTAA
This sequence comes from Scalesia atractyloides, assembly GCA_947069175.1. Taxonomy (NCBI): domain Eukaryota; kingdom Viridiplantae; phylum Streptophyta; class Magnoliopsida; order Asterales; family Asteraceae; genus Scalesia; species Scalesia atractyloides. The sequence continues at coordinate 89,909,194 of CAMTDV010000020.1, read as the reverse complement.
GCAAAAGTTTTAGCGCAAGTTCGGTTTTGGCTATTAATCGAAATTAAACAAATCAAACAAAAAACCATCAATTTAACCGAATAAGCCGAACTGATTAACCGAAACCAATTGATCAATAAATATGACTAAAGATGACTTCAGTTTCGATTGAGAATATTAACTAAACCAACTGAACAAAGCATACGTTGGCAGTGTTTGTCTTTCCCGTCATATTGCGCGGACACCCTTCTAGTAATATAGTATAGATTAAAAAAAAGGCATGAGTCATAAAATATCTCATGTTGAAAGTACCTATCAACATGAAAGAATTTGTCATATTTGTAACTTTAAGGACTTGAGTTATCATAATAGTATAGATTAAAAAAAAGGCACGAGTCATAAAATATCTTATGTATTTTGAAAGTAACTATCAACATGGAAGAATTTGTCATATTTTGAACTTAAAGGACTTGAATTATCATATATATAGCAACTAGCTAATCCAATCAAAAAACCAATTCTTTTGACCTCCTCCTTCCCATTCACATGGTGGGGGACCTTGATAGAAGGATAGGTCGATTTTCAAAGTACATCATTTTCTTGGAAACTAGTTTGCATGTCATAGTGTTGCAATGTTGGTCACATCACCAATTATGGGTTACTTGGAAGAAATTCGTCCATTGAAGCTTCTTTTAGTTCAAAGTTAACTTTTGAAATCTTGATGAAAGTGTTATACACATGTATTGACCTAATATGATAAACATGCCATGGTTGAAGTGAATTATTGTTGCTTATGTTGCCCAAACAAGTTTCGAAAATCTTTCAAACATGCCAGTGAACCATGATTTTGATATGAATTATCTTCAAATTGACACTTTTGGGGTCATGGTTTGAAATGTGTCGATTTAGATGAAAGAGTAGACCAAATGAGTGTTTTATATTATAGGATGATATTTTGTGTGTGTGTATTAAAACTAAGAAATACACGCCTATTAAAATTGGCCACAATCACGTGTACGTGTTAAAACTAAGAAATACATGCCTATTAAAATTGGCTACGAACAATATTTATGCTCTAAACATAATATATATATATATATATATATATATATATATATATATATATGGGAATGTTCATTTGAGAAGAAATTTAATGTGAGAAGAAAAAGAAGAAAGGGCATAATGGTAAAACATTATATAGTTTATAACTCCTCTCATTAATTATGTTATTTCTCATTAATAAAGCAAAAACATTTTATCCTACACATTTCAAAATTTATCCTACATATGTCTTACATTTACCGGAATTTACCTTACACACATGTAAATTTACCTACATATTTCGAAATTTATCATACACATACTAAAATTTATTCTACGCATGTCGAAATTGTCCTACACCATAAATTATTTTATCTTGAAAGAGTATATAAAAAAAATGAGTTTCAAGTTTAATTAATTAGCTAATTAATGACAATTATAGATTTACATATATGACATTTTTTATAACATTAAATACACACATTAAATGAAAAGTAAATGGAGAATTCTATTGGTTTAAAAGTTATTCTTTTTATTCTTACAAAAAATTTCTCATTTGAACTCTCCAATATATATATATATATATATATATATATATATATATATATAGACCCACACACTATTTTTATGCTTTAAACAAAAATGGTAGCTATAAAAAAATAGAGAGGGTACTCCAACTAAAAGATCACCGTTACTATCATCATTTTTATTAATTGTTGTGAGTAATTTTCGAAATATGTACTTACAAACATAAATATAATAATCTTTTATATCATGATATACGTATATAAAATACTAGCATCATTTTTTTACAAATATAAGTGCATAAAAAACTACATTCCAATCTATATGTGATATCACTCTCCTTTGTCATCAAGATCCATGAAAAAAGTTAAGAGATCCATTTTTATTAAAAAGAAAAAATCTATAAATCTTACCCTTTTATATATGCATGTATATATTCAAATTTATGCTACCATTTTATACAAGAAATTATGCATATTTTTTGAAACTACGCATTATATAAAATGAAACAAATTCATTATATTTATATCAAGTGGTGGTATTTAGTCTGTATGGGTTGTTATTATTCATGAACTAGTAATGAATACTCCAATAAGTTATACTTAGTAGTTAGTTCAGTCTAGATAGTCTCATCATGTAAACACCTTCTGTGATTAAGCCAAAACAGTAAACAATTGGTTATTGGGCCCAATTAGTCCACCAAGTTTGTAGGAGTCTTTTAGTCTTTAAATACTTAAAGAGTTGTTGGGCTTTACTCTTTAGAAATAAAACCATAAAGTGTTGGGTTATTGGACTTAACTTAGGCTCAATAAAAAATACACAAATTGGGAATTGAGTGAGAACCGAACCGAGTATGGCCCAATTGGGTACAACCAGGTACAAGAGGTATAGTTGGGTACTTGGTGTAACTGGTTCAGGTCAGCCAGGTCCGTTCCAACCCAAGAATCGGGTACAACCAGGTAGAGATGGGCATAAAAACCGATTCCGAACCCGAACCGGTAGAACCGAACTGGAACCGGTTCCAGTTCCTACCCTACAGTAAGTAGAACCGGTTCCGGGTTCAAAATACCTGTTGGTTCCAACCCGGTTCCACAATTTTACCATTTGAATCGGGTAGTAACCGGTTCCTAACCGTACCCGGTTCCTACCCGTACCCGGTTCCTACGTGGAACCGGTTCCTAACCGTTATAATATTACCGTTGGAACCGGTTATAGCCGTTAAAAATGTTACCGTTGGAACCGGTTATAGCCGTTAAAAATGTTACCGTTGGAACCGGTTCCTGACCGTTGGAACCGATTCTATATATATTTTTTTGAAATCTATTGTTTAGCACACAATTTCTCATATCTATTCTTCTTGTTACATTTCTTTCTTGTTCTTTTTCACATTCTAATCAACAAATGGCCTCAAAGAGTTCCAAAAACGCAAATTCCCAATCCGTTAACAATGTTCCTCAAGATCAATCGGTTCCATATGTGGTTGGAACATTGTCTCATAATCGCAGTAAGGAAGTTTGGAGCAATTGGGAGTTGGTCGAGATGAGTGACGGCTCGCAAAAAGCTCAATGTAAACATTGTGGATCGTTATTAGCCAATGAATCAAACTTAACGTTAACGAAGCATATTAATAAGTATTGCAAAGTTTTAAAGGAAATGACATCCGGTCAAGTTCCACTATCCAAAGATGGTACCATTTTTCGTTATGAGCAAAAATTAGCTCGCGATCGGATGGCGAAGTTGGTGATACAAAAAGCGTTGCCGTTTGGACACTTCGACGACCCCGATCTTACAAATCTTATTCGGGAGACGCTACAACCTCGCTATAAACATGTAAGTCGTCGCACTTTAAAACGTCTTTGTTTAAGTTTATGGGAAAATGCAAAAAAAGATTTAATTGTTTTTTTTAAGAATTTAAAAACTAGTGTAACCTAACTAGTGATGTGTGGTCGGCTCCACATGGTTTACCGGAATCGTACATATGTGTCACCGCTCATTGGGTTGATCCCGATACATGGCAAATGATGAAGCGTACGATTGCGTTTGACGAGTTTCCTTCTCCTCATACGGGAGAAAATATTTATAAAATTATAAATGGCACAATAATTAAATATGGTTTAGAAGATAAAATTTTTTCAATATCCTTTGATAACGCTTCAAACAACACAACGGCGATTGAAAATTTAAAGTTGAAGTACAAACCAATACTTGATGGTGTTTTTTTCGCACACGATGTGTTGCACATATTATTAACTTAGTAGTGCAAACCGGTTTAAAAGATCAATCTGTATCGGATTTTATTATAGCATTTAGAGCTATGCTCCAAGATGTTTTCAAAAGTGGAAAAGAAAGATATCAAGAATATAAAAAACTTTGTAAAGATGTCAACCAAAAGATTATTGGACCGAATTGGGATATACCGACTCGTTGGAATTCAACTTGTCATATGTTTGAAATGGCTATAAAGCAAATGGGCACTTTAAAATCTTTTCATACAACTTTAAGTGATGAGTACCTTGTCGTCCCCTTTCCCGACACGGCTTGGGAAAATATTAATAACCTAAGTACTTTTTTACAAGTTTTTAAAACTACAACGACTTTGATTTCCGGTGTTTATTATCCTACTAGTTCTAAAGTTGTGGACCAATTGTATTTGATAACAACTAATTTTAAAAAGTTTGAAAATTCTAGTGACATGTTAAGGAATATGACGAGACCAATGATTCAAAAATATAAAAAATATTTTTTAGAATTACCACCCGTTTTTCTATGTGCCGCTGCTTTAAATCCAGCTTTAAACATACCGGGTGTTGAAGCTTTAATTGATGAAATTTATGACAAGTTGGATATGCATGAGGAGGATCCAACTTTAAAAGCAAAAACAAAAAAAATATTCAATGAGTGTATGGCCAAACTTTATGATCATTATTTAAAAAAATATGGTGAAAAAAATCATATAAATTTGTTTGAGTCTCGGTCCACGGCCTCTAACGATGAAACAAGCGGGGTGTCACACCCCGACCCGCAGCGGAAAAGGTGATCGGGGCATAATTGGGTTATCATCAAAGCTCATGACATTTATTATAATGTCTCATATTTATTATTTCAATTTAATAGAAGTCATACAATCATATCAAACAATTACAATATGTTCAATTCATCCTTCTAAACTTCATTATTTTTCTTCTAAGGCAATTTCCTATGTTTTCCTTGCTTCATCCTGTTCACCTGTATCATATGTAAAAAATTGTTTTTGGATCAACAAAAAGTTGGCGAGTGAACCTTGTTAGAAACTTTTATTATTTATTTCTGGTTGTATTTAATATGGAAAAATCGTGCAATATTCATATATGAATAAATGTAAATAAACATACAATATCATCAATTGGCATACAACAACAAACAACAAACAATAACATACGTTAACAAACCAACAGCATACAATAACAACAATTAATAACATACATTAACAAATCAACAGCATTCAATAACATATCAACAGGCATAAATATATAACATAAATAAACTGTGCGATCAAGGCTCAATCAAACGAAGCCGATCGTATTGCATGTACTGAAAATGAAAATGTCTGTGCGATCAAGGCTCAATCAAACGGAGCCGATCGTATTGCATGTACTGAAAATGAAAAATGACTGTGCGATCAAGGCTCAATCAAACGGAGCCGATCGTATGTTGGCACGCCAGGTTCACGCTCATAATGTAATGGGGAACATGCTCAACGCTCATAATGTAATGGGGAGTGGCGGCCTATGAAATTGCATGTACTTGAAAATAATAAATTTAATCTAAACAATAATCACACAAACAGTTTATACAAACTGAATACACATTTATTCATGATATGATGTATGCACAATGATTTAAATATAGTAAATAGTAAGACACATGATACACCCTAAAAACGTGATTTAAACGGGGAATTTGTAGAGATTCACTCATAGTGGGTGCGTTCGGTGAATGATGATGTATGCGCAAGAGTTTAGAGGATTGATCGTCGAGTAATAACTAACCTATTTAATAAGGAAAAAGTAAGGTAATTAAATGGATTTTATTATCAACTTTAATAGGATTTTTGGATATATTTTTGTGAGTTTTAGGCTAGTTTCTAATCTTAAAAAATGTTATTTTTAAGTATTTTTAATTGGTTTTTAAATAAAATAAATAAATAAAAATAATAATAAAAAATGTTGACTTTTTGACTCTTGACTTGTTGACCGGTTTTATTGTGTAAATGTATGCGCCGGGCAGGACTCGAACCCGAGACCTCCCGTTCGCGTGCACGCAGCTCTACCAACTGAGCTACGTGTCTAACCCGAAATATTTCTTTTTTTAATTAAATTTATATACTAATTAGATTAATCCGAAAATCATTTTTCTTTTAAAAAGATTTTAACTGTGACGACTCGGTGCGCTCCACAGGTCTCGAACCCGGGACCTGTGGTTTAGTTTGGCACACAGTCCACCGCTGGACTGTGTGTCTATCTTGGTAAATATCATAGTTTTTATTATACTTAACATATAGCGGAGTTAACCCGGTTCAGTCTTAAACAAAAAGGCATTTTATTACTGCAAAGGTGTGTATCAAGAATCGAACTCGGGACGTGTATGTTTTTTATGTGCACACAGTCCACCGCTGGACTGTGTGTCTAACCCGTTTATAATTCTGATTTTAATTATTCTTATGTCATATCTGAACTCGTCTTCTTCGTTCAAAACACAGACATCAGTCACAGCACTGATACTTGATTAATTCGGTTAATGAACAAGATGAACAATTTGAAAGTATTGAATCGAAGAGTTTGGGGAAAGAAAATACCGAACAGATCGTCTTCTTCAGAAAATCCGGCGAAGCTCGTCGGCTCTGTTCTGGTGACTTTCAACTGTTAGAGTTAATTAGCAGATTGGAGGGATTAGATGTGAAATTGAACTAATGAGTAATGATTATCAGTAGATTACATTATCATACCGGTTATCAGCGTGATTCTGAAACTTTCAGAAATTTTCCGGCGAAAACAGAAAAATCCGGCAATGTCGTCTGGGGTTGATTCTGAGCGATGAAATGGTGTTAGAAATTGTCTTATAATGGAATGAAACAGAAATATCGAGATAATTACCGTGAAGATGAAAGTCCCGGTTTTCCGGCGACTTGCAGAGAATTCCGGCGAGTGCAATTTCTTGCGACAGAGGTTCTTCAGAGGTTTAAAGTGAGTGGGATTGATGTCAGTACGAGTCCTATAATCTTATTTTTGGGTAAGAAGAAAAGATGGGTTGATTTCGGTTTTCCGGCGAAACTTTCCGGTAATTTTTCAGAGAATTCCGGCGAGTTCCGACGAAGTTTTCTGTGCGAAAAGAATAGCGTTATCTTGATAAACTTGCGAGTTCAACCGGTGCATAAGGCATAACTTCAGATTTAATTGCATTTCCAGTTTCGCATTAACATTTTTCGGTTATGGTTTGATAATTTGAATGAGTGACCTTAATGTTCTTCACTTATAACCGACGTTAGTTGTAAATGCATCCGTTATAACAAAAGGAAACGTTAATGATTGAATTCGTCGGGATCGCCGCCGAGAATGATTTGGGCGCGTTTGAGTAACTGGGTTTTGATTTCTGTTTTCATTATTTGAATTAATTGTCTGGATGTATTACTAAAGAATACAAGTGGCGGAGTGGTTTGATGGAGGAGTGTTGTTTGCTGAATTCGCTGGCTGACCCGGGTTCGAAACCCGGCAGCAGCATTTAATTTTTATTTCCTTATTTTAAATACTTTTTCAAATATAAATTATATATTCCAATATACTTATTAATTATGTATCGTTTAAAATTAATTTAGGCATTAAATACGCAACAAAATTTTTAACTGACTGTTCGATTAATAAACGGAGCGGGTTTGGTAAATCCGGTTTTTGACGGATGTTACACGGGGATCCACTTATAACCATGTTGAATGTCGTTAGAGACGAGACCGACTACAAAGGGTAGTGAACCAACAAGTGAACTTGGGAGATATAAAAAAATCAGTATTCGCTTACTATGACCACCGAGGAGTATAGGAAATTTGATGTTTTGGCATGGTGGAAATCGAAAGAATCCGAATACCCGATTCTAGCCACCATGGCTCGTGATATACTAACGGTCCAAGCTTCCACGGTAGCTTCGGAAAGTGTGTTTTCTCTTAGTGGCAGGGTTTTGTCAATTAGAAGAACAAGACTAACTCCGGAATCGCTAGAGATGACAATATGCTTAAAGGACCATTTGGATGCCGTTGATTGTGTTCAACATAAAACTAGTCTAGAAGATGAAGTTGAGTTAGAGCATAAAATTGTTGACGAAGAGGAGGACGAAGAAGTGGAGACTAACGATTCGGACGACGATTGTACCGAGGTACCCGCACCTAAGAGAAACTCGTCGGAAAGTGTTGCACATGCCGCTAGTAAACGATCAAAGAAATAAAATCTTACTAGAACCGGTTCTGAGTAATTTTTTATTCTTTTTTGTAACCGGTTAATTTTTTTTATATATTGTAACCGATTAATTTGTTTTTTAATTTTAACCGATTATTGTTACTATTTTTATTTATCAATGTAACTAATAATAAAAATCAAACATAACAAACACAATAGAAAGAAACATTACACAAACTTTATTAAAACACCAACGATAACATTTATCAGGAACCGGTAAGTAAGAAGGGGTTTATATACAAAAAAAACGATTTTTTAATCAGGAACCGGTTCCACCGGTAACATTTTATAAGGAACCGGTTCTGAACAGTAAAAGTCAGGTTTTACTGTCAGGAACCGGTTCTGAACAGTAAAAGTCAGGTTTTTACTGTTCAGAACCGGTTCTGAACAGTAAAGTCAGCTTTTTACTGTCAGGAACCGGTTCCGAACACTATCAGGAACCGGTTCCGCACCATACCCGGTTCCACACCATACCAGGTTCCATAATACCCGTACCCGGTTCTACACGGTTCCATATTCTTGGGTGTGAACCCGGGTAGGAACCGGACCCGGTTCCACACCATACCCGGTTCCAAGGACATCCAAGCAGAACCGGTTCCGGGTTGGAACCGGTTCCGGGTAATAATAAAACCCGATTATGCCCATCTCTACAACCAGGTATAGGTTTAAAAACAGCTGTTTGATCTTGGAACCGATTCCCAATGGTAATATAGCCATTTTTAACCGTTGGAACCGGCTATTACCATTTTAACCCTCCCAAATTTCTAAATAGGTATTGAAGGTTCAGGTTTGATTACACCACATCTTTAACTATTAAGCGCTCTCTAAAACACAAAACGCTCAAATCTCTCAATTCTCAAGTATCATCAACGATGGCAAAAAATGTATATGTTGTTTGGTACACAAACCAAACGAAACCTCGAGATTTGGTCCCACTACGCTTATGCTTTATGTATGATAACACCGAGATAGCTCATTGTAAGTAATGTGGGAATCCCAAAAGTCGTGGCAAACTCAAGTCTCAAAAAACATAGAGTTAAATGCTTGGTTGGTCCCTGTGGTTTGCAAAAATTTCATTGTTGGTCCCAGTGGTTTACTATTTACACTCGTGGTACCCAAACTTGTAAAAAATGAACTCGCTTGGTCCCCTGCCCTAACTTCAGTTAAATAACTCTGTTAAAACACCCCACATGCTTGGCACGTGAGGGCAATTTCGTCCATTCAGTTTGAGCTCAGTATAAAAACCACCTTATCCTTTTTTTTCCCTCAAAATTAACGACCGTTCTTCCTCCCCTCACCCATGTTTCTCCAAGAACCCTAGAATGGCAACATGTCGCTGTGGAAAGTTAGCCGTCATTCGCACATCATGGACCGACAACAATCCAGGACGACGATACTATGCATGTCCATCACTGGTAATCATTAGGGTTCATTAGTAGATGTTCATTTTGGTTTCAATTTTTTAAATGTTTGATATGACAGGAAGTCACTTGTCCTGGATTTGTTCGTTGGTTTGACCCGCCAATGTACCCACGAGCTGTTCGCATCATTCCAGGGCTACTCCGAGCAAGAAACAGGGCTGATCGAGAAAGGGATGAACTAAGGACTGAACTGAGATGGAAGAACACCCTGATCTTAGTACTATTGTTTCTGTTAGGGTTACAGTTTGCAATGTTGTTAGCTTGACTGCAATGTTAATTATGTAATTTGACCAAATAATATTAGAATGAATTTTGGATATTCATAGATATTGTGGTTGTGGCAAACAAAACTGTGTATATTGACATGTTAAATAAAGCGCAAAAGCGTTACGGATGAAAAATGTTAAATAAAGCGCAAAAGGGATACGGACGACCAATGTTAAATAAAGCGCAAAAGCGAAACGGACGACCATTGTTTTATAAAGTGCAAAAGCGATACGGACGACCAATGTTTAATATAACGGAAAAGCATGTTAAATAAAGCGGAAAAGCGACACGGATGACATTTATTGCCATCACTTAATATCCAACAAACCTAATAAAGACTCAACAACTCCAATTTATGACCCTGCCCAACAAATGTAATAAAGACATACTCAATTTCCAAACACAACAATAACTATAATAGCCGATTAACATTTCCAAAATGGTGGCATAAGCATAAGCCACAATAGTGCATACCAAACATAATAAAGACAAGCAACAGTTAACAAGTATTGTTTAAAGCATACGGCTGAATAACATAACAAAAAGATATTTAAAATCTAGCCCTTCATCAGTTAAGCGTATCCAGCTTATTCTTGACCTGCAGAGTCATCATCAGCAGCAGAACCACCAGCAGCAGCTGCTGCAGAACCACCTTCAGCACCCATTCCTTTCTTTGCAGCCTTGCAACCTCTTGAATTATGGCCCTTCCCTTTGCATTTCTTACAGGTTACAGACCCACCCTTTCTAGTCAGCTTCCCTTTCTTCTCCAATACATCTTCAACCTCCACTTGGTATTTTCTCCTCTTCTTCTTTGGCCTGCCAGCTTGTTTGTGGCGAAGTGGAGGGGTCAATGTTGTTGGAACTGGTGATATTGGCCAGAGTTTGGGACCATTGATTGGACCAATCTTGTAGGCATAAGCCTTTTTCCAAGTGTCCAGATAGTAGCATGGATGAACCCAATCCTCAGGTGGCCCCACCTGTTGTTTGTGTGCAGCCATATCCCAGTTAACAGCTACGGCATGCTTACATGGGATTCCTGAAATTTCCCACCTCCTATAAGTACAAACCCTTTGTTCAACATTCACAACATATTGCCTAAGAGTCCCTTGTACCTGCCACCTACTATCACCACACCATTTCACACTGCATTGGGCTGCAGCCTTCTTGATCTCGTCAAAGATATCTGTTATCTTTGGTGTGAGGGGGCCCTTACACTGCTGTTGCACCTTCATCACATTGACTATTCTCTTCATCAAATACTCTCTAAGATATTCCAAACATGAAATGATTGGCTTTTCCCTCCCTTCAACAGTCTTGGCATTAAAAACTTCGCACATGTTGTTTAGTAGAACATCAGATTGTGCCCAACCTACACATTGATAACCAAAAAAGAAATGTATAAAGTGATAAATTCCTTTGGTGCTTAAATTAGCAACTAGTCTAATCTTTAAAGTGAATATTACCTGTGAAGTGTGATCTCGACCAATGCTTTGGTGGAATTTGTGCCAACCATTTGTATGCTTCCTCATTGAACTTCTTCAACTCTTCCATTTTATCCCTAAACTCAGGTACTATTACACAAGAACAATCATGAATAACAAGTCAGTAAATTGTTGACCCAACACTTGAATGAATAAATGCTTAAAAGTAAGTACCGGTTCTGGCAGTTGCACATGCCCATATGCAATCTTTAAAGCCTTTGCCCCTCCATTTTAACTTCATATTCTGGTGAATATGCCTAAGGCAGAACCTGTGTTCTGCAGCTGGGAATACCTTTTCAAGTGCTGGAATAAGGCCCTAAATTTAACACCCAAAACAGCAAACATGTTAAAATCCAAACAATCATAGCAATAAAAAACATATTTATAAACAATTCAACTCTAAAAAGTAAGGCTAACCTTTTGTCTATCAGATATGAAGGTAAAATGTGAGTTGCTTTGTAGTGCTAGGTCATCTTTGAGACATTCCAAAAACCATGTCCAAGAATCCTTGTTTTCTGCTTCTGCAATTGCATAGGCCAGTGGATAGAGCCCGTTGTTGGAATCCAAGCCTACTGCAACTAATACCTGACCCTGTTGAGAACCCTTCAAAAAAGCCCCATCTAAGCCTAGTATGTCCCTCCCACATTCCTTGAAGCCTAGCTTCAGTGGACCCAAGCAGATGTAAATCCTCTTGAACACCCTTGTTGGAGAAGATGTGTTGGGTTCAGACTCAACTTCAATGTGCACTGTTGTGTTTGGATTTGCACTTTGAAGCTCTATTATGTAATCCCTTAGCCTTGCATATTGTTCCTTGTTGTCCCCTTGAACTTCCTTCGAAGCAAGTATCTTTGCCCTAAAGGCTTTCATCCTTGAAACTCTTAATTCATACTTCCTTGACAGCTCTTCTTGGATGGTCCTCACTGAGATGTCTTTGTTACATTCAACCAATCTCTTCACAGAAGGGTCCTTAGCCATGAACTTTGCTGTAAGGTGTAAACTTTCTCTAGCTTGGAGACAGGTGTGCTCTGCCTTGTGAGTTTTCACTGTCCAAGTTTCAGTGTCATCTTTCTCTTTAGCCACATACACCATAAATGTACAAGCTGCCTTCTGTAATCTTTCTTTTCTTTTTCTACAGGATATGGCATTGGGACTTAGTGCAAATGGTGACTTTTGAGACTCCCTAAGAGATTCCCTGGAACTGGGCCTAACAGCAGACTCAATGGGCTTGGGCCCAACAGTATATTTTCCCTTATTGCCTTTCTTGGATACTATTTTTACAAACCCATCACCTTTCTTATAAACTGGTACATTACCTTCACAAATGACTCTTATCCTACCCTTGTCATTTCTCAAAAATGACAACTCCCTTCTGGTAAGAACGGCATGCTGCCTAACATGTTCTTTAACCTCCTTTGCAGATCCAAATTGTTGACCCAAGTAAAACCTCGCCTCATGCATCCTAGTCTTTCCCTGTTCAATGTCAACAGTTATTAGATAATTTAACAAATGCTTACGTAAATAATAAACAGTTAAGTAAAGATTTAGTTAAACAAATGCTAACCTTTTGTTTATGCCTGATTTCCCTTAGCTTCTTGCTCCTTCTTGTTTCAAAATCTTCCATTGATTCATCAGTTAAGCTATCAAATGATTCGTAGCTAAGGTTATCATCAATTTCCTTTTCATAATCCACTTCTTTTCTAACACTATTAGTGCCAGAATTAAGGCTGCCTACATATTCTTCATCCTCATCTACAAAAGTATTGAAGTCCCTCATATCAACTTCTGTTTCTTCCACCTCATAATCATTGTCAACAATGTAGTCACTGTCTTCTGAGTCATTACCTTCAGCCTCACTTTGATAACTATCGGACTCCATGTCATCCTCAACCTCCCTATAACTATCGGACTCCATGTCACCCTCATCCTCCCCATTACCCTCATTCTCATTCCTACAAGTAACCTCTACATCACCTTCAGCATCCTTAAGACCCTCGTTGTTTGGGAATACTCCAGAAAAGTCAATGTCGTCAAAGTTAAAACCATCTACACATGTACCCTGGTTTGCATTATAAGTCCCAGTCTCTATATTATCATTGTTACCTACCGGATTATCATTGTTACCTACTGGATTATCAACAAACATGTTACTTGTATTCTTATTTGCACTAGATGACCCTTCAACATACTCAAGCATCAGTCTCCTCCTAGGTAATAACTTTTCTTTGTTTTGTCTAACACCAACATTCTCCTGGACATTTTGGCTTTCCTCTACTAATTCCTCAATAACAACCCTAGATGGTCCCTCTGATGATTTTAAATAAGTATCAACCACAGATTTTACATGTTCAATGTAAAAGTTGATTAACTTATTTTCACCCACATATTGTGCCAAGTTACGAACATCAGCATCACACCCTAAAGCTACCAAACCAGTATCTAAATCTCTACCAGGTATTTGAAAATGATAATAAATTGGCACCTTCTCTTTGAACAGGTTAAGGTCTCGTATCATCTAATCAACTTCATGGACAGAAAACTCATCAATGTCGATGTAATCAACATACGCTGACCTCCCTTGAACATACCTTCTTCCTGGAAACCTCCTAAAAGTTCCAACATAGAAGATTCATGCAGAAAACAAACTAGGGTTTCCATCTGCTCAAAAAACATAACAGAAAACGACCAAAACAGTGTGTTAGTAATTATGTAAAACAAACACTACAAAATCGCTGAATGTTTGAACTTTAGCACTATCAGCATAAAAAAACTTACTATAATCACGATCTGGATTAAAATCATCAAACTCAGCCCTAATGTGCCAACCCATTCCTTCGATCAGCCCTAAACGCACCGATTATTTGTTCAATCGCCGGGATGTTGCAGAGAGACGAAGAGACGGTGAGTCTTTGTAGGTGTGTGTTACGGTGGGGAGATGAACAGAAATGAGAGGGAAACCAATAAATATCAACTGACGTCTAGGACTAAGTGTGCAATTGCAAAAAGTGAACATCAATTCAAACTGAATGGACGAAATTGCCCTCACGTGCCAAGCACGTGGGGTGTTTTAACAGAGTTATTTAACTGAAGTTAGGGCAGGGGACCAAGCGAGTTCATTTTTTACAAGTTTGGGTACCACGAGTGTAAATAGTAAACCACTGGGACCAACAATGAAATTTTTGCAAACCACAGGGACCAACCAAGCATTTAACTCAAAAACATATGGTTAAACATTGTACGGTGAAAAAAAAGGAATCGTTTGGATTTGCAAACCCGCGAAACCAAAACTAATGTTGAATTGTTTGAGTTTAGCTTTAGGTTTTAGTTGTTACCTAGTTCAACTGGTCGGTGGAGGAATGTTTACCCACTTATGTGGGGTTTCTACCCGGGAGGTCCAGAGGTCGAATCCAGGGGTGGGCAATTCTTGGGCCGGATTGTTGTGGCAGCCTCTGGATTCCTACTTAGGACTTGGGTGGTATAAGGCAATGTCCTTAATAGGTGATCTAGTCGTCCAAAAAAAGTCTAATGTTAAGTTTTAATGTTTAATAGTAGGTTTTAATGTTGAATGTTCAATTTTAAGTTATAAAATGCTTCATGTTAACGTTAATTTCAATAAAATAGCATGTATATTAAACATAGTTAACATTAAACATACATAAATATTAAAATACTTATACAAATTACAAAGTTACATCCATTATAAGTTTATAAATTTCTAACTTGGTAAATTGTCTTCCATTAACTCGTATACACTTGGCATAGATTTTTCAACGATATGCTCATCGTTATTTGCAATGCGCTTGAAGTAAATATCGTGAAATCTTCCAATCGATTGGGCTATACTTGTGATCTTTGCTTTTAGATCATCACTTGTACGGTCGGTTTCAAAACCCATTTCCTCGTAAAACCTTGTACCCTCCTCTTGCAACTCTTAGGACATAACGTGTACAAAAGTTAGTCCCAAGCCATACTCTTCGTCGTCGCTCCAGGCTGAAGACATTTTTGTCAGCTTTTGGCTCTGCATTCTTTTTTTTGTTCATTCATGTGTTTTCCGGTTGAGAAATTAACCTACACCTTACAGCTATTTACGCTTATTTGGGTTGGTCTAGAACCGGTTATAATTCTAAAAAAGTGAAAAATGGCTATATAGCTCTTGGTAATAGCTAGAATCGGTACCGGTTCCTACCCGAGTATAATCGGGTAGGGATTTGAAACCGGTTAGGGTAGGAACCAATATTTGAAAATATATGAGGAACCGGATAGGAACTATCGGGTACAATAGGTTCAAAACCGGGTATTGTTTATAACCAGTTTCAAGTCAGATCAGGTCCAGGTCCGAGACCAGTGTTTTTGTGCATCCCTACCCTAGATAGGCTCAATAAGCCCATGTTAATCAAAACACTTTTAATCGTTCCATTTACTGGAATCTATTTATTTAAATTAAAATGGGCTTACAATGCCCACTATGCCATAATGGTCTTGAGTCCATACAATCACCCTTTTAAAAACCAAAATTTCCCTTTCATTCAATCTCAACCGTCCATTTCCTAACAATCATAAACCAACAGCCATCATTCCCGATCCGGGTCACCCAAACCCAACCAATCAAATCATACACACACACACCCTATGTTGAGTCGTTCAAATTGCTCGCCGCTCGCTCGGAAATTGCTCAGAAAATGCTCGTTTGATTTGAGGCTCGGTTGTAAACGAGCCAAGCATGAGCAAAGGTCCACTCAGATCGGTTCGGCTTGAATTATTATTTATTTATTAGTATATATACATATACATATACACAAACCATGACATACATATATAAACACGTTTATACACATTTATACACAAATATAAATTAAATTTATAGTTTTATATATAGCACTCTATTAGATTTTGGTCCACTATATACAAATTTACAACTATATCTATACGTACTAGCTTAATCACGCCACTAAAAAACTTAACACCAAATCTAAAAGTTAAACCCTAAACTGCTAAACGACAATCTGCTCATCGTCTCAATGTCTCATGTTATTACCCTAAGTCGATCATCTTCTGCTCTTATCGTCATTATTCGCGTAATATGTAATATGAACATCGCCTCATTCGCCACAACATTGTTATTTATAAGAAAAATATTATGCCATGAAAATCGTCTGTTTTAAAGACATAAAAACTTGAGATCCATTATCTCTCTCCACAAATTTAATCACGCACATAGTTGTCAAGATCGCTCGACGCTCGCTCAGAACATTCACTGTTCGGAAAATGCTCGCTTGATTTGAGGCTCGGTTTTAAATGAGTTACTCCGCTTGGTTCAGTTTGTAAACAAGCCAATCATGAGCAAAGCTCCGCTCATTTTGGCTCGGCTTGTGATCAGCCCAACCTATATATAATAACCAAACCCCATTTCATCCCTTTCATCACTCTAATCATCCTCAACAACCCACAAACCCACATCAAATGGCACCAAAGGCATCAGAAAAGAAACCACCCGAAAAAAACCGGCAGCAGAAAAAGCACCAAAACCGAAAGACGAAAAGAAGCTTCCAAAAGACAGCACAACAACCGACAAGAAGAAGAAAAAGAGGAACAAGAAGTCGGTTGAAAATACAAGATATACATATTTAAGGTATTGTTCATCTGGATATAGTCATTCAGTGTGTTGAATTTTGTATATTCCTGTGCTGATTTTTAGGTGATTTCATGTAAACAGGTGTATAGTTCTGAGTAACCGGGTCGGGTATTATCTAATCTTATACCGTCCCATACCCGTGCAATATTGTTTTTCTATACCTATACTTGGTCTAATAGCCGTCGGGTATCAGGTATACCTGTCCCATAAGATACAGGTTTTAGGTACTCGGGTATTTTTCCCATCTCTTGTTACAGATGCGTTGGATTATTTTTATTTTAAAGTAATGGAGTTAGGGCTGTTTGTTGGTTCGGTTTGCAGGTTAATTGATTTTCTTGTTTTGGGTTGTTTAGTGTGACGTTGAACTGAAAAATGAATTAGAATTTGGTTTGGTTTGAACCGAAGAACTAAAAACTGAATTGACAATTCAGTTTGGCTGGTTATAAACGTTTTTGGTTTTGTAATCTGTTTGAACTGAATGTGAAACACCCATTGTGATGTTAAGATTGGTTCCATTTGTGTATTCTATTTATTGATTTAGATCAAAATGTTGTAGGGTCTTCTTTTCCTCCAAGTTTATAGGGCAATATATGGGCTGGGTCAAATAAAACAAGAAATGATGTGTATAGTGTTTATAATGGGTTGGCACAATAATCATTTAAACTATTGCGGCTGTGCTCTGAGCATTCTGCTCAATGGCAGTTCAACAATCTCTCTTGACTATACAAGCTGTAGACAATGGAGCTATGCTACTGTGGTGTCATACGTTAATTTAATGGGTCGTATAATATTATATGGCTCATATAGATGGAGAAAATATTAGCTCGTATAACATTCTATATGGGTCGTATAACATTATACAAGTCGTATACATTATATGATCGTATAATATTGTATACCGGGTCACATAATGTTATACGGCCCGTATACATGGAGACAAAAAAAACATCCTCTGACATTTTTTTGTGCAACAATCAGTTATACGTCCGTATAACTCTATACGGGTCATATACATATAAGGATGTGAAAATAAGATTTTAAATGTGTGAGAACAACAGGTAGCAAATTGGCTCATGATGTGTTGCTGAACAAGTAGTTGTTATTGTAATTAAGTTATATAAAAAAATCTGAACTCTTTTTATAAATTATATTTTATGAATAGTCAAAATACTATTTTATCCCATTGTATTATAATATTATTTTTTTTCCATTGTCTTATAACAACATGAATTAACAGCAACAATAGCTTGTAATATAATTTGAAGTCTTTAGAAAAAATGTTTTTAGAAAGACGTTCATAACGAAGTGTAGGAAGTTTTTTTAAAACGATGTCGTGTTCAAAACAAAATGTTTTTTATAAATTATATAAAAAATCTAAACTCTTTAGTTATAAATTGTATTTTATGGATAGTCAGAAATACTATTTTATCCCATTGTATTATAATATTATTTATATATTCCCATTGTCTTATATAACAACATGATTTAGCAGCAACAATAACTTGCAATACAATTTCGATTTGAAGTCTTTAGAAAAAAAAATGTTTTTAAAAAGAGGGTCATAACGAAGTATAGGTTTTTTTTAAAACGATGTCGGGCTCAAAACAAAATGATTTTTAGGTTTGCAAATTATACTGGGTACCGGTATAGGAACACATACCGCTATTTCATTAGCACATATCACAATTTTGATTTTTTTGATTTTCTCTTTCTGTTGCTATAGCGAGAGCCAATATAACCGTGTTCCCGCCACGTAGCGCTGGTGAATTCCAAAAATAAACATAAGTTGATAAAGGTATGCTATGAAGTTGCAAATATATATGATATCATCATCATACTCATTAAATCTCACCAATAATAAAGCTAAGATAGGGTCTGAGAAGTGTAAGATGTAGACATCCTTACCCCTACCCCGTAGGAACAGAAAGACTGCTTCGAGTAAAACCTCCGGCTTGATAGTAGTTTTGCATCAAGGACACAAGACATATAACACTCAGCAATTGAGACAAATGTTGATTAGTGCATGTAGCCCCTTGTCTTTCGGCTATCAACGCCATTATATGATGCATGATTAACCATCCCCCTATTTTAGCGTATTTTCAAGAAATTAGTAAAATAACGTTAAAATTAATACACACTTTCATATTTGCCCCATAGATGCCCATACATATATACATCATATGTGCATATCACAAGCAGGACGGGTGAGACATATATGATACTATGAACATAAATATAAAAAAATAATATGATACTATAAAGTGTAAAGAGAATATATAATCCCAATAGACGTTTTAAATATATATATATATATATATATATATATATATATATATATATATAATACTAGTAGACGTCTGAACACTTTTGTAATGTTTTTAACAATATAATTTCCCCCTTCAACCTGACTAATAGAGTTTGTTTCAACAAAATTAATATTAAAACACTATAAAGAATCATTAAATTAAAACACTACATATAAGCATCATGTTTATGTATATATGTGTTGTAATTTTGGCTTTGGGGTTTTTTATAAAAATATAAATTTTTTACTTTTCATTCAAAATTATTTCACAAATTACTTTTAACCAAAACTATTTGTTTTTTACTTTTAACCCAAAACTTTTTATCTATTACAATCTATTCTCACAACCTTTTAATACTTTCAACTTTGGTCCTTTATAATTTGCATTTTACGCAACTTTTTCACTTTATGATTCATTCTAAATTTTATGACTTAACACATCGCAACGTGGGTCTTTGGTTTAACGTTTTTATGTTACATGTTTATACATATATGTTTTGTAATCTTGGCTTTGGGGGTTTTTTTTAAAAAAATATTGATTTTTTTTTACTTTTCACCAAAAGTATTTCATTAATTACATTTAACCCAAAACTATTTTTTTACTTTTAACCCAAAACTTTTTATCTTTTGCAATTTATCCTCACAAGTTTTTTTACTTTCAACTTTGGTCCTTTATAGTTTTCATTTTACGCAAATTTTTCGCTTTATGTTTCGTTCTAAATTTTGTGACTTAACACATCGCAACATGCGTCTTTGCTTTAACGTTTTACGTTCCGTTCTAAATTTTGTGAGTTAACACGACGCAACATGCGTGTGTGGGTGAACGTTTTTACATCGTCTATTTTTTTTTCCCGTTTGACAGGTTCAACATTACGTGCGGGTTCTAAATCGACTTAGTTATAACTAAAGAATCTCTGCCGCATTGCGGCGAGTCGTAATTCTAGTTCATATAAGGTTACATGATATTTGTAATGTGGAGTTCGACTTTAGACCAGAAAAGCTCATTAGATTGTCGAATATTTGAATCAATTTTGCCTTTAGGTTCTATGACCACCCGCAATAGGGCAGTCACTAAAGATAAACAACCCTCCTTTGCTTAAGAATGTAGCAAAGACACATTCGATTAGCCACATCCATAACCCTTCTTTTTAAGTAAGAATGAATAGTTTTATTTTGTACTAGTTATATAATTAACACTATATTTTACCTACTTTTTAAAAGGTTTACACAAGGTTGGTTCTAACGGCAAAGTCAGATACGAGTTTGGTCTAAACTTTAAAAAAAAACTACTCTTTTGATCTTCATTGTTCATTCAGCCGTAAGACATTTAGTCCTTGACGCTAACATACACTTGTATTTCTATATTTTTGTTAAATTTTTGTAAGTTGTTCGTTATACCGTTATAAACAAAATAAAGAAAGTAGATACATAATAACAATATAAAAAACTCTTACAGCCCCCTCTTTCTTCCTCCAAAGCTTATCTCTTTGAGCTTTACTCACGGCTAACCAGTAATAGTGTGGTGGTATTAAGCAACTATTATTTTATTATGTTGATCCATTATGTATGTATGTAATAGAAAACAAGTATAATTGTGTACCTGGTAAACACCAACAACCACACAGAGATTGATGTAGACGACATGATTGTCAGATTGGTCGAATTCCCATTTAGGGTGTATGTTACTGATGGGATGTTATGAGTTCTAGATGATGAATTCGTGAATGTAGAGAGAGAGAGAGAGGGACGAAAATTATGATTGTGATGTTATGTGTCTAACACTTTTAATCTCTCTACTTATCTCCTTATATACATCCAAGGGGAAACCCCTTATTAGCTGATAAGAGTGATATCGTCAACAATTACCAACTAATATATAATACGATATAATTTAACATTCTGATTAAATGATTATAGTAGCCGCATACTTAAAGGGAGATTCAATTGTTGATGGCTTCTTGAGCAATTTTGAGATAGAAGCGGGTTCAATTGTTGTCGTTGAGTTATCTAAATAAGTACTTGCTTGCGAGAAAGTTTATGACAAAACCTTCCTCTTTCTGGTCGTTCAATTCAATGTCTAAGCCATGTGATCGGTACTACATACTTAACCTGATCATGTGATTCAAGCTCTACTCTAATAACACTTTAAATGACTTGGGTAACACAAAAATGTAACAATGAAGGCATGAGTATTATAAGAAATCATATACCTTATGGATTCTTTACGACAAAATTTTCATTTCCCATTGTAGAACACGTAACATCAGGAAATATGTTACCTACAAGGGTTAAATTAGTATCACAATCTTCAAGTTTTGCTTCAATTGTCACAACACTAAAAATCAAATCAAATTTGAATGGTGACCATTAGGATAAATATACATCAAAGTTTTTGTTTTTTAACTGAAAAGTTAAATTTCGCATTTTATATAAAAGTTCACGAAATATTTTACCATTGTTAGCTTTAAAATTATTAAAAACTAAAAGTGTTACTAGGAAATGATTTGAGCCGAGGCTAAACTCGACTAGACTCGAGCTTGATATAGGCTTGTTTTTAGCTCTATTTCTAAATCTCAAGCTTGGCTCCTTTAATTTACGAAGTCGAGCTTTAGATTGGCTTGTTTGGAGCTTTAATCGTAAATCTCGAGTTCGACTCGTTAAATTAGTTAACTCATATACATTTGTAATTTTCTGTAACTATTAATTCTTAAATGTCGGTGCAATAGTGTAGTTTGTCAGATTTAAGATTTTGCCACTCAATCTTTGGTTCTTTTAGTGATTTTAGGTTTTGACCACTGACTTTCCAACTTTCTTTTAACACTTTAAGTAAATAGAGAGAAAGTAAGAGTCAGGGTCTGAGATCAAAGAGAGCTAGATGACGATGGGAGTAGCCGGCCACCTTCGCCGGGTTGGCATCGATCGTCGAAGACATGAAGGGGCGACGGCAGTAGGGTTTTCGAGGAAGGCAGACTACATTGGTCAATGGGGTTCGGAAACGCAGATTTGCGCCATTGCTGCTATTGTTAAAGAAGATTAAAAAGGTTGAAGGTGAGATGAAAGTAAAAACCTGCTTAATGAATCAAACTTGGCGTGGATATTATTAAAGGTTTGAAAACTCATGGAAGTCTGAATGTGGTGGCCAAAGTGAGCTAAACAATTTCTTCTCAAACCTTTTACACCGTCTTTAGTTTTGTTTCTTAGGCCATACGTAATACCGCGTGAAAAGTTTTGATAATGCTGTAAGGGCACGAAGAGAAAGAGACATTTCTAGAATAATGTCTAATAAGAAGGAAAAACAAGGACATTAAGAAGCCTTAACCATTACATGAAGCACTATGATGATGATGTAGCAAAAAATGTTCTTTAAAAAGTATTAATGTTTTTATATAGAGACATTATTAAATGTATTTATGTGTTTAAAAATAATCAGACTATGTTCTTCATTGCCATATTAGAACATCAATAAGCCTAAATTTAAATACAGCTTAGGATAATGTCAAGCCATGAAAAAAAGACATTAAGAACAAGAGTCGTATATGGAAATTAAAGGTGAAAATTTTATTTATTTTGTTTTATAAATAAAGTATATGAGCGTTGGTACCCTGACTAACCGAAGCGACTCCTACTGAATAATAGTTTTCAATCAATCTAAATCACATGATAAAGAAACAAAACAAATTGATATCGACCAAATTCTCGCCGCATAACGCGTAAAATCTCACAGAACAACGCGCCGGTTTTGATGCCACTAGTTTTTATAATTATAACTTTATATATGTTACTAACTATTATATAAATAAATATTGAAGTACTAGAAAATTATATTATTATAACTTTTCTAGTACTTCAATATTTATTTATATAATAGTTAGTATATATTTAAGTACTAGAAAACTTATATATATATATATATATATAAAAGGGTGAACGGGGTGTTAAGGGATGGTGTGAGGTGAATAGGGTTGTCTAAAAAGCTCGCGGCTCGTATCTCGCTCGAAGCTTCCTCGGATCTAGCTAATTAAAAAAACTCACTCAATATGGCTCGGTTTGAAATTGAACCGAGCCGGATCGGATCGGTTGGAAAGTGAGCCTAGTTCGGCTAGGCTTAGCTCGGATCATTTTACTTTTAATATGTTCATTTTTATATACATTGTTATATGTCTCTAAAAACTGATTTATTACTTACATGTATTTAGAAGTGTAATTTTTTATCTATAGCATATTTGAATGTTGATTACCATGCTAATGAACTTATTTGTATTTCCTTGAAATTTAGAACCAATTTTCTATTCTTAAACTTAATTTTGGCTTGTAATGTATTAATTTTGCTTATTTTGTATACGTTCTTTTAAACTATTAAAAAATATTTTAGACTTCTCCCATTTTTGTTCAACTAAAAATCTCATTGGGTAGGCGCAATTTGTCGATGAGAAGCAACACAAGAAAACAAAAGGATATGTGGTGCACATCTCTTCCCCAAACACGTGGATGGCTTCCACTGTCGTATCTTGCTTGCTCTCTGTTTCGTATAATTTCAATGCTCCTAGAATCTACCTTCGAATCTTCTTCTTCACCTCATCTCCAACCTTTCAATTCTACTTTTTCCTCCAAATAAAATCATACTTCTGTGTATATATATATATAAATATTATATTTACACACACATTCGATTACTTGATTATACCAAAAAAGAAACACAAATTAACAACACAATGACTGCTTTAAATTCCCATTTTGTGCTTGTTGATCTGAACCAAATCCCATCTTCCACCTTTGCATACCTGCAATACTCCAAATTTTCAAGTTCTTTCTCTGGGGCATTTCGTCGAACACGTGGTGGGCGGATCTGTTCGACCGGGTCGTCGCCGGCGATCCGGTCGCCGGAAGTGCGCCGGCCGAGAGATCGGGCCGGGTTTGGAAATGGGTCGGTGTTGAATTCGTCGAATTCGGCTTCTACGTCTCGGTCTCATGTGGGGTCTGAGCTTGATTTGATTCTTGAATTGGTGCCATTGAGGATGAGGAGTAAGTTGTTTGAGCATAATGAAATTGGGAATATGATTGAGGTTGTGATGGATTTGGGTAGACAGCCTCTTGCTAGATTTCCTTCTGGTGATTGGGTTATTTCTGATGAGGTTGTTAAGTTGGAAGATCTAAATCATGCAATTTCAAAGGTTTGATTTATTTATTTATTTTATTTTTTTAGGAATGATAATAACTAACTTAACTGTCAACATATGCCAACACAACTATTGTGAAGTTATTTAGTTTGTTTGTGTGGATTTTTAATTGGAAAGGTTATTAATTTAAGTTTTGAATTAATTTTTTTAATTTTCTTGGTTATGTTTAGAAAGAGGACTGATAAAGACCCTATAGTATTATAATGTTTAATGTTAATGTTTATCATAGTAGTATGTAATATATGTATTTTACTTGCTTTTTTCTTTGAAAACAAACAAAGGTACCTAGTAAAATCCCACTCATTGCAGGGCTGTTAGTACAGTATACAACAATCTGTAGATAGCATTAAATGTGATTGATATAAACAGAGTAACATTTATACAAAAGTACTAATAATGATAATAGCAAACTACCGCTAGCAGAAAGTAGTGATTGCTTCTTTCTTTGAAGGTTGGTGAATTTTCGGATGATAACCGATCAGGCATTGATCATTCTCTACACCGAATAAGTGCCATTCGCAACCGCAAAAGGCAAATAATCGGTCTCACTTGTCGTGTGGGTCGAGCGATATCCGGCAGTGCGGAAATTGTTCGTGATTTGGTTGAAGGGGGAGGTTCTATATTGGTTATCGGACCACCTGGAGTTGGCAAAACAACCTTAATCAGGTATAATATGCTGTTAACTTTGGTTGTTGTTCTTTAGTTACATTGTATTTAAAGCAAAAATTAATGTTGTATGTTTGACATTATTATTGTAGAGAAATCGCTAGAATGTTGGCAGATGAGCGAAAGAAGCGTGTCGTCATAATAGATACCTCTAATGAGATAGGAGGCGATGGAGATGTTCCTCATTCGGGCATAGGACGTGCAAGAAGAATGCAAGTTCCAAATGTTAATATGCAACACAATGTATGTGTTTAACTTTATATTGGGCTTTCTTCGCTGTAATGATTCTTGTAACCTGCGAGTAGTATAATGCATAGTTGTAAATAGCAGTTGCTATAGCGAATAGCGTAGCGTATAGGTCGAGGATCGCTACAGGGTATGTAGTGATAGATAGCGGGATTTCAGTTTTTTTTAAATATAAATAGCGATTAAATATAGCTATAAAATAGCTGGATTTTAGGTTTTTGTTAAATATACATGTAAAATAGCGTATATACCAGGGTATTTTGATATAATATGCATATAATTTTAAACAAAAAAAATTCTAGTGTATCGCTATTCACTATGTAGCATATAGGTACCTTATCGCTATTTGTCGCTATTCGCCATTAACAACTGTGGTATAATGACATAATCTATAATCCGATAATTTTCTTGGATTTTTTAATAGGTGATGATCGAAGCAGTTGAAAATCACATGCCTCAAACAATTATAATCGACGAGATTGGAACCGAGCTTGAGGCGTTGGCTGCCGGTACGATCGCTCAGCGAGGAGTTCAGCTTGTTGCGACTGCACATGGAGTAAGGATAGAAAGCATAATAAAAAACCCGTCATTACAAATTCTTGTTGGTGGCATTGAGGTTTATGATTCAACTTATCTTTTCGATTTGCTATGTTTGCCGATTTATGTAATGATAAGTGGTTTATAAACTTTTTTCATGTGCATAGAGTGTTACTCTTGGCGATGAAGAAGCAAGGAAACGGAAAGTGCAGAAGACTATACTTGAGCGGAAAGGGCCTCCTACGTTTTCGTGTGCGGTTGAAATGATATCGAGAACGGAGTATTGCATTCATCATAGATTGGATGCTACAGTGGATGCTATACTTGCAGGTGCTTCAAAATCCATATATATATATATATATATATATATATATATATATATATATATATATATATATATGTTAATAGTCATCCTACTATATATCACCCACCCGTCCCAGCAAAAAAGAGTAATGCCATTTTCGTCCCTGAGGTGTGGCCACTTTTACGGTTTTCGTCCAAAGGTTTGTTTTTCGTATCTAGATCCAAAAGGTTTGAAATCTCGCCATTTTCGTCCAACTTGTGAACTCCATCCATTTTTTTTACGTCAAGTCAGGGGTATTTCCGTCATTCAATCTTGCCATTTTGATATAAATAAACAAAACAAAGAGCTAAAATGACATTTTTACCCTTGACTTAACGTTAAAAAAAAGATGGAGTTAACAAGCCGGATGAAAATGGCAAGATTTCAAACCTTTTGGATCATATGCGGAAAAACAAACCTTTGGACGAAAGTTGCAAAACTGGCCAAATCTTAGAGGCGAAAATGGCATTTTACTCAAAAAAAGACAAAAAAAATTGGTTGGAAACAGGTAAATCTCCGTTGTTTGAAGTCCGTCGTATGGACGATGAAGCTGAAAGATCGTTAGACGGTTCTAAACACGCTGATGAAGCGACGCGGGTTGAAATACCAAACGAGGAAGATGAAAATACGCCATTTTATTTTGAAAAATCAAGCCGAGTTGAGCATAAAAAGATTAGTAAGAAGGTGAATGTAGAGGTTGTTTCAACGCCAGAACTGACCAAATCAGAAAGGACTGAGCGGGTTCATGAAGGCGTTAAGGATGATTTTGATGATGAAGATGAGGAACATTCTACCAAATTCAGAAAGTTGAGCACTAAACAACAAAGCAGAAAAAATGCACCGGTTTTTGTTTATACGTATAAGGTAACCTAGACTCCCAACTGTTTTGAGATAAAAAGTCAACCCGAATCAGGTCGTTCATAGATTGATGGGACGAAGCTGCAACCTCTAAAATTTTTGGAACATTTATATAACGTAACTTGATATCTTAAAAAAGTTTCTAAACTAGAGTTGTGGTAACCCGCATGTTGCGCCGGGACGCGATTGGAATTCGCTAGGTATCACACACCATGACAACCGATAAATAAATTTGTAAAATTAAACAAAATGATATGTAAATGTGTTGATGTTACATGCGTCATAGCTCAGTTCTGAACATCAAAATAATAAGAAAAGATAAAACAATAAGGTAAATAACAAAAGTAAACTTAAAAATAAAACGATATGAATCCAGTTGGTTTCGGTCCACTTGTTATAAAAGCTCATGTTAGCATACTAAACTCAAAAAAGGCTCATGTTAGCATGTTGGCACTATTGAACTTTTCTTTTATATAGAGATAATAATAATTATAAAGTGATGGTATTAGAACTGAAATCATCCATCATCAACTATGCTCTAGATATTGGAAGCTGATCTACAACAAGTAGCAATGGTGATGGGGCTAACAGAGGAAATTGACGTAACCGACGATATTAGCAACGCAGATGCTATATTAGCATCTAGTTTTGAGATGAAGGAGAACCCTTGGATTCGCAGTGTGGCTAAATTTCACCAGTTGCCCGTGTTTGTCATCAAGGTAATTTTGATATGATCTTGACTTTTACAGTTTACTTCGGACAGGATATATGAATTTGACTGTACATTTATTGACGGTTTTACACTACAGTCAACGACCATGGCTCAAATGGTCAAAGCTATCCGCATGATTCTTGGAAGAGACTTGTTTGGTTCTCGATCAAAGCAACTCAGAAAAGTTTCTATGGATATTGAGATTGAAGATGATGTGCCAAGAAGAAAACCGTCATTAGAGGAAATTGATGCCTTGGAGGTGCTATCCCCTTGCCTTTTACTTCATTTTCATGATATATTAAAAAACAATTAGATACATTTAAGTTGGAATGGTGAGCCGGGTAATGGGTAAAAACGGTTTAGTTTTTAGTTGTGGCCAAAACGAGTCGGGTTGGGTTGATTTGTTGGCAATTTGTTCCCTTCATTAATTTTATAGAAAATTAAGATAGAGTAAGATGCTATTTTCTTCCCTGGGGTTTGGCCAGTTTTGCGACTTTCATCCAAAGGTTTGTATTTTCGCACCTGGATCCAAAAGGTTTGAAATTTTGCCATTTTCATTCGGCTCGTTAACTCCATCCATTTTTCTCGGTTAAGTTAGGGATGTTTCCATCTTTTTTGCCAACTTTAAGGCAATTCGATCTTTTTCAGGGGTATTTGGTCTTTTTACATAAAGTGAAAAACACCAAATTGCCTAAGTTAACAAAAAGACGGAAATACCTCTGATTTAACTTAATGGAGAAAAATGGATGGAGTTAACAAGCCAGATGAAAATGACAAGATTTCAAACCTTTTGGATCCAGATGCGAAAAAATAAACCTTTGGACGAAAGTCGCAAGATTGGCCAAACCTCACGGATGAAAATGGCATTTTACTCATTAAGATATCATATTTTTGTTTAGCTAAGGTTAACACTGACAGATTTCAACTTCATTTACCTTCTATCTTGGTGATCTATAGGAAGTTCGACTTGCAATCGAGTACATAGTGATTCCAAGTGGCGAACCCGTAGAGCTTCTCCCAAGATGCTCTGAGATAATCGCTCAACAACTCGAGCTCGTAAGGAGTTATCAGTTGACCGTAGAAAACTCAGGAACAGACCTTAATCCAAGGCTGCAGATTCTTCCCCATAAGTTGAACAAGAAATCGGGAAAACACTCTAAACAGAGCTTGACCGGACCCGGTTCACCACCGACTGGTGGTGTTGCGGGTACAAGTGTTGCTAGGCTGCCGTTCCTGCCTGAATAGTGCGAGAGAATGATTTGATAACACCTGTTGTACAGTCATTTGACTATGACCTTTGTGTGTGTCACCCTGTAAGCTTATTGTATGTAGTCCCATGGTCACTAAAAGCTGTGACCAAACAAGTAAACAACCCATTGCAGTTGTTTGTATATTATGAATCTGTGCAATCATATTGATCTGTATGTATATTATTAACTTTTTATTCATGGTATTTTTGCATTTAACTTGAATTTATAGCAGTTGACACATATACATAATCATACACTTTCACGAACTCAACCTTAAATGTCAACTTGATTTTTTTTCTACTATGCTTGATCGTCTAATTTGCTATCCATTGTTTTATAAAGAGTAAAATGCCTGGTTGGTCCTTGTGGTTTGCAATTTTTACAGAGTTGATCCCCAGACTTCAATAATCACATAAGTGATTTCAGTGATTGCAATTTTTGAACTCGTGTGATCCTTATCACTAACCTTTGCTAAATTTTTCAGTTAACACACCCTACTAGCATGTCACGTGACGGTATTATCAGAAATCTAACAAAGGTTAGCGATAAGGATCACCGGAGTTCAAAAATTGTAACCACTAGGATCACCTATGTAATTATTGAAGTCTTGAGGACTAACTCTGCAAAAATTGCAAACCACATGAACCAACCAGACGTTTAACTCTTTTATAAACTTGAAGTTAACATGTGACGCATTTTAGCTACAATATACTAGATCGAGCCTGCTTGAGGTATCCTCATAATTGAACCAAAGCCAACAAGACAGGCCCAACCTAAGTGGGTCTAGTTTTGATTAGCACACGTTAAGGCTGGCCCATTAGACTTTAATAGACAACAAATATTGCAATCCCACTAATTTATCTTTCAATGGTTACTCAGTCCAAGGTGGTGTCTTCAAACCCAACCCGAAGCATCGTGCTAATCTTGCTCATGTCATGCGTCACAACCTCTATGCGGCGTGGTTCGCTGCCTCTGATCCTAAAGGGTTTCGTTCAGCTGGCAAGAGTCCTCATTGGATGAATGCATTGCATGAGGAAATCAACGCTCTTCAACGAAACAACAACTGGAGTGTCACACCCTGACCCGCAGCGGAATAAGAGTCGGGGCATAATTGGTTATCACCAAAGCTCATGACATTTACTAATATGTTTCATATTTAATAAAGTCAAAGTTACATTTCCAAAAATCCAAACATGTTCATTCAATACAAAGGAAATAAACCAAACATAACAATCCCAACTCTAAATCGTTTTATTCTTCTAGTCCAAGTCCTATGTGTTCCTAGCTGCTGCTGGTTCACCTGTATCATGTGTAAAATGGGGGTTTTTTGGGTCAACATAAGTTGGCGAGTGAACCTTATTAGATAAACATTTATTAATGAATTACTTGTTAGTTTATCAATGAAAAATTGTGCATAATCATAGATGAGCAAATGTAAATAATCAAGCAATGGCAAATAGCAGTCACAACTATAACATACAATAACATATGACAGCATACATGAACATACCAACATCATACTGTAAATAACATAAATGAAACTGTGCGATCAAGGCTCAATCAAACGGAGCCGATCGTAGTGCATGTACTGAAAATGAAAATGTCTGTGCGATCAAGGCTCAATCAAACGGAGCCGATCGTATGTGGGCACGCCAGGTTCAACCTCATAATGAAATGGGGAACATGCTCAACGCTCATAATGTAATGGGGAGCGCCGGCCTATGAAATTGCATGTACTGAAAATAATAAACTTGCATCCACAATAACTACACAACAGAAACAAACTGAACACACTAGTTCATGATATGATGTATGCACAATGGTTTAAGTATAATATATATATCAAGACACATGATACACCCCAAAACGTGATTAAACGGGGAATTTGTAAAGTTTCACTCACATTGGGTGCGTTGGATTGGAGATGGTGAGATGCGCACGAATTAGATGAGCGGAACAACGAGGAATACTAACCTAAATAATAACGGAAAAATATATTAAATGAGTGGATTTTTATTAAGGATTTTAATGAAATTTTTAGATATATTTTGTGAGTTTAAGGCTATTTTCTATCTTTAAAAATGTTATTTTTAAGTATTTTTAATTGATTTTTAAATTAAATTAAATAAATAAAAATAAAAAAATTTGTTTATTTTGCGTTGACCGTTGACCTGTTGACTTGTTGACCTGTTCGGTCAGGGACATGGTCTGCGCTGGGTGAGGCTCGAACCCGAGACCTCCCGTACGCGTGCACGCAGCTCTACCAACTGAGCTACGTGTCTAACCCGAAATAATCTTGTTTCTAATTATATTTATACACTTATTCAGTTTAACCGAAATCCTTTTTAATTTCAAAAAAATTTTAATTCAACGGACCGGTGCTAGTGACGGGTTTCGAACGCGCGACGTATGGCTTAATGTTGCACACAGTCCACCGCTGGACTGTGTGTCTAACCTGGTTATTATCTTGGTTTTTATTATACTTAACAACTAACTGAGTTAACCCGGTTTAGTTTTTAAACAAAAAGGCATTTTATTATATAAGGAGTGCGTATAGCAGGAATCGAACTCGGGACATGCGTATGTATTTTGCACACAGTCCACCGCTGGACTGTGTGTCTAACCCGTTCATTTTACTAGTTTTAAATATACTTATAACTTAATTAGCTTCGTCTTCTTCATTCAAATTACAGTCAATTGATTTACTAACTCGTTCCTTGTTTTTACGATTTACAGACATTATTAAAGCTTAAATGAAAGGCAGAGACGGTAATTAGAGGTGAACATACCGATGAACGGTTTATTTCAGATTTCCGGCGATGTGTCGGTCCCTGTTTTTATGCTCTTCAACTGAACAAGATAATTGACTGTTTTGATTAGTCGATTGTGGAATTGAAGTGATAAACAAACGTTAACGATGTGTTTGAAGGTCCTTACCGTTTCAAAGACGGAAATAAAGATTTTCAGAGGAGTTCCGGCGAACTGGAATTAGTTGAATACAGCGCCTGAATTCGATTTCAATTGAGAGGTTTAAGTTAGAAATAGTCTAATAATTGTTGAACTACAACGAATATTGAAAGATTTACCGTTTGAGGATGAATACGGTTTTCCGGCGACTTTTGCAGGAAATTCCGGCGAGCTGTTTTAAGCGTTCTGATGGTCTGAAAATGTGACGAAAGTTAAATGGAGTATTGTTATGACGTTTCTGAGTCGCGAGAGAGGTCTGGAATTGAAGTAATTGTGACTTGGTTCATTTCGGTTATAAAAACCGATTAATAAAGAAAATTGATGTTCAATCACTTCTGAATTGATTACAATCATCGGTTCATCGGTTATAAAATGTGAATGAACGATTAATCAAACGATTAGACGATTGATTTGCCGATTTCAGTTTCTCAGTTGGCGCAACCGGTTTTAACCGAGTTTGTATATAAATCTCATTTGTTTCCTAGAGATAACAGAAAACACAAAGCGGCGGAGTGGTGATGTGAGTGTGTGTTAAGGCGTTGGAGTTTCTTGGCTGACCCGGGTTCGAGTCCCGGCAGCAACATAATTTTCTAACACTATTAGTGCCAGAATTAAGGCTGCCTACATATTCTTCATCCTCATCTACAAAAGTATTGAAGTCCCTCATATCAACTTCTGTTTCTTCCACCTCATAATCATTGTCAACAATGTAGTCACTGTCTTCTGAGTCATTACCTTCAGCCTCACTTTGATAACTATCGGACTCCATGTCATCCTCAACCTCCCTATAACTATCGGACTCCATGTCACCCTCATCCTCCCCATTACCCTCATTCTCATTCCTACAAGTAACCTCTACATCACCTTCAGCATCCTTAAGACCCTCGTTGTTTGGGAATACTCCAGAAAAGTCAATGTCGTCAAAGTTAAAACCATCTACACATGTACCCTGGTTTGCATTATAAGTCCCAGTCTCTATATTATCATTGTTACCTACCGGATTATCATTGTTACCTACTGGATTATCAACAAACATGTTACTTGTATTCTTATTTGCACTAGATGACCCTTCAACATACTCAAGCATCAGTCTCCTCCTAGGTAATAACTTTTCTTTGTTTTGTCTAACACCAACATTCTCCTGGACATTTTGGCTTTCCTCTACTAATTCCCAATAACAACCCTAGATGGTCCCTCTGATGATTTTAAATAAGTATCAACCACAGATTTTACATGTTCAATGTAAAAGTTGATTAACTTATTTTCACCCACATATTGTGCCAAGTTACGAACATCAGCATCACACCCTAAAGCTACCAAACCAGTATCTAAATCTCTACCAGGTATTTGAAAATGATAATAAATTGGCACCTTCTCTTTGAACAGGTTAAGGTCTCGTATCATCTAATCAACTTCATGGACAGAAAACTCATCAATGTCGATGTAATCAACATACGCTGACCTCCCTTGAACATACCTTCTTCCTGGAAACCTCCTAAAAGTTCCAACATAGAAGATTCATGCAGAAAACAAACTAGGGTTTCCATCTGCTCAAAAAACATAACAGAAAACGACCAAAACAGTGTGTCAGTAATTATGTAAAACAAACACTACAAAATCGCTGAATGTTTGAACTTTAGCACTATCAGCATAAAAAAACTTACTATAATCACGATCTGGATTAAAATCATCAAACTCAGCCCTAATGTGCCAACCCATTCCTTCGATCAGCCCTAAACGCACCGATTATTTGTTCAATCGCCGGATGTTGCAGAGAGACGAAGAGACGGTGAGTCTTTGTAGGTGTGTGTTACGGTGGGGAGATGAACAGAAATGAGAGGGAAACCAATAAATATCAACTGACGTCTAGGACTAAGTGTGCAATTGCAAAAAGTGAACATCAATTCAAACTGAATGGACGAAATTGCCCTCACGTGCCAAGCACGTGGGGTGTTTTAACAGAGTTATTTAACTGAAGTTAGGGCAGGGGACCAAGCGAGTTCATTTTTTACAAGTTTGGGTACCACGAGTGTAAATAGTAAACCACTGGGACCAACAATGAAATTTTTGCAAACCACAGGGACCAACCAAGCATTTAACTCAAAAACATATGGTTAAACATTGTACGGTGAAAAAAAAGGAATCGTTTGGATTTGCAAACCCGCGAAACCAAAACTAATGTTGAATTGTTTGAGTTTAGCTTTAGGTTTTAGTTGTTACCTAGTTCAACTGGTCGGTGGAGGAATGTTTACCCACTTATGTGGGGTTTCTACCCGGGAGGTCCAGAGGTCGAATCCAGGGGTGGGCAATTCTTGGGCCGGATTGTTGTGGCAGCCTCTGGATTCCTACTTAGGACTTGGGTGGTATAAGGCAATGTCCTTAATAGGTGATCTAGTCGTCCAAAAAAAGTCTAATGTTAAGTTTTAATGTTTAATAGTAGGTTTTAATGTTGAATGTTCAATTTTAAGTTATAAAATGCTTCATGTTAACGTTAATTTCAATAAAATAGCATGTATATTAAACATAGTTAACATTAAACATACATAAATATTAAAATACTTATACAAATTACAAAGTTACATCCATTATAAGTTTATAAATTTCTAACTTGGTAAATTGTCTTCCATTAACTCGTATACACTTGGCATAGATTTTTCAACGATATGCTCATCGTTATTTGCAATGCGCTTGAAGTAAATATCGTGAAATCTTCCAATCGATTGGGCTATACTTGTGATCTTTGCTTTTAGATCATCACTTGTACGGTCGGTTTCAAAACCCATTTCCTCGTAAAACCTTGTACCCTCCTCTTGCAACTCTTAGGACATAACGTGTACAAAAGTTAGTCCCAAGCCATACTCTTCGTCGTCGCTCCAGGCTGAAGACATTTTTGTCAGCTTTTGGCTCTGCATTCTTTTTTTTGTTCATTCATGTGTTTTCCGGTTGAGAAATTAACCTACACCTTACAGCTATTTACGCTTATTTGGGTTGGTCTAGAACCGGTTATAATTCTAAAAAAGTGAAAAATGGCTATATAGCTCTTGGTAATAGCTAGAATCGGTACCGGTTCCTACCCGAGTATAATCGGGTAGGGATTTGAAACCGGTTAGGGTAGGAACCAATATTTGAAAATATATGAGGAACCGGATAGGAACTATCGGGTACAATAGGTTCAAAACCGGGTATTGTTTATACCAGTTTCAAGTCAGATCAGGTCCAGGTCCGAGACCAGTGTTTTTGTGCATCCCTACCCTAGATAGGCTCAATAAGCCCATGTTAATCAAAACACTTTTAATCGTTCCATTTACTGGAATCTATTTATTTAAATTAAAATGGGCTTACAATGCCCACTATGCCATAATGGTCTTGAGTCCATACAATCACCCTTTTAAAAACCAAAATTTCCCTTTCATTCAATCTCAACCGTCCATTTCCTAACAATCATAAACCAACAGCCATCATTCCCGATCCGGGTCACCCAAACCCAACCAATCAAATCATACACACACACACCCTATGTTGAGTCGTTCAAATTGCTCGCCGCTCGCTCGGAAATTGCTCAGAAAATGCTCGTTTGATTTGAGGCTCGGTTGTAAACGAGCCAAGCATGAGCAAAGGTCCACTCAGATCGGTTCGGCTTGAATTATTATTTATTTATTAGTATATATACATATACATATACACAAACCATGACATACATATATAAACACGTTTATACACATTTATACACAAATATAAATTAAATTTATAGTTTTATATATAGCACTCTATTAGATTTTGGTCCACTATATACAAATTTACAACTATATCTATACGTACTAGCTTAATCACGCCACTAAAAAACTTAACACCAAATCTAAAAGTTAAACCCTAAACTGCTAAACGACAATCTGCTCATCGTCTCAATGTCTCATGTTATTACCCTAAGTCGATCATCTTCTGCTCTTATCGTCATTATTCGCGTAATATGTAATATGAACATCGCCTCATTCGCCACAACATTGTTATTTATAAGAAAAATATTATGCCATGAAAATCGTCTGTTTTAAAGACATAAAAACTTGAGATCCATTATCTCTCTCCACAAATTTAATCACGCACATAGTTGTCAAGATGCGCCGACGCTCGCTCAGAACATTCACTGTTCGGAAAATGCTCGCTTGATTTGAGGCTCGGTTTTAAATGAGTTACTCCGCTTGGTTCAGTTTGTAAACAAGCCAATCATGAGCAAAGCTCCGCTCATTTTGGCTCGGCTTGTGATCAGCCCAACCTATATATAATAACCAAACCCCATTTCATCCCTTTCATCACTCTAATCATCCTCAACAACCCACAAACCCACATCAAATGGCACCAAAGGCATCAGAAAAGAAACCACCCGAAAAAAACCGGCAGCAGAAAAAGCACCAAAACCGAAAGACGAAAAGAAGCTTCCAAAAGACAGCACAACAACCGACAAGAAGAAGAAAAAGAGGAACAAGAAGTCGGTTGAAAATACAAGATATACATATTTAAGGTATTGTTCATCTGGATATAGTCATTCAGTGTGTTGAATTTTGTATATTCCTGTGCTGATTTTTAGGTGATTTCATGTAAACAGGTGTATAGTTCTGAGTAACCGGGTCGGGTATTATCTAATCTTATACCGTCCCATACCCGTGCAATATTGTTTTTCTATACCTATACTTGGTCTAATAGCCGTCGGGTATCAGGTATACCTGTCCCATAAGATACAGGTTTTAGGTACTCGGGTATTTTTCCCATCTCTTGTTACAGATGCGTTGGATTATTTTTATTTTAAAGTAATGGAGTTAGGGCTGTTTGTTGGTTCGGTTTGCAGGTTAATTGATTTTCTTGTTTTGGGTTGTTTAGTGTGACGTTGAACTGAAAAATGAATTAGAATTTGGTTTGGTTTGAACCGAAGAACTAAAAACTGAATTGACAATTCAGTTTGGCTGGTTATAAACGTTTTTGGTTTTGTAATCTGTTTGAACTGAATGTGAAACACCCATTGTGATGTTAAGATTGGTTCCATTTGTGTATTCTATTTATTGATTTAGATCAAAATGTTGTAGGGTCTTCTTTTCCTCCAAGTTTATAGGGCAATATATGGGCTGGGTCAAATAAAACAAGAAATGATGTGTATAGTGTTTATAATGGGTTGGCACAATAATCATTTAAACTATTGCGGCTGTGCTCTGAGCATTCTGCTCAATGGCAGTTCAACAATCTCTCTTGACTATACAAGCTGTAGACAATGGAGCTATGCTACTGTGGTGTCATACGTTAATTTAATGGGTCGTATAATATTATATGGCTCATATAGATGGAGAAAATATTAGCTCGTATAACATTCTATATGGGTCGTATAACATTATACAAGTCGTATACATTATATGATCGTATAATATTGTATACCGGGTCACATAATGTTATACGGCCCGTATACATGGAGACAAAAAAAACATCCTCTGACATTTTTTTGTGCAACAATCAGTTATACGTCCGTATAACTCTATACGGGTCATATACATATAAGGATGTGAAAATAAGATTTTAAATGTGTGAGAACAACAGGTAGCAAATTGGCTCATGATGTGTTGCTGAACAAGTAGTTGTTATTGTAATTAAGTTATATAAAAAAATCTGAACTCTTTTTATAAATTATATTTTATGAATAGTCAAAATACTATTTTATCCCATTGTATTATAATATTATTTTTTTTCCATTGTCTTATAACAACATGAATTAACAGCAACAATAGCTTGTAATATAATTTGAAGTCTTTAGAAAAAATGTTTTTAGAAAGACGTTCATAACGAAGTGTAGGAAGTTTTTTTAAAACGATGTCGTGTTCAAAACAAAATGTTTTTTATAAATTATATAAAAAATCTAAACTCTTTAGTTATAAATTGTATTTTATGGATAGTCAGAAATACTATTTTATCCCATTGTATTATAATATTATTTATATATTCCCATTGTCTTATATAACAACATGATTTAGCAGCAACAATAACTTGCAATACAATTTCGATTTGAAGTCTTTAGAAAAAAAAATGTTTTTAAAAAGAGGGTCATAACGAAGTATAGGTTTTTTTTAAAACGATGTCGGGCTCAAAACAAAATGATTTTTAGGTTTGCAAATTATACTGGGTACCGGTATAGGAACACATACCGCTATTTCATTAGCACATATCACAATTTTGATTTTTTTGATTTTCTCTTTCTGTTGCTATAGCGAGAGCCAATATAACCGTGTTCCCGCCACGTAGCGCTGGTGAATTCCAAAAATAAACATAAGTTGATAAAGGTATGCTATGAAGTTGCAAATATATATGATATCATCATCATACTCATTAAATCTCACCAATAATAAAGCTAAGATAGGGTCTGAGAAGTGTAAGATGTAGACATCCTTACCCCTACCCCGTAGGAACAGAAAGACTGCTTCGAGTAAAACCTCCGGCTTGATAGTAGTTTTGCATCAAGGACACAAGACATATAACACTCAGCAATTGAGACAAATGTTGATTAGTGCATGTAGCCCCTTGTCTTTCGGCTATCAACGCCATTATATGATGCATGATTAACCATCCCCCTATTTTAGCGTATTTTCAAGAAATTAGTAAAATAACGTTAAAATTAATACACACTTTCATATTTGCCCCATAGATGCCCATACATATATACATCATATGTGCATATCACAAGCAGGACGGGTGAGACATATATGATACTATGAACATAAATATAAAAAAATAATATGATACTATAAAGTGTAAAGAGAATATATAATCCCAATAGACGTTTTAAATATATATATATATATATATATATATATATATATATATATATATATAATACTAGTAGACGTCTGAACACTTTTGTAATGTTTTTAACAATATAATTTCCCCCTTCAACCTGACTAATAGAGTTTGTTTCAACAAAATTAATATTAAAACACTATAAAGAATCATTAAATTAAAACACTACATATAAGCATCATGTTTATGTATATATGTGTTGTAATTTTGGCTTTGGGGTTTTTTATAAAAATATAAATTTTTTACTTTTCATTCAAAATTATTTCACAAATTACTTTTAACCAAAACTATTTGTTTTTTACTTTTAACCCAAAACTTTTTATCTATTACAATCTATTCTCACAACCTTTTAATACTTTCAACTTTGGTCCTTTATAATTTGCATTTTACGCAACTTTTTCACTTTATGATTCATTCTAAATTTTATGACTTAACACATCGCAACGTGGGTCTTTGGTTTAACGTTTTTATGTTACATGTTTATACATATATGTTTTGTAATCTTGGCTTTGGGGGTTTTTTTAAAAAAATATTGATTTTTTTTTACTTTTCACCAAAAGTATTTCATTAATTACATTTAACCCAAAACTATTTTTTTACTTTTAACCCAAAACTTTTTATCTTTTGCAATTTATCCTCACAAGTTTTTTTACTTTCAACTTTGGTCCTTTATAGTTTTCATTTTACGCAAATTTTTCGCTTTATGTTTCGTTCTAAATTTTGTGACTTAACACATCGCAACATGCGTCTTTGCTTTAACGTTTTACGTTCCGTTCTAAATTTTGTGAGTTAACACGACGCAACATGCGTGTGTGGGTGAACGTTTTTACATCGTCTATTTTTTTTCCCGTTTGACAGGTTCAACATTACGTGCGGGTTCTAAATCGACTTAGTTATAACTAAAGAATCTCTGCCGCATTGCGGCGAGTCGTAATTCTAGTTCATATAAGGTTACATGATATTTGTAATGTGGAGTTCGACTTTAGACCAGAAAAGCTCATTAGATTGTCGAATATTTGAATCAATTTTGCCTTTAGGTTCTATGACCACCCGCAATAGGGCAGTCACTAAAGATAAACAACCCTCCTTTGCTTAAGAATGTAGCAAAGACACATTCGATTAGCCACATCCATAACCCTTCTTTTTAAGTAAGAATGAATAGTTTTATTTTGTACTAGTTATATAATTAACACTATATTTTACCTACTTTTTAAAAGGTTTACACAAGGTTGGTTCTAACGGCAAAGTCAGATACGAGTTTGGTCTAAACTTTAAAAAAAAACTACTCTTTTGATCTTCATTGTTCATTCAGCCGTAAGACATTTAGTCCTTGACGCTAACATACACTTGTATTTCTATATTTTTGTTAAATTTTTGTAAGTTGTTCGTTATACCGTTATAAACAAAATAAAGAAAGTAGATACATAATAACAATATAAAAAACTCTTACAGCCCCCTCTTTCTTCCTCCAAAGCTTATCTCTTTGAGCTTTACTCACGGCTAACCAGTAATAGTGTGGTGGTATTAAGCAACTATTATTTTATTATGTTGATCCATTATGTATGTATGTAATAGAAAACAAGTATAATTGTGTACCTGGTAAACACCAACAACCACACAGAGATTGATGTAGACGACATGATTGTCAGATTGGTCGAATTCCCATTTAGGGTGTATGTTACTGATGGGATGTTATGAGTTCTAGATGATGAATTCGTGAATGTAGAGAGAGAGAGAGAGGGACGAAAATTATGATTGTGATGTTATGTGTCTAACACTTTTAATCTCTCTACTTATCTCCTTATATACATCCAAGGGGAAACCCCTTATTAGCTGATAAGAGTGATATCGTCAACAATTACCAACTAATATATAATACGATATAATTTAACATTCTGATTAAATGATTATAGTAGCCGCATACTTAAAGGGAGATTCAATTGTTGATGGCTTCTTGAGCAATTTTGAGATAGAAGCGGGTTCAATTGTTGTCGTTGAGTTATCTAAATAAGTACTTGCTTGCGAGAAAGTTTATGACAAAACCTTCCTCTTTCTGGTCGTTCAATTCAATGTCTAAGCCATGTGATCGGTACTACATACTTAACCTGATCATGTGATTCAAGCTCTACTCTAATAACACTTTAAATGACTTGGGTAACACAAAAATGTAACAATGAAGGCATGAGTATTATAAGAAATCATATACCTTATGGATTCTTTACGACAAAATTTTCATTTCCCATTGTAGAACACGTAACATCAGGAAATATGTTACCTACAAGGGTTAAATTAGTATCACAATCTTCAAGTTTTGCTTCAATTGTCACAACACTAAAAATCAAATCAAATTTGAATGGTGACCATTAGGATAAATATACATCAAAGTTTTTGTTTTTTAACTGAAAAGTTAAATTTCGCATTTTATATAAAAGTTCACGAAATATTTTACCATTGTTAGCTTTAAAATTATTAAAAACTAAAAGTGTTACTAGGAAATGATTTGAGCCGAGGCTAAACTCGACTAGACTCGAGCTTGATATAGGCTTGTTTTTAGCTCTATTTCTAAATCTCAAGCTTGGCTCCTTTAATTTACGAAGTCGAGCTTTAGATTGGCTTGTTTGGAGCTTTAATCGTAAATCTCGAGTTCGACTCGTTAAATTAGTTAACTCATATACATTTGTAATTTTCTGTAACTATTAATTCTTAAATGTCGGTGCAATAGTGTAGTTTGTCAGATTTAAGATTTTGCCACTCAATCTTTGGTTCTTTTAGTGATTTTAGGTTTTGACCACTGACTTTCCAACTTTCTTTTAACACTTTAAGTAAATAGAGAGAAAGTAAGAGTCAGGGTCTGAGATCAAAGAGAGCTAGATGACGATGGGAGTAGCCGGCCACCTTCGCCGGGTTGGCATCGATCGTCGAAGACATGAAGGGGCGACGGCAGTAGGGTTTTCGAGGAAGGCAGACTACATTGGTCAATGGGGTTCGGAAACGCAGATTTGCGCCATTGCTGCTATTGTTAAAGAAGATTAAAAAGGTTGAAGGTGAGATGAAAGTAAAAACCTGCTTAATGAATCAAACTTGGCGTGGATATTATTAAAGGTTTGAAAACTCATGGAAGTCTGAATGTGGTGGCCAAAGTGAGCTAAACAATTTCTTCTCAAACCTTTTACACCGTCTTTAGTTTTGTTTCTTAGGCCATACGTAATACCGCGTGAAAAGTTTTGATAATGCTGTAAGGGCACGAAAGAAAGAGACATTTCTAGAATAATGTCTAATAAGAAGGAAAAACAAGGACATTAAGAAGCCTTAACCATTACATGAAGCACTATGATGATGATGTAGCAAAAAATGTTCTTTAAAAAGTATTAATGTTTTTATATAGAGACATTATTAAATGTATTTATGTGTTTAAAAATAATCAGACTATGTTCTTCATTGCCATATTAGAACATCAATAAGCCTAAATTTAAATACAGCTTAGGATAATGTCAAGCCATGAAAAAAAGACATTAAGAACAAGAGTCGTATATGGAAATTAAAGGTGAAAATTTTATTTATTTTGTTTTATAAATAAAGTATATGAGCGTTGGTACCCTGACTAACCGAAGCGACTCCTACTGAATAATAGTTTTCAATCAATCTAAATCACATGATAAAGAAACAAAACAAATTGATATCGACCAAATTCTCGCCGCATAACGCGTAAAATCTCACAGAACAACGCGCCGGTTTTGATGCCACTAGTTTTTATAATTATAACTTTATATATG
The DNA here is from genome assembly GCA_947069175.1 of Scalesia atractyloides. NCBI lineage: Eukaryota > Viridiplantae > Streptophyta > Magnoliopsida > Asterales > Asteraceae > Scalesia > Scalesia atractyloides. The sequence continues at coordinate 89,866,707 of CAMTDV010000020.1, read as the reverse complement.
TTACTAACTATTATATAAATAAATATTGAAGTACTATATATATAACTTTTCTAGTACTTCAATATTTATTTATATAATAGTTAGTATATATTTAAGTACTAGAAAACTTATATATATATATATATATATAAAAGGGTGAACGGGGTGTTAAGGGATGGTGTGAGGTGAATAGGGTTGTCTAAAAAGCTCGCGGCTCGTATCTCGCTCGAAGCTTCCTCGGATCTAGCTAATTAAAAAAACTCACTCAATATGGCTCGGTTTGAAATTGAACCGAGCCGGATCGGATCGGTTGGAAAGTGAGCCTAGTTCGGCTAGGCTTAGCTCGGATCATTTTACTTTTAATATGTTCATTTTTATATACATTGTTATATGTCTCTAAAAACTGATTTATTACTTACATGTATTTAGAAGTGTAATTTTTTATCTATAGCATATTTGAATGTTGATTACCATGCTAATGAACTTATTTGTATTTCCTTGAAATTTAGAACCAATTTTCTATTCTTAAACTTAATTTTGGCTTGTAATGTATTAATTTTGCTTATTTTGTATACGTTCTTTTAAACTATTAAAAAATATTTTAGACTTCTCCCATTTTTGTTCAACTAAAAATCTCATTGGGTAGGCGCAATTTGTCGATGAGAAGCAACACAAGAAAACAAAAGGATATGTGGTGCACATCTCTTCCCCAAACACGTGGATGGCTTCCACTGTCGTATCTTGCTTGCTCTCTGTTTCGTATAATTTCAATGCTCCTAGAATCTACCTTCGAATCTTCTTCTTCACCTCATCTCCAACCTTTCAATTCTACTTTTTCCTCCAAATAAAATCATACTTCTGTGTATATATATATATAAATATTATATTTACACACACATTCGATTACTTGATTATACCAAAAAAGAAACACAAATTAACAACACAATGACTGCTTTAAATTCCCATTTTGTGCTTGTTGATCTGAACCAAATCCCATCTTCCACCTTTGCATACCTGCAATACTCCAAATTTTCAAGTTCTTTCTCTGGGGCATTTCGTCGAACACGTGGTGGGCGGATCTGTTCGACCGGGTCGTCGCCGGCGATCCGGTCGCCGGAAGTGCGCCGGCCGAGAGATCGGGCCGGGTTTGGAAATGGGTCGGTGTTGAATTCGTCGAATTCGGCTTCTACGTCTCGGTCTCATGTGGGGTCTGAGCTTGATTTGATTCTTGAATTGGTGCCATTGAGGATGAGGAGTAAGTTGTTTGAGCATAATGAAATTGGGAATATGATTGAGGTTGTGATGGATTTGGGTAGACAGCCTCTTGCTAGATTTCCTTCTGGTGATTGGGTTATTTCTGATGAGGTTGTTAAGTTGGAAGATCTAAATCATGCAATTTCAAAGGTTTGATTTATTTATTTATTTTATTTTTTTAGGAATGATAATAACTAACTTAACTGTCAACATATGCCAACACAACTATTGTGAAGTTATTTAGTTTGTTTGTGTGGATTTTTAATTGGAAAGGTTATTAATTTAAGTTTTGAATTAATTTTTTTAATTTTCTTGGTTATGTTTAGAAAGAGGACTGATAAAGACCCTATAGTATTATAATGTTTAATGTTAATGTTTATCATAGTAGTATGTAATATATGTATTTTACTTGCTTTTTTCTTTGAAAACAAACAAAGGTACCTAGTAAAATCCCACTCATTGCAGGGCTGTTAGTACAGTATACAACAATCTGTAGATAGCATTAAATGTGATTGATATAAACAGAGTAACATTTATACAAAAGTACTAATAATGATAATAGCAAACTACCGCTAGCAGAAAGTAGTGATTGCTTCTTTCTTTGAAGGTTGGTGAATTTTCGGATGATAACCGATCAGGCATTGATCATTCTCTACACCGAATAAGTGCCATTCGCAACCGCAAAAGGCAAATAATCGGTCTCACTTGTCGTGTGGGTCGAGCGATATCCGGCAGTGCGGAAATTGTTCGTGATTTGGTTGAAGGGGGAGGTTCTATATTGGTTATCGGACCACCTGGAGTTGGCAAAACAACCTTAATCAGGTATAATATGCTGTTAACTTTGGTTGTTGTTCTTTAGTTACATTGTATTTAAAGCAAAAATTAATGTTGTATGTTTGACATTATTATTGTAGAGAAATCGCTAGAATGTTGGCAGATGAGCGAAAGAAGCGTGTCGTCATAATAGATACCTCTAATGAGATAGGAGGCGATGGAGATGTTCCTCATTCGGGCATAGGACGTGCAAGAAGAATGCAAGTTCCAAATGTTAATATGCAACACAATGTATGTGTTTAACTTTATATTGGGCTTTCTTCGCTGTAATGATTCTTGTAACCTGCGAGTAGTATAATGCATAGTTGTAAATAGCAGTTGCTATAGCGAATAGCGTAGCGTATAGGTCGAGGATCGCTACAGGGTATGTAGTGATAGATAGCGGGATTTCAGTTTTTTTTAAATATAAATAGCGATTAAATATAGCTATAAAATAGCTGGATTTTAGGTTTTTGTTAAATATACATGTAAAATAGCGTATATACCAGGGTATTTTGATATAATATGCATATAATTTTAAACAAAAAAAATTCTAGTGTATCGCTATTCACTATGTAGCATATAGGTACCTTATCGCTATTTGTCGCTATTCGCCATTAACAACTGTGGTATAATGACATAATCTATAATCCGATAATTTTCTTGGATTTTTTAATAGGTGATGATCGAAGCAGTTGAAAATCACATGCCTCAAACAATTATAATCGACGAGATTGGAACCGAGCTTGAGGCGTTGGCTGCCGGTACGATCGCTCAGCGAGGAGTTCAGCTTGTTGCGACTGCACATGGAGTAAGGATAGAAAGCATAATAAAAAACCCGTCATTACAAATTCTTGTTGGTGGCATTGAGGTTTATGATTCAACTTATCTTTTCGATTTGCTATGTTTGCCGATTTATGTAATGATAAGTGGTTTATAAACTTTTTTCATGTGCATAGAGTGTTACTCTTGGCGATGAAGAAGCAAGGAAACGGAAAGTGCAGAAGACTATACTTGAGCGGAAAGGGCCTCCTACGTTTTCGTGTGCGGTTGAAATGATATCGAGAACGGAGTATTGCATTCATCATAGATTGGATGCTACAGTGGATGCTATACTTGCAGGTGCTTCAAAATCCATATATATATATATATATATATATATATATATATATATATATATATATATATATGTTAATAGTCATCCTACTATATATCACCCACCCGTCCCAGCAAAAAAGAGTAATGCCATTTTCGTCCCTGAGGTGTGGCCACTTTTACGGTTTTCGTCCAAAGGTTTGTTTTTCGTATCTAGATCCAAAAGGTTTGAAATCTCGCCATTTTCGTCCAACTTGTGAACTCCATCCATTTTTTTTACGTCAAGTCAGGGGTATTTCCGTCATTCAATCTTGCCATTTTGATATAAATAAACAAAACAAAGAGCTAAAATGACATTTTTACCCTTGACTTAACGTTAAAAAAAAGATGGAGTTAACAAGCCGGATGAAAATGGCAAGATTTCAAACCTTTTGGATCATATGCGGAAAAACAAACCTTTGGACGAAAGTTGCAAAACTGGCCAAATCTTAGAGGCGAAAATGGCATTTTACTCAAAAAAAGACAAAAAAAATTGGTTGGAAACAGGGAAATCTCCGTTGTTTGAAGTCCGTCGTATGGACGATGAAGCTGAAAGATCGTTAGACGGTTCTAAACACGCTGATGAAGCGACGCGGGTTGAAATACCAAACGAGGAAGATGAAAATACGCCATTTTATTTTGAAAAATCAAGCCGAGTTGAGCATAAAAAGATTAGTAAGAAGGTGAATGTAGAGGTTGTTTCAACGCCAGAACTGACCAAATCAGAAAGGACTGAGCGGGTTCATGAAGGCGTTAAGGATGATTTTGATGATGAAGATGAGGAACATTCTACCAAATTCAGAAAGTTGAGCACTAAACAACAAAGCAGAAAAAATGCACCGGTTTTTGTTTATACGTATAAGGTAACCTAGACTCCCAACTGTTTTGAGATAAAAAGTCAACCCGAATCAGGTCGTTCATAGATTGATGGGACGAAGCTGCAACCTCTAAAATTTTTGGAACATTTATATAACGTAACTTGATATCTTAAAAAAGTTTCTAAACTAGAGTTGTGGTAACCCGCATGTTGCGCCGGGACGCGATTGGAATTCGCTAGGTATCACACACCATGACAACCGATAAATAAATTTGTAAAATTAAACAAAATGATATGTAAATGTGTTGATGTTACATGCGTCATAGCTCAGTTCTGAACATCAAAATAATAAGAAAAGATAAAACAATAAGGTAAATAACAAAAGTAAACTTAAAAATAAAACGATATGAATCCAGTTGGTTTCGGTCCACTTGTTATAAAAGCTCATGTTAGCATACTAAACTCAAAAAAGGCTCATGTTAGCATGTTGGCACTATTGAACTTTTCTTTTATATAGAGATAATAATAATTATAAAGTGATGGTATTAGAACTGAAATCATCCATCATCAACTATGCTCTAGATATTGGAAGCTGATCTACAACAAGTAGCAATGGTGATGGGGCTAACAGAGGAAATTGACGTAACCGACGATATTAGCAACGCAGATGCTATATTAGCATCTAGTTTTGAGATGAAGGAGAACCCTTGGATTCGCAGTGTGGCTAAATTTCACCAGTTGCCCGTGTTTGTCATCAAGGTAATTTTGATATGATCTTGACTTTTACAGTTTACTTCGGACAGGATATATGAATTTGACTGTACATTTATTGACGGTTTTACACTACAGTCAACGACCATGGCTCAAATGGTCAAAGCTATCCGCATGATTCTTGGAAGAGACTTGTTTGGTTCTCGATCAAAGCAACTCAGAAAAGTTTCTATGGATATTGAGATTGAAGATGATGTGCCAAGAAGAAAACCGTCATTAGAGGAAATTGATGCCTTGGAGGTGCTATCCCCTTGCCTTTTACTTCATTTTCATGATATATTAAAAAACAATTAGATACATTTAAGTTGGAATGGTGAGCCGGGTAATGGGTAAAAACGGTTTAGTTTTTAGTTGTGGCCAAAACGAGTCGGGTTGGGTTGATTTGTTGGCAATTTGTTCCCTTCATTAATTTTATAGAAAATTAAGATAGAGTAAGATGCTATTTTCTTCCCTGGGGTTTGGCCAGTTTTGCGACTTTCATCCAAAGGTTTGTATTTTCGCACCTGGATCCAAAAGGTTTGAAATTTTGCCATTTTCATTCGGCTCGTTAACTCCATCCATTTTTCTCGGTTAAGTTAGGGATGTTTCCATCTTTTTTGCCAACTTTAAGGCAATTCGATCTTTTTCAGGGGTATTTGGTCTTTTTACATAAAGTGAAAAACACCAAATTGCCTAAGTTAACAAAAAGACGGAAATACCTCTGATTTAACTTAATGGAGAAAAATGGATGGAGTTAACAAGCCAGATGAAAATGACAAGATTTCAAACCTTTTGGATCCAGATGCGAAAAAATAAACCTTTGGACGAAAGTCGCAAGATTGGCCAAACCTCACGGATGAAAATGGCATTTTACTCATTAAGATATCATATTTTTGTTTAGCTAAGGTTAACACTGACAGATTTCAACTTCATTTACCTTCTATCTTGGTGATCTATAGGAAGTTCGACTTGCAATCGAGTACATAGTGATTCCAAGTGGCGAACCCGTAGAGCTTCTCCCAAGATGCTCTGAGATAATCGCTCAACAACTCGAGCTCGTAAGGAGTTATCAGTTGACCGTAGAAAACTCAGGAACAGACCTTAATCCAAGGCTGCAGATTCTTCCCCATAAGTTGAACAAGAAATCGGGAAAACACTCTAAACAGAGCTTGACCGGACCCGGTTCACCACCGACTGGTGGTGTTGCGGGTACAAGTGTTGCTAGGCTGCCGTTCCTGCCTGAATAGTGCGAGAGAATGATTTGATAACACCTGTTGTACAGTCATTTGACTATGACCTTTGTGTGTGTCACCCTGTAAGCTTATTGTATGTAGTCCCATGGTCACTAAAAGCTGTGACCAAACAAGTAAACAACCCATTGCAGTTGTTTGTATATTATGAATCTGTGCAATCATATTGATCTGTATGTATATTATTAACTTTTTATTCATGGTATTTTTGCATTTAACTTGAATTTATAGCAGTTGACACATATACATAATCATACACTTTCACGAACTCAACCTTAAATGTCAACTTGATTTTTTTTCTACTATGCTTGATCGTCTAATTTGCTATCCATTGTTTTATAAAGAGTAAAATGCCTGGTTGGTCCTTGTGGTTTGCAATTTTTACAGAGTTGATCCCCAGACTTCAATAATCACATAAGTGATTTCAGTGATTGCAATTTTTGAACTCGTGTGATCCTTATCACTAACCTTTGCTAAATTTTTCAGTTAACACACCCTACTAGCATGTCACGTGACGGTATTATCAGAAATCTAACAAAGGTTAGCGATAAGGATCACCGGAGTTCAAAAATTGTAACCACTAGGATCACCTATGTAATTATTGAAGTCTTGAGGACTAACTCTGCAAAAATTGCAAACCACATGAACCAACCAGACGTTTAACTCTTTTATAAACTTGAAGTTAACATGTGACGCATTTTAGCTACAATATACTAGATCGAGCCTGCTTGAGGTATCCTCATAATTGAACCAAAGCCAACAAGACAGGCCCAACCTAAGTGGGTCTAGTTTTGATTAGCACACGTTAAGGCTGGCCCATTAGACTTTAATAGACAACAAATATTGCAATCCCACTAATTTATCTTTCAATGGTTACTCAGTCCAAGGTGGTGTCTTCAAACCCAACCCGAAGCATCGTGCTAATCTTGCTCATGTCATGCGTCACAACCTCTATGCGGCGTGGTTCGCTGCCTCTGATCCTAAAGGGTTTCGTTCAGCTGGCAAGAGTCCTCATTGGATGAATGCATTGCATGAGGAAATCAACGCTCTTCAACGAAACAACAACTGGAGTGTCACACCCTGACCCGCAGCGGAATAAGAGTCGGGGCATAATTGGTTATCACCAAAGCTCATGACATTTACTAATATGTTTCATATTTAATAAAGTCAAAGTTACATTTCCAAAAATCCAAACATGTTCATTCAATACAAAGGAAATAAACCAAACATAACAATCCCAACTCTAAATCGTTTTATTCTTCTAGTCCAAGTCCTATGTGTTCCTAGCTGCTGCTGGTTCACCTGTATCATGTGTAAAATGGGGGTTTTTGGGTCAACATAAGTTGGCGAGTGAACCTTATTAGATAAACATTTATTAATGAATTACTTGTTAGTTTATCAATGAAAAATTGTGCATAATCATAGATGAGCAAATGTAAATAATCAAGCAATGGCAAATAGCAGTCACAACTATAACATACAATAACATATGACAGCATACATGAACATACCAACATCATACTGTAAATAACATAAATGAAACTGTGCGATCAAGGCTCAATCAAACGGAGCCGATCGTAGTGCATGTACTGAAAATGAAAATGTCTGTGCGATCAAGGCTCAATCAAACGGAGCCGATCGTATGTGGGCACGCCAGGTTCAACCTCATAATGAAATGGGGAACATGCTCAACGCTCATAATGTAATGGGGAGCGCCGGCCTATGAAATTGCATGTACTGAAAATAATAAACTTGCATCCACAATAACTACACAACAGAAACAAACTGAACACACTAGTTCATGATATGATGTATGCACAATGGTTTAAGTATAATAATATATCAAGACACATGATACACCCCAAAACGTGATTAAACGGGGAATTTGTAAAGTTTCACTCACATTGGGTGCGTTGGATTGGAGATGGTGAGATGCGCACGAATTAGATGAGCGGAACAACGAGGAATACTAACCTAAATAATAACGGAAAAATATATTAAATGAGTGGATTTTTATTAAGGATTTTAATGAAATTTTTAGATATATTTTGTGAGTTTAAGGCTATTTTCTATCTTTAAAAATGTTATTTTTAAGTATTTTTAATTGATTTTTAAATTAAATTAAATAAATAAAAATAAAAAAATTTGTTTATTTTGCGTTGACCGTTGACCTGTTGACTTGTTGACCTGTTCGGTCAGGGACATGGTCTGCGCTGGGTGAGGCTCGAACCCGAGACCTCCCGTACGCGTGCACGCAGCTCTACCAACTGAGCTACGTGTCTAACCCGAAATAATCTTGTTTCTAATTATATTTATACACTTATTCAGTTTAACCGAAATCCTTTTTAATTTCAAAAAAATTTTAATTCAACGGACCGGTGCTAGTGACGGGTTTCGAACGCGCGACGTATGGCTTAATGTTGCACACAGTCCACCGCTGGACTGTGTGTCTAACCTGGTTATTATCTTGGTTTTTATTATACTTAACAACTAACTGAGTTAACCCGGTTTAGTTTTTAAACAAAAAGGCATTTTATTATATAAGGAGTGCGTATAGCAGGAATCGAACTCGGGACATGCGTATGTATTTTGCACACAGTCCACCGCTGGACTGTGTGTCTAACCCGTTCATTTTACTAGTTTTAAATATACTTATAACTTAATTAGCTTCGTCTTCTTCATTCAAATTACAGTCAATTGATTTACTAACTCGTTCCTTGTTTTTTACGATTTACAGACATTATTAAAGCTTAAATGAAAGGCAGAGACGGTAATTAGAGGTGAACATACCGATGAACGGTTTATTTCAGATTTCCGGCGATGTGTCGGTCCCTGTTTTTATGCTCTTCAACTGAACAAGATAATTGACTGTTTTGATTAGTCGATTGTGGAATTGAAGTGATAAACAAACGTTAACGATGTGTTTGAAGGTCCTTACCGTTTCAAAGACGGAAATAAAGATTTTCAGAGGAGTTCCGGCGAACTGGAATTAGTTGAATACAGCGCCTGAATTCGATTTCAATTGAGAGGTTTAAGTTAGAAATAGTCTAATAATTGTTGAACTACAACGAATATTGAAAGATTTACCGTTTGAGGATGAATACGGTTTTCCGGCGACTTTTGCAGGAAATTCCGGCGAGCTGTTTTAAGCGTTCTGATGGTCTGAAAATGTGACGAAAGTTAAATGGAGTATTGTTATGACGTTTCTGAGTCGCGAGAGAGGTCTGGAATTGAAGTAATTGTGACTTGGTTCATTTCGGTTATAAAAACCGATTAATAAAGAAAATTGATGTTCAATCACTTCTGAATTGATTACAATCATCGGTTCATCGGTTATAAAATGTGAATGAACGATTAATCAAACGATTAGACGATTGATTTGCCGATTTCAGTTTCTCAGTTGGCGCAACCGGTTTTAACCGAGTTTGTATATAAATCTCATTTGTTTCCTAGAGATAACAGAAAACACAAAGCGGCGGAGTGGTGATGTGAGTGTGTGTTAAGGCGTTGGAGTTTCTTGGCTGACCCGGGTTCGAGTCCCGGCAGCAACATAATTTTTTTTATTTATTTTGTTTTAACTTTTTATCAAATATAATTTTTATAGTTTAGTTTATTTATTAATTATGTATCGTTTTGAATCAAAATACTCATAAATATTTAACGTAACTTTTATAACTTGATATTCGATTACAAAACGGAGCGGGTTTTGAAAACCCGATTTTTACAAATGTTAAAGTATCCCCTACTTTTAGGAATTTCGTCCCGAAATTTAAGTAGTTGAAGTAGTAGGAAAAAGATGCGGGTATTTTTCACGCATTGAGTCTTCACGTTCCCAAGTAAACTCAGGTCCCCGTTTCGACTCCCAGCGTACCCTAACAATTGGAATGCGACTTCGTCGTAGACGTTTCTCTCCGTAGTCCATGATCTCCACTGGTCTTTCAATAAAATACATAGATTCATCAATCTGAATATCTTCCAGCGGGATGTGGAGGTTTTCATCAGCGAGGCACTTCTTCAAGTTCGACACGTGGAATGTGGGATGAATCCTGTTGAGTTCTTCTGGTAGATCAAGCTTGTATGCTACAGGACCTACTCTTTCGAGTATCTTGAAAGGTCCTACGTAACGTGGTGCTAGCTTGCCCTTTTGACCAAAACGAACTACTCCCTTCCACTGTGATACTTTTAAAAGTACATAATCACCAATGTTAAACTCTAAGGGCTTCCGTCGTTTATCTACGTAACTCTTTTGACGACTTTGAGCCGCTAGAAGATTGTTTCGAATTTGATGGATCTTGTCTGTGGTTTCTTGGATCAATTCTGGACCAGTAATTTGAGCTTCCCCAATTTCGTGCCAACATACAGGAGATCGGCACTTACGACCATATAAGGCTTCAAAAGGTGCCATGCCGATGCTCGAATGATAGCTGTTGTTGTACGAAAATTCAACTAATGGTAGGTGGGCGTCCCAATTTCCCTTGAAGTCTATGACACATGCTCTAAGCATATCTTCAAGAGTTTGAATGGTGCGCTCAGACTGTCCATCAGTTTGAGGATGATAGGCGGTACTGAGATCTAATCGCGTGCCCATAGCGGATTGTACTGCTTGCCATGTTCGTGAGGTGAAACGACCATCACGATCAGAATGCTTAACGGTACCCCTTGCCGGCTTATGATTTCGTTGATATAAATACGTGCAAGCTTTTCGTTCTTGAAATCTTCGCGGATAGGAATAAAGTGAGCTGATTTTGTAAGTCGGTCTATAATCACCCATATAGCGTCATACCCACCAGAAGTGCGAGGTAACCCGGTAATGAAATCCATGGTTATATTTTCCCACTTCCATACAGGTATTTCCGGTTGGACTAGAAGTCCTGAGGGTCTTTGGTGTTCAGCCTTCACCTTGGAACATGTAAGGCACTTAGAAACAAATACAGCAATATCCTTCTTCATTCCAGGCCACCAATAGGTATATCGTAGGTCTTGATACATCTTATCGGCTCCTGGGTGTATAGAATATTGCGTTTTGTGAGCTTCATTCATAAGAGTTTCACGAAGATTGTTGTGGTTAGGAATCCAGATACGATCTAGGTAATATAGAATACCGTCAGATTTAGTTTCGATTTTTAACTCAGCTCCACAGGACATCTCCTTTCGCACATCTTCTTCCGTTATTGAAACGTGTTGGGCTTCTCGAATTTGATCTTTAATGTCGGTTACAATTTGCGAACATAGAAGATGAATGGAGTTCGCATAACCCTTTCGACTAAGTGCATCAGCCACCACATTTGCTTTACCAGGGTGGTATCTAATTTCACAGTCGTAATCATTTAGAAGTTCGACCCATCTTCGTTGCCTCATGTTTAACTCTTTTTGATTGAAGATATGTTGAACTCTTGTGGTCAGTGTATATTTCACACTTAGTACCATAGAGATAATGTCTCCATATCTTAAGAGCGAACACAACGGCTCCAAGTTCTAGGTCATGAGTGGTGTAGCTCTTTTCATGTGTCTTGAGTTGTCTCGAAGCATAAGCTATGACTTTTCCTCTTTGCATTAGAACGCAGCCTAATCCTTGCCCTGACGCGTCGCAATAAACTACAAAATCATCACAACCTTCAGGAAGAGTGAGGATTGGTGCATCACAAAGTTTTTGTTTAAGAGTTTGAAAGGCTTCTTCTTGCTTGGGTCCCCATATGAAAGGTTTTCCCTTATGAGTTAAAGCCGTGAGTGGTACAGCAATGCGAGAGAAGTTTGAAATGAACCGACGATAATAGCCAGCTAGTCCAAGAAAAGATCTTACTTCAGTTGGTGTCCGTGGAGCTTGCCATTCTTGAACCGCTTTGATCTTTGAAGGGTCAACATGTATTCCCTTGTCATTGACTACATGCCCGAGGAATTGCACCTCTTTTAACCAGAATTCACATTTAGAGAATTTGGCATAAAGCTTTTCCTTTTCTAGAAGTGCAAGAACGAGTCGAAGATGACGCTCATGATCAGATTTAGATTTTGAATAAATAAGAATATCGTCGATGAAGACTATAACAAATCGATCAAGATAAGGTTTGCAGACTCTGTTCATTAGGTCCATGAAGACAGCTGGTGCGTTGGTTAATCCAAATGGCATAACCATGAATTCATAGTGGCCATAACGAGTTCGAAAAGCAGTCTTAGGGACGTCTTCTTCATGCACTCTAAGTTGATGATAGCCAAATCGAAGATCGATTTTTGAAAACTAGCTGGCACCTTGTAGTTGGTCAAGAAGATCATCAATGCGAGGTAAAGGATAGCGATTCTTGATTGTTAACTTGTTGAGCTCTCTGTAGTCGATGCACATACGAAACGATCCATCTTTCTTCTTTACAAAAAGGACAGGTGCACCCCAAGGCGACGAGCTAGGACGTATGAATCCATTGTCAGTCAACTCTTGCAATTGACTGGCTAGCTCTTGCATTTCAGAGGGGGCTAACCTATAAGGAGACTTTGCAACTGGTGTAGCACCAGGTATAAGATCAATACGGAATTCGACGTCTCTAACTGGAGGAAGTCCTGAAATGTCGTCAGGAAAAACTTGCGGGAAGTCTTTTACTACAGGAATGTCTTCAAGTTTCTTCTCCATGGTTCCCTTTTTGATGGTATGAGCTAAAAACGCGACATAATTCTTGCGAAGATATTTTTGAGCTTGAAGACAAGACATTAAGCTGAGCCCTTTCGACGAGGTTTCTCCAATGATTCGAAGAGTCTGACCATTTGAAAGAGGAATACGAATAAATTTTTCACGACATACAACTTCCGCCTGATGTTGACTGAGCCAATCCATACCGATTATGATGTCAAAACTTCCCAGCTTCATAGGAATAAGATCGACTGAGAAATCTTGGTCGTTTAAGGTGAGTGTACAGTTGCGTAAAATAGAGTTTAATAAAACTGGTTTCCCGTCCGCAACTTCTACTGTTATGGATTTCGTGAGCTTATCCCGATTTTTGTTTATGATAGGTTCAAATTCTAAAGACACAAAACTTCTATCCGCACCAGTATCAAATAACATAGATGCATATCTACCATTTATAAGGAACGTACCGTTAACCACATTGCCGTCAGCTCTGGCCTGGTTAGCGTTGATATTGAAAGCTCTCCCTCTTGCAGGTGGGGGAGCTTGGTTTGCTTGGTTCACTGGGTTGGCTTGGGCCTAAGCATGAATAATATTAACCAGCCTTGGACATGTGTTTCTGAAATGACTCGGGTCACCGCAATTGTAGCAAGCCCGCATTGGTTGACCCATACGATAATTGGGCTGGTAATATATTTGGGCTAAAGGTTGGGTGGGTGGTAATAGTAGGGGTTGTTGGGCTTGGCCCATTATCTGTTGGTGGGTTTGGGTTAAAGGTTGGTGGCGGTTCGTTCGTTGAGGCATGCGGCAAGTTTGAACAGTATGACCTGCGCGACCGCAGCCGGTGCAATATTGGCAAGGATGATCAGGGAATGGTGATATTGGCAACGGTTACATTTTGGTAACGGGCCAGTGTAGGGTCTTCTGTATGGTGCGGGTGAAGGAGTGACTTGAGTAATGGGTGCAGCAGGAATAAGGGAGTTAGTTTGGGTAACTTCAAAATTTCTGGTGTTGCGCTTCCTCTTGTTAGCAAACTTAGAGGAAGGAATGGGGTGGTTTGAAGTTTGTCCCTCAACAGGGGCTTTCTTCTTCTCTTCTTTGAACTTCCCGTTGCGAATTCGGTTTTCGGTCAGTTCAGTTGCTAACTCCATAGCAGCTTCAAGTGTTACTGGTGAAACGCTGAGAACTGAATCTTGGATTTTCGAGGGAATTCCTCAAATATAATGCTCGATCAGACGATAGGTTGGGGTGAACAAATTTGGAACCATTTGGTTCAACTCCAAGAACCTCTTGTTATAGGTAGTGTGATCACCCTCCTTTTGCTTTAGAGAATGAAATTCGTCCTCCAGCTTTTTAATTTCACTTCTAGGACAGAAACGCCTAGTCATGACTTCCCTTAACTCCTCCCAAGTTAAGGCCATCGCATCTTCAGTTCCCCTCTTCCCTTTCTCAGTATTCCACCAAGTGAGAGCTACCCCAAATAGTCTCCCGGTGGCGTATCGAACCTTGCGATCCTCAGGACAATCGCAGTTTAGGAAGGTGTTTTCCATCTCCTCGAACCAATGTAGGAGAGCAGTGACACCCTCGGTCCCTTCAAATTTAGGAGGATCACAAGACTTAAAATGTTTGTAAGAGCACTTGTTGGTAGGAGGGTTGTCGATGTTCTGGTCCTGTTGTTGGGGAGGGTTAGTAGGATTTGTAGCAAGGGCTTGTTGTACTTGGACCACAATGTCAGGCAGTATCGTGGCCATTTGTTTCGCGATCTGAGTGGCCAAACGTTCCTGAGACCTTCCCGATCTTTTACCCCTTCGTTGCTGTCTAGACGACATCTACAGGATCATACAATGAGAAGATTGTGAGTTTATGATGTCTTTTTAGGTGTCATGTGTCTTTAAGAAAATGAAAATAACATAAATATCAATAATGCAACTACATCCATAGGATGTCTTGGGTTCGCTCATGTTGGGCCTCAAATGTCCCCCATACCTTCACCTACATAGTCATGTGGGCCCCCATGGCTATTGGCTTGGTAGGATTCACATTAGTATTGGCAATTTAACACTCGCATCCCCCGAATGCAAACCACAAAATATGTTCATGAGATGTTTGGTCGGAACGTGTCCAGGTGTAGACACAATGACAACTCAAAGTGGGGTTAGTTCACACGACGTTTGGTATAACATGCTTTGGCCTAATAGGTACTTCGTACTCTCATCGTTAGTCCCCAGGTAGGCAAACTGGTCCTTTATTTTGGATTTATACGAATGCCAGCCTAGACAGGACGTTCCGACTACCGGTACTTGTACCCTTCCAGTTACTACATGCCCGTCATGAGAACTCACTTTGATGAGATTTGAAAACACGAAAATCATTGTAAAAGAATTAATGTGGTGTGTGCTTTCATGGATGTGATATGTTATGAGTATACGGTTCATGATAGGCATTATATGATAATACATACTTATGAACTTGCTTGCACAATATTAAATGTAACATTTAACATAAAACATATAAACATCATGAAGTTTGGCATGTAACACACAAAAATCTTATAAGTTTCTAATCGACTATAGTATAGGCTCTAAGGGTCTAATAACCTATCCTATATCCCTATAGTCATGGCTCTGATACCAATCTGTCACACCCCGACCCGCAGCGGAATAAGAGTCGGGGCATAATTGGGTTATCACCAAAGCTCATGACATTTACTAATATGTTTCATATTTAATAAAGTCAAAGTTACATTTCCAAAAATCCAAACATGTTCATTCAATACAAAGAAAATAAACCAAACATAACAATCCCAACTCTAAATCGTTTTATTCTTCTAGTCCAAGTCCTATGTGTTCCTAGCTGCTGCTGGTTCACCTGTATCATGTGTAAAATGGGGGTTTTTGGGTCAACATAAGTTAGCGAGTGAACCTTATTAGATAAACATTTATTAATGAATTACTTGTTAGTTTATCAATGAAAAATTGTGCATAATCATAGATGAGCAAATGTAAATAATCAAGCAATGGCAAATAGCAGTCACAACTATAACATACAATAACATATGACAGCATACATGAACATACCAACATCATACTGTAAATAACATAAATGAAACTGTGCGATCAAGGCTCAATCAAACGGAGCCGATCGTAGTGCATGTACTGAAAATGAAAATGTCTGTGCGATCAAGGCTCAATCAAACGGAGCCGATCGTATGTGGGCACGCCAGGTTCAACCTCATAATGAAATGGGGAACATGCTCAACGCTCATAATGTAATGGGGAGCGCCGGCCTATGAAATTGCATGTACTGAAAATAATAAACTTGCATCCACAATAACTACACAACAGAAACAAACTGAACACACTAGTTCATGATATGATGTATGCACAATGGTTTAAGTATAATATATATATCAAGACACATGATACACCCCAAAACGTGATTAAACGGGGAATTTGTAAAGTTTCACTCACATTGGGTGCGTTGGATTGGAGATGGTGAGATGCGCACGAATTAGATGAGCGGAACAACGAGGAATACTAACCTAAATAATAACGGAAAAATATATTAAATGAGTGGATTTTTATTAAGGATTTTAATGAAATTTTTAGATATATTTTGTGAGTTTAAGGCTATTTTCTATCTTTAAAAATGTTATTTTTAAGTATTTTTAATTGATTTTTAAATTAAATTAAATAAATAAAAATAAAAAAATTTGTTTATTTTGCGTTGACCGTTGACCTGTTGACTTGTTGACCTGTTCGGTCAGGGACATGGTCTGCGCTGGGTGAGGCTAGAACCCGAGACCTCCCGTACGCGTGCACGCAGCTCTACCAACTGAGCTACGTGTCTAACCCGAAATAATCTTGTTTCTAATTATATTTATACACTTATTCAGTTTAACCGAAATCCTTTTTAATTTCAAAAAAATTTTAATTCAACGGACCGGTGCTAGTGACGGGTTTCGAACGCGCGACGTATGGCTTAATGTTGCACACAGTCCACCGCTGGACTGTGTGTCTAACCTGGTTATTATCTTGGTTTTTATTATACTTAACAACTAACTGAGTTAACCCGGTTTAGTTTTTAAACAAAAAGGCATTTTATTATATAAGGAGTGCGTATAGCAGGAATGGATCTCGGGACATGCGTATGTATTTTGCACACAGTCCACCGCTGGACTGTGTGTCTAACCCGTTCATTTTACTAGTTTTAAATATACTTATAACTTAATTAGCTTCGTCTTCTTCATTCAAATTACAGTCAATTGATTTACTAACTCGTTCCTTGTTTTTACGATTTACAGACATTATTAAAGCTTAAATGAAAGGCAGAGACGGTAATTAGAGGTGAACATACCGATGAACGGTTTATTTCAGATTTCCGGCGATGTGTCGGTCCCTGTTTTTATGCTCTTCAACTGAACAAGATAATTGACTGTTTTGATTAGTCGATTGTGGAATTGAAGTGATAAACAAACGTTAACGATGTGTTTGAAGGTCCTTACCGTTTCAAAGACGGAAATAAAGATTTTCAGAGGAGTTCCGGCGAACTGGAATTAGTTGAATACAGCGCCTGAATTCGATTTCAATTGAGAGGTTTAAGTTAGAAATAGTCTAATAATTGTTGAACTACAACGAATATTGAAAGATTTACCGTTTGAGGATGAATACGGTTTTCCGATGACTTTTGCAGGAAATTCCGGCGAGCTGTTTTAAGCGTTCTGATGGTCTGAAAATGTGACGAAAGTGAAATGGAGTATTGTTATGACGTTTCTGAGTCGCGAGAGAGGTCTGGAATTGAAGTATTTGTGACTTGGTTCATTTCGGTTATAAAAACCGATTAATAAAGAAAATTGATGTTCAATCACTTCTGAATTGATTACAATCATCGGTTCATCGGTTATAAAATGTGAATGAACGATTAATCAAACGATTAGACGATTGATTTGCCGATTTCAGTTTCTCAGTTGGCGCAACCGGTTTTAACCGAGTTTGTATATAAATCTCATTTGTTTCCTAGAGATAACAGAAAACACAAAGCGGCGGAGTGGTGATGTGAGTGTGTGTTAAGGCGTTGGAGTTTCTTGGCTGACCCGGGTTCGAGTCCCGGCAGCAACATAATTTTTTTTATTTATTTTGTTTTAACTTTTTATCAAATATAATTTTTATAGTTTAGTTTATTTATTAATTATGTATCGTTTTGAATCAAAATACTCATAAATATTTAACGTAACTTTTATAACTTGATATTCGATTACAAAACGGAGCGGGTTTTGAAAACCCGATTTTTACAAATGTTACATGGAGCCTCGTTCCTCGACTCCCATCGACTAATATTGTTGGCTCAAAATGGGGTTTTCGCACTAAATATCACTCAATGGCTCTATTGACCGACATAAAGCTCAACGTTTCACTCAAATCTCGGGCCTTGACTTTTCTCACACTTCAGCCCTGTGGTGAAAGCCGCAACAGTTTGTATCGTCTTATCTTTGGCTGTTATCAACAATTGGCCACTTCATCAGTTTGATGTGAATAACACCTTTTCAAACAGTGCATTAATTGAAACCGTATACATGGAACAACCGGCAGGATTTGTTGATTCGACCTTTCTCAATCATGTGTGTAAACTACACAAAGCTCTTTATGGTCTAAAACAAGCACCACGATTGTGGTTCCAACAGTTAAGCTCGTTTCTTGTCACTTACGGCTTTACGTGTAGTAAAGCTGATACGTCCTTGTTTTCATCAAGGAGATTGTCTTATGTATCTCCTTGTTTATGTGGGCAATCTTATCCTCACCGGCAATAAGTTCGTAAGGCTTACCAACTTCATCAATCGTTTACACAATGAGTTTGCCATCAAGGATTTGGGGGCGTTAAATTATTTTTTATGCTTGGAACTTGTTCAAACAAAAAGTGGTTATTTCTCAGTCGGGCTAAGTATGTTACTTGTCACACCCCGACCCGCAGCGGAAAAGGGTGATCGGGGCATGATTGGGTTAACATCAAAGCTCATGACATTTATTTTAACGTTTCATATTCATTAATACAATTTAATGGAAATTTACAATCATAATTACATCAATGACCTAAACATCAACTAAGCTTCTTTGTTTTCTTCAAAGGCATTTCCTATGTTTTCCTTGCTTCATCCTGTTCACCTGTATCATGTGTAAAAGGGTTTTTGGATCAACAAAAAGTTGGCGAGTGAATCCTATGGAAAACATTTGAACAAGTTTATTTAATTGATTATGAAATAAAGTGCGCAACCACACATGAGTAAAAATAGATGTAAACTTATTCATAATTCAATTTAATATTAAACAATACACACATGAACAATAATGGATCGTTTAGAGGCACGCGTTGCTCAACTCGTCTCTCACGAGGAACTGATGGGCCTAATGAATGAATTGCATAAACATGATAATATGAAAGACATAACTACAAACAATATGAACTCAATAATACACACATGAACAATAATGGATTGGTTTTGAGGCACGCGTTGCTCAACTCGTCTACCACGAGGAACTGATGGGCTTAATGAATGAATTTCATATAAGTTGACAAAATGAAATACATAATTACAACAATATAAACAATCTAAGTTTAGATCACGATATGGTATGGCACAAGTTTAAATAAACGAGTTAATTATTTTGTAACACATGACACACCCCAAAACGTGTAATTAAAAAGGGGGAGTTGAAAGATTCACTCACAGTGGGTGCGTTCGGTTGATGATGTTGAATGCACGCGAAGTGGTTTTAACCACGAGTGAAATTAACCTAGATAAATAGCATTATGGTTCGGTAAGTAAACGGATTTTATTGATCCATTTTAGTAGGATTGTTGGGTGTATTTTTGTGAGTTTAAGGCTATTTTCTAACCTTAAAAATGTTATTTTTAAGTATTTTTAATTGATTTTTAATTAAAATAAATATATAAAAATATAAAAAATTTGACTTTTTCTGACCGTTGACTTTGACCGGTTCGCTTGTATAATTGTGTGCGCTAGGTGAGGCTCGAACCCGAGACCTCCCGTACGCGTGCACGCAGCTCTACCAACTGAGCTACGTGTCTAACCCGAAATATTTCTGTTTTTAATTATATTTATATGTTAATTAGATTAAACAGAAAATCCTTTATTTTTAAAAACGATTTTAATCCAAAGACTCGATGTGCTCCACAGGTCTCGAACCCGGGACCTGTGGTTTATGCTAACACACAATCCACCGCTGGACTGTGTGTCCAACTTGTTAACTAAACTGATTTTTATTATTCTTAAATACAAGCTAAGTATTTTCATTTCTGACTTAAATAAAAAGTTTAATAATTATCCGGGTCGATGCAGAAGACCGGACTCGAACTCGTGTCCTGTGATTAAACATACACACAGTCCACCACTGGACTGTGTGTCTAACTTGGTTATTATTCCAGTTATTAATAAACTTAACATGTAACAGTGGTGACCGGTTCGATTAACAAAAAAAAGGCATTTTTATTAAGGCAGCATGCGTGGGACAAGATTCGAACTCGAGACGTTAGTGTGTTTAATGTGCACACAGTCCACCGCTGGACTGTGTGTCTAACCCGAGTTATATCTTGGTTTTAATTAAACTTATATGTTTCCGCAACTTCGTCTTCTTCGTTAGATTTTAACCAGAATCGGAAATCCGACTGGTTCGATGTTTTAATCGTGTTCGTTAGCGTTTTTCAGTTAATTACAGATGAGATATGTGAAAAGAAGGAAAGATTTAAGCGTGAGGTATACCGACTGGATTCCTCTGTTTCTCCGGCAGAACTCCGGCGACAGCAACAGGTTCCGGCGTCGTGTGTCTTGCAGCGGCGAGTCTTCAGAAAGCTTGAAAAGAATGTGGGTGACTTCGGTATAAGCTCAGGGGGTTTAGTAAGGCTCAGAAATAGAGGGTTCGGTTTTCCGGCGATGAGCAGAAGATTTCCGGCGAGTGAGTTTTCGCCGAGAAAGGGTGCGGTTTTGAGCGAAAAAGTTTGCAGAGGTTCGAGGGGGTATTTATAAGGCAGGTTATCGATGAATTTGGTCCAATTTCCGACTGGATTCAAAGTCATTACGTTTTCCGGCAGTTATAGTTTGTGTCGCGGACTCAGGCGTCGGTTATAACCGATGTAGCGATTAAGTTTTACGTTATAACTGAAGATATCGTAAATTCTTGGCGAGATCGCCGGGATTTCCGACGACTGAAATTTGGGCGCCGGTTTTGAATTCGGAAAGACATGTTATGAATTAAATGATTCTAATATTTAACAAAGAATACAAGTGGCGCAGTGGTTTAAGTGTTGAGTGTTAAGTCCGTTGTTGACCGGCTGACTGACCCGGGTTCGAAACCCGGCAGTGCCAAATTATTTTATTTTCTTATTTTTAACAGTTTTTCAAAAACTAATTATATATTCCCATATAATAATTGATTATGTATCGTTTAAAATTATTTTGGGCATTAAATTCGCAACGAAATTTTTAACTGATTGTTCGGTTAATAAACGGAGCGGGTTTGGTAAAATCCGTTTTTGACGGATGTTACAGTATCCCCTGCTTTTTAGAAATTTCGTCCCGAAATTTAAATAGTGATATATTTGACTAAAAGAATGATGGTGTTTAGTTTGACAGTTACATGCTTAGAAAAATGTAAGGTTTTAAGTTTTTGTTTGAGGCGGTAACGTTCCTTGTAAGGGTTAAGTACCCTATTACAGGAATCGCTTTTTGTTGCCTACTGTATAAGTGTTGATAAGCAAAATTGATTCGCTAAATATGATATCATGCATAAGAGTTTGGATATGTTTGAAAGGATATGGTTATATCCTAAGGCAAAACTTCTAATACTACAACCTACATGGAACATAAATAAACACAACAGCTAATATTTGAACATAAATAAGCACAATAGCTAATATTTGAACATAAATAAGCACAACAGCTAATATCAGTAAGTTATGATTGGTTCTATGACTATAGAACATAAATAAACACACCAGCTAATATTTGAATACACATTCTGATAGCATATATGTTTGAATGGTGGCAGTTCCTCTCTCGTTTGTTATGATGGAGAGGTTAGTTTATGTAGAAATGGAACACAATCCAATCTCTTTAAATAGCAAGATGATATAAATATAACACAAATTTCAACCAAGGCAATACTAAATCCTACATGGAACTTCTCATAACCGCCTGATAATGCCTCTGATCCTTTGGCAAGAATACTTATATATAGGAAGTACCAGCAGCGTATCCACCATATTCTTGCCAAATTTTCATTGGTTTTATCCACAAGTTATGATTAGTTACCAAGAAGCTACTAAATCCTACATAGAACTTCTCATAACCGTCTGACAATGCCTCAGATCCTTTGACAAGAATACTTATATATAGGAAGTACCAGCGGCGTATCCACCATATTCTTGTCAAATTTTCATTGGTTTTATCAGTGAATTATGAGTAGTCCTATGTGACTCTACAACCAATACAACAAACTCATAATTACTGAAAATGAAAAATGTCTGTGCGATCAAGGCTCAATCAAACGGAGCCGATCGTATTGTATGTACTGAAAATGAAATTGTCTGTGCGATCAAGGCTCAATCAAGCGGAGCCGATCGTATTGCATGTACTGAAAATAATAAACTTAATCTAAACAACAATCACACAAACAGCCTATACATGGAACCTCTCATAACCGCCTGATAATGCCTCCGATCATTTGACAAGAATACTTATATATAGGAAGTACCAGCGGCGTATCCACCATATTCTTGTCAAATTTTCATTGACTTTATCCACAAGTTATGATTAGTTCTATGTGACTCTACTACAAACACAACAACCACAAAATACTGATAATGAAAATGTCTGTGCGATCAAGGCTCAATCAAACGGAGCCGATCGTATTGCATGTACTGAAAATGAAAATGTCTGTGCGATCAAGGCTCAATCAAACGGAGTCGATCGTATTGCATGTACTGAAAATAATAAACTTAATCTAAACAACAATCACATAAACAGCCTATGCATGGAACCTCTCATAACCGCCTGATAATGCCTCCGATCATTTGACAAGAATACTTATATATAGGAAGTACCAGCGGCGTATCCACCATATTCTTGTCAAATTCTCATTGACTTTATCCGCAAGTTATGATTAGTTCTATGCGACTCTACAACAAACACAACAACCACAAGATACTGATAATGAAAATGTCTGTGCGATCAAGGCTCAATCAAACGGAGCCGATCGTATTGCATGTACTGAAAATGAAAATGTCTGTGCGATCAAGGCTCAATCAAACGGAGCCGATCGTATGTGGGCACGCCAGGTTCAACCTCATAATAAAATGGGGAACATGCTCAACGCTCATAATGTAATGGGGAGCGGCGGCCTATGAAATTGTATGTACTGAAAATAATAAACAATAATTACTCTAACAGTCTACACATGGAACCTCTCATAACCGCCAGATAATGCTTCTGATCCTTTGACAAGAATACTTATATATAGGAAGTACCAGCGGCGTATCCACCATATTCTTGTCAAAGTTTCATTGGCTTTATCCTTAAGTTATGTTTGGTTCTATGTGATAAAGAAAAACATAAAACTAAACGATAGGAGTTGAATCTGGATTTTCGGTGAAGAGGACTAGTTGGGTATCTTCGTTTGGGCCGTCATTATCTTCAACAGGATTGGCGTTGATGTTGAAGACTCTTCCTCTTGCTGGTGGCCTAGCGGTTGGGTTTTCTTGGTTTACTTGGTTAACTGGGTTTGATTGAGCTTGAGTATTGATGACGTTAACCAATTGAGGGCATGTGTTTCTAAAGTGGGTAGGGTCGCCACAATTGAAACAAGCTCGAACATATGGGAACATGGGGTATTGGGGTTGTTGATAGGTTTGGTTCATGGTTTGAGTAGGGGGAGAGATTTGGTTTTGAAAGGTGCGGCAAACCTTGCTCAAATGATCATAGCGTCCACAAGTTGCACATAGTCGACAAGGTAAGGTAAGGGGATGGTGATAAAAACAGTTGTTGGATCGAGGGTGAGGTCCAAGATATGGTTTCTTATTTGGGTAAGTTGAGTTGGGTGTCACTTGAGTGATTGGGATAGCTTGGATGGGTATGGCGTGTGAAATTGGTTGATTTCGTTGGATAGAAGCGAAAAGTTTCCCGTCTCTTTTTCTCTTAGAATTGGGTTGAGAAGGGGATCCGGTTTGGGTGTAGTCGGAGGTTTCAGTCGATGCTTTATCCTTCTTCTTCTCCTCCTTGAAGTCTTGGTTCCGGATTCGGTTCTCGGTGAGCGCTGTTGCTAGCTCCATTGCTGCTTCCAAAGTTGCAGGCGAGGTACTCATTACAGAGTCTTGAATCTTTGACGGAAGACCACGAATGTAGTGCTCGATCAAACGGTAGAGGGGAGTGAACATGTTGGGAACCATTTGATGTAACTCGAGGAATCTTTTGTTGTATGTGGTGTGGTCTCCTTCCTTTTGCTTCAACGAATAAAATTCATCTTCTAATTTCTTGATTTCGCTCCTTGGGCAAAATTGTCTGGTCATGATTTCCTTCAATTCGTTCCAAGTTAAGGTCATAGCATCTTCCACACCTCGTTTGGCCTTCTCTGTATTCCACCGAGTAAGTGCTATTCCATATAAACGACCGGTAGCATATCGCACTTTGCGATCATCAGGGCAATCGCAATTTAGAAAAGTGTTCTCCATCTCTTCAAACCAATGGAGGAGAGCGGTGACGCCTTCAGTCCCTTTGTATTTCGGAGGGTCGCATGATTTGAAATGCTTGTAGGTGCATTTAGTGGTATTTGGGGAAGAGTTGATAATGTTTTGGTTTTCTTGATTGACAGGATTAGCGGTAAGTGCTTGTTGTACTTGGATTACAATGTTGGGTATTATGGCAGCCATTTGTTGAGCGATTAGGGCAGCCATGCACTCGCGGGCTTTTCCTGCTCTCATCTTCCTACGGGCGAGGTTAGAAGACATCTACAAGGAATACATGTCAAGAGTATGAGTTGGATGTTTTTGGGTTCATGGGTCGCACTAGGAATGAATATTCATAAAATAATTATAGAAAAATAAATCTACTACATCCATAGGATGTCTTGGGCTTTGCTCGCCATTAGGCCCTACATGCCGCCATACTTCACCTTTGTAATCATGTGGGACCCCATGAATACCGGTTTTTCATATGGTTCGCATGGGTTTGCCTGGTTGCGTACACTAAAACCCGGAGAAAATCGAGAAATATGTATACAACGTGTGATATTCGGAATGTGTCCAGGTGTAGACACGGTGACACCTCAAAGTGGGGTTAG
Source organism: Scalesia atractyloides (assembly GCA_947069175.1). Lineage (NCBI taxonomy): Eukaryota > Viridiplantae > Streptophyta > Magnoliopsida > Asterales > Asteraceae > Scalesia > Scalesia atractyloides. The sequence goes on along the minus strand of CAMTDV010000020.1, from coordinate 89,841,759 downwards.
TTCGAACGACGTTTGGTGTGGCATGCTTTGGCCTAATAGGTCCTTCGTACTCTCATCTTTAGTCCCCAAGTAGGCAAACTAGTCTGTTATATTGGATTTATACGAATGCCAACCTAGACAGGACGTTCCGACTACCGGTACTTGTACCCTTCCAGTTACTACATGCCCGTCGCAGAACTTACTTTGATGAGATTTGGAAATTGCAACAAAATCTTTGAATAATGAGAGTATGAAAATGAATTGAATATATGAACATTGATATATGTATAATGAATATGTATATAAGTATGTATGTTTGACTGTAAAGATAAACAAATATGAAACAAATAAATATCACAAGTTTGTATGTAACCACCTAATCAATTAAAATTTAGGCAGACTATAGTATAGGCTCTAAGGGTCTAATAACCTATCCTATATCCCTATAGTCATGGCTCTGATACCAATCTGTCACACCCCGACCCGCAGCGGAAAAGGGTGATCGGGGCATGATTGGGTTAACATCAAAGCTCATGACATTTGTTTTAACGTTTCATATTCATAAATACAATTTAATGGAAATTTACAATCATAATTACATCAATGACCTAAACATCAACTAAGCTTCTTTGTTTTCTTTTAAGGCATTTCCTATGTTTTCCTTGCTTCATCCTGTTCACCTGTATCATGTGTAAAAGGGTTTTTGGATCAACAAAAAGTTGGCGAGTGAATCCTATGGAAAACATTTGAACAAGTTTATTTAATTGATTATGAAATAAAGTGCACAACCACACATGAGTAAAAATAGATGTAAACTTATTCATAATTCAATTTAATATTAAACAATACACACATGAACAATAATGGATCGTTTAGAGGCACGCGTTGCTCAACTCGTCTCTCACGAGGAACTGATGGGCCTAATGAATGAATTGCATAAACATGATAATATGAAAGACATAACTACAAACAATATGAACTCAATAATACACACATGAACAATAATGGATTGGTTTTGAGGCACGCGTTGCTCAACTCGTCTACCACGAGGAACTGATGGGCTTAATGAATGAATTTCATATAAGTGACAAAATGAAATACATAATTACGACAATATAAACAATCTAAGTTTAGATCACGATATGGTATGGCACAAGTTTAAATAAACGAGTTAATTATTTTGTAACACATGACACACCCCAAAACGTGTAATTAAAAGGGGGAGTTGTAAGATTCACTCACAGTGGGTGCGTTCGGTTGATGATGTTGAATGCACGCGAAGTGGTTTTAACCACGAGTGAAATTAACCTAGATAAATAGCATTATGGTTCGGTAAGTAAACGGATTTTATTGATCCATTTTAGTAGGATTGTTGGGTGTATTTTTGTGAGTTTAAGGCTATTTTCTAACCTTAAAATGTTATTTTTAAGTATTTTTAATTGATTTTTAATTAAAATAAATAAATAAAAATAATAAAAAAATTTGACTTTTTCTGACCGTTGACTTTGACTTTGACTTTGACCGGTTCGCTTGTATAATTGTGTGCGCTAGGTGAGGCTCGAACCCGAGACCTCCCGTACGCGTTCACGCAGCTCTACCAACTGAGCTACGTGTCTAACCCGAAATATTTCTGTTTTTAATTATATTTATATGTTAATTAGATTAAACAGAAAATCCTTTATTTTTAAAAACGATTTTAATCCAAAGACTCGGTGTGCTCCACAGGTCTCGAACCCGAGACCTGTGGTTTATGCTAACACACAATCCACCGCTGGACTGTGTGTCCAACTTGTTAACTAAACTGATTTTTATTATTCTTAAATACAAGCTAAGTATTTTCATTTCTGACTTAAATAAAAAG